>JADLZN010007323.1:307500-418044 GCA_018155175.1 Sinocyclocheilus anophthalmus
GCAATATTGTAATGCATTACTTTTAAAAGTAACTTTCCCAACACTGCTTATAAGTAGCGTTTTAATAGACCGGTGACGACCGCACAGAGTAGCATTATAACAGAACTTTCAAACGTATCTAGTATGATAAAACAGCGCTGCTTTTTTTCCCCACATACGCACGACCGGAAGGAGCGGAGTTAGGTTATTCAGTCTTACTACGTTAATAAATCATTAGCTCATCCATGAACATGATTTCTGCCCGAGTTCCCGTCGGATTGGCTTTGGCCTGTGGGGATGAAGACAAACAATCCATGATCCACACTCAGTCACGGCGTCATCTAACTACGCCTTTGTCTATTTGTTTGTTTTAAATATGCGCCCTCTAGCGGCGAAAATTACATATTGTTCCTTTAATGAATGTTTATTGCAATATTTCAGTATCACGTGTGTTACCATGATGATGTTTAGTATTTGTGTAAATGACACTGTGCACCTCTCGTTTATTTTTGTTTTTTTTTTGCTTTTTTGGTTTTTTTTTTGTTTTTATTAGTATTTACCTCCCCAGGGGGAAATGCTGTTTGTGATGAGCTCTGATTCATCTTGTGACTTTCTCATCTCCACTTGTTTTTGGTAGTTATCAGTGTATTACAATGTAACAAAACAGGTATCAGTACTTCAATTGGTTGATATAATACCATTACAGCTATGTTTTTTTATTGTGAATTTAAGTGAAGTCTGTAAAACCTAAAATGTTGCTACCATATTTTTTACAGTGAAGATCTGCAACCACAGCTGCTGGTATTTTAGCGTATATATCACCGATTATTGTTGCATAATAATAAGTTATGAGCAAAAAGAATAGTGATAGTTGTAATAATACTTGAGTTAAAGCGGTAATATTCTGCACTTGTACACTGAATTTAAATGACAATTTTTTGACATTTCTGTCGCCCTTAAGGTGCAGTCACATTAGCGAATTTTCATCAACATTTCGAAAGCAAAAAGGTCCATTGTGTATTGTCAACAGAGTAGCAATGTAGGAAGCACAGCTCACATCAAAGTCGCTTTTAAACCAAGCAGATTTCTGTTGGTCAGTGTGTGCAATTTGTGTAACAAAACTGTTACCAAATCAGAATGGGGAAATCTTTCACCCTCAGACAGAATTCCAAATCGTGTGGGTTCATATTAAAATGGATTTCGCCCACAAAAATTTGACGAACAATGCTAAAAGTGACCGCACCTTTAGAATTGAATACTGTACCTTTAAGACTTCAATATGTAAATGGACCCTGTTATGATTGGCTGGTCTGTTTAATTGTGAAATGAGTAATAACAGCCCCACCAAGTTACTGAATAAACATATATGTATAAATTTGTGCATCAGTATGTTAAAGGGAAGGTTCACCCAAAAATGAAAATTAAGCCATTATTTACTCACCCTTGTGTTATTCTAATGCCATATGCCCTTCTTGCTTTTTAGAACGCAAAAGGAGAAATTTAAAGAAGTGTCCTGTTTGCGCTCGTCCATATAATGGCAGTGAATAGCGACCAGCATCATGTCGGGTTTTTATGAATCTCGATTTCTTACAACTTGTGTGATTATTCTGGATGAGTCGGAGTGAACTGCTGCACTAATGAGAGTCTCAAGAACACGTAGCCGTGCACAGAAATCAACAGCCAAGGTCGGGATTTTTGTTAAATAATACATTACATTTCGGTTTGTTTTTCACTAAACCCTATCGTATACCCTCTGAACACTTGCAGCATATGACATGTCGCATGGGACCATTCTGTGATCATTTTGTGTCTTTTTTTAAAGCTTGACGCTGGTCACTATTCACTATATTCACCTCATGGACAAGAGCGAGCAGAACATTTCTTTAAATTTCTCTTTTTTTTTTTGGTCTGAAAAAGCAAGAAGTGCATACAGCATTAGAATAACACAAGAATGAGTAAATGATGACTTAATTTTCATTTTTGGGTGAATTATCCCTTTAAAGTGCTCATGGTTGTGATGTCACAATGTGTTCCATATATGGTCAACGGAGGAGTTTTGCATTGTAAACACATTAGGGTATGTTCACAATAGGGGCAGTTATGGCCTAATGGTTAGGGAGTCACACTTGTAACCCTAAGCCCCAATTGCTCCCCGGACACCACAGCAAATAAGGCTGCTCACTGCTCTGGGTGTCTTCAAAAGAGCAGTGAAAATATAACAAAAAGAGTCTTGCCTGAGCTTCTTCCTCTGGTTCATCTCTGGGAATTTCAGGCAGTTTTCTGAATGTCTCTGGGGGTTTGTGGGATGCTGGCACAGGTGGGGGTTTGTGGGATGCTGGCACAGGTGGGGGTTTGTGGGATGCTGGCACAGGTGGGGGTTTGTGGGATGCTGGCACAGGTGGGGGTTTGTGGGATGCTGGCACAGGTGGGGGATTGTGGGATGCTGGCACAGGTGGAGGTCTCTGGTTCTCTTCCTCCTCTTCACACTTGCTCTGCTCCTTAAGACAGATGATGACCAGCATTACAAAGTGTTCATTAGTGTGTGGTTGGTGGGCTATCTATTGTTGTGTCATGTGTTTCTATTAAAAAAAGGTGCTAGCAAAGCATGTCTATATATATATATATATATATCTATATTAGATATATACGATATGTATGGGTGTAAGGGACAAAATGTGAACCTCCTGTTTTCGTTGTGCCTCTTCCCGTTCTCTCTTCTCTCGAGCAAGTCTTCTGGCTCTCTCCTCATCTGCTCGCTTTCTATTCTCCTCATCTGAGGCCTTCGCCATGTTCTCAAAGCGAGCCTTAAGGTTTCCAGCTCCTACACTTGCTATACACACCAGAAAGAGAAGAATCTACTGAGTTCCTGAAAGGTATATGGACCCTTTATCAACACATTTAAAATGTACAAATGTCACTGCATTACTACTCAAAAGCAATCACTTCAAATGTAACGTTTCCATGTATATATGTACAGCAAACACTCACAGGCCTCAAAAGCCTGAGGCTTTTCATAAGATGATGATGGGGACTCCATATCACTGAATGAAGCTGCACTCTGTGGAAAAAAATTAAATAACTCAATGTACATTCACTGGGAAACTGTCAAAGATTGCTGCAAACCAGAAATTAATGTATGAATTACTAATTCTGCCTCACAGGTAAAAAAAAATCCTACTGGAGCGAACTAATAAATTAATGTAATATTAATTATATTATATATATAACAGTGGTGTGAAAAAAGTGTTGGCCCCCTTCCTGATTTCTATTTTTTTTGCATGTTTGTCACACTTAATGTCTTCGGATCCTCCACTAACAACTTTACATGATACACAGAGAAGCTCATGCAAGTAAATACAAAATGCGGTTTTTAAATGATGATTTATTTTATTAAGGGAAAAAAGCTGTCCAAGCCTACTTGGCCCTACGTGAAAAATGAATTGCCCTCTCCTTTTAAATCATGAAAGAACTGTGATTAACCCCATTATTTTAGAAAACTGAGTTAAATTTCACTAACCACACCCAGACCTGATTACTGCCAGACATGTTGAATCAAGAAATCACTTAAATAAGAACCTGTCTGACAAAGTGAAGCATGCTTAAAGAGCAACAAATCATGCAGTGATCTAAAGAAATTCAAGAACAGATGAGAAACAAAAAACACAAGGTTGGAGGATTGGAATTGTTAATCGCAGTCTGGAAAGGGTTATAAATCCATTTCTAAGGCTTTGGGACTCCAGAAAACCATGGTCAGAGCCATTATCCAAAAATTGAGAAAACTTGGAACAATAGTGAACCTTCCCAGGAGTTGCCAGCCAAACAAAATTACTCCAAGAGCACAACGACGACCAGGACTCCATCCAAGAGGTCATAAAAGAGAACCCAGAACAACATCTAAAGAACTGCAGGCCTCACTTGCCTCAATTAAGCTCAGTGTTCATGATTCAACAATAAGAAAGAGACTGGGCAAAAACGGCATCCATGGGTGAGTTCCAAGGCAAAAGCCATTGCTGAGCAAAAATAACACAAAGGCTTGTCTCACATTTGCTAAAATATATCTTGTTTATCCCCAAGACTTTTGAGCAAATATTTCTGTGGACTGATGAGACAAAAGTTAAACTTTATGGAAGGTGTGTGTCCCGTTACATCTGGTGTAAAAACCAACACAGCATTTCATAAAAAGAACATTATACCAACAGTCAAACATGGTGGTGGGTAGTGTGATGGTCTGGGGCTGCTTTGCAGCTTCAGGACCTGGGCAACTTGCCATAATTGACGGAACCATAAATTCTGCACTCTATCAGAAAATCCTAAAGAAGAATGTCCGGCCGTCAGTTTGTGACATCAAGCTCAAGCACACTTGGGTTATGCAGCAAAAAAATGATCCCAAACACACCAGCAAGTCCAACTCTGAATGGCTCAAGAAAAACTAAATTAAGGTTTTGAGTGGCCAAATCAAAGTCCGGACTTAAAACCGATTGAGATGCTTAAACAGTCCATACATGCTCGAAAACCCTCCAATGAGGCTGAATTAAAACAATTCTGCAAAGAAAAGTGGGCCAAAATTCCTCCACAGCGATGTGAAAAGACTCATTGCCAGTTATCGCAAACAATTGATTGCAGTTGTTGCTGCAAAGCGCGGCACAACCAGTTATTAGATTTAGGGGGCAATTAATTTTTCACATAGGGCCAGGCAGGTTTGGACAGCTTTTTCCCTTAATTAATGAAATTATCATTTAAAAACTGCATTTTGTATTTACTTGCATTATATCTTTGTGTAATATTAAAAATTGTTTGATGATCTGAATCTTTTAAGTGTGACAAATTGCCCCCCAAAAAATTAAAAAACAACAGGAAGGGGCAAACACTTTTCACACCCTGTAATATATTATATAGATATATTATTATATATATATCTATATATCTCATCAATCACAAATGTAACTTCACAATTGCTACTTTGTTTCTGGTAATTTTGCCCCACTTATGGTGTATCTTGCAATGTGACTGTATATGTTCCGCTAGTCACTTTTTTTCTTATTTTAAACATTATCTGACATATTAACCTTTTTTACTCTAAAACAGAAACTTCAGAAACTTCCATAATACTGCTATGCAATTCCTGAGATGTACCTTATCCATGCGATCTGCTTCGACTCCATAACGTCCTCCAAAACCCTTTGCATAGTCTGAAATAAATTATAAGAACATACATATATTATACAGTATTATGTAAAACAGACCAAAATTGTGTTGCATCTCTAGCTTCAGCTGTCAGTTTAATGCATCTCATTTTGTGGTGCTAAACACCAGGGCCCTTAGAAAAGTGCTTAAATTACGACCTAGCCCTGGGGCCGCTCACAAAATACAGAGAAAGATGATCGCTAGGTCACCTCCAGGCTACGATTTGTAGGTTCACATAATGTTAAGAAATACAAGGAGTTTTTTAGCCAGATCTTCAAAAAAAAAAAAAAGGGAGCCACTAATTGTGGCAGGAGGCTCCAAAGTCAAGTTCCCAGGGCCCTCAATGGACATGCATTCAGAGATAGATACCGGGTAATGTGACACTGATACAGCATATGCTATAAAATCATTATTATAAAAAAAAGACATTATATTACAAAAAATAATGAATATGGGTTCCATTATTTTGGAAATCTCTGGGAATATTTACATACCTTTCTGTGACTGATGTTTCTCTGTTTCTCCTTTGTAGTCGTAACCCAAAGCAGCCTTGTCAACTTTTTCTTTTTCCACTCCGTATTTCCCCCCGAAGCCTTTCGCGTAATCTGCGAGATGAAAACAGAATTATGCTTGATAAACTATTCTTCCATCAAAATGAGACCAAAACATGGATTGAATAACAACAGAGAACGAAATCACCTTTCTGTGACTGGTGTTTCTCAGTCTCGCCTTTATAGTCGTAACCCACTGCGGCCTTGTCAACCCTCTCTTTCTGCACACCATACTTGCCACCAAAACCCTTAGCATAATCTTATGAACAGCAAAGAAGTGATTATTATATAAAGGACAGGAAAACCAAAACAGAGGTGAAGATGCACAGAGTGTGCATGAAGTTCTGCATTTGAGATGTTTGAACGTACCTTTCTGAGATGCATGCTGCTGTACCTCACCCTTATACTCATAGCTCATGGCAGACTGTAGTGAATCAATGATGAAAGGCAAAGAAAATAGCATATCGATTCATTTATTCATATACAATAACATTTATTCAATTCTTAATCAAGTGTAGGACAGTGAGAGAGCTTCTAACCTTGTCCACACGGTCCTTCTGTACACCAAATTTCCCCCCGAAACCCTTTGCTGCATCTATCTGGGATGAGTGCTTTTCTACCTCCGCCACATAGTTGTGCCCTAAAGCACCCTGGGAAAATTCAACACATCATCAATCTTCAAACCAATAGCGTTTGGTGTCACTGACATCAAACCTGGTGAAACGGTACTGCAAGTTTGAATTTTCACATATGCAGAGTTTGCCCTCCTGTGGAGAGGTTTTAGATTCTCATTAGCAAATTTTTAGTGAAATTTTGTGGGCAAAAAGAGGTATGTTGTCTACTGTCAATACACACAGAAGTCACTTTCTAACCCAGCAGCCTGTTCTTTTGAGTCTAACCTTGTCCATTCTGTCTTTCTCAACTCCAAATTTCCCTCCATAGCCGTAAGAGGCTTTAGCGCCCTGGTCCATCTCTTTCTTCTTAACCACCTCATGTTCCTTAGACACATTCTGCCTGAGATCTGCAATGCTACACACAAACACAGGCACATTGCATGTTACTACATGCTGCATATTACCATGGAATGTGGCACTTTCGTTACGCACTCAACTGTTTGCATTTCCTTATGGTGCTCATTTATATTCTTCAACACTATTATTCTAAATAATACAGATGCATCTAATAGATACATTTAAAATGCAGTGTGTCAGTGCAATATCTTATTCCGCTTCTGGCATGATGTAAGCTTGAACTTATCAGTCCATATTAGGAAATGCAACTCAAGTCGGCAGCATTTCTACTTCCTATTTCCTCTCTGCAGAGAGCAACACTCTTTTTAGTTGTGCTTTCAGTCCAATGCAACATGGTGCCATATTATCATATCATTTAAAATCTGTAGATTTGTTTTTTAATTCATCTTCAACATCACATGCAGCATCTGTATGTGTATTAACTGTCACCTGATGTGTTCTTTTCGGCCGGATCCTTCTATGGTCCTGGAACCCCATCTCTGCTCCTGCTCCGACACATCGTTCTGATACATAGACACATTTTTATTTATTAATAAAAAGGAAAACTTTAGAGCAGTATATTTATTGTTCAGGTCTGCTTACTGTACCTCAAAATTTGGATCTGTTTCCCAGTCGTCCCCCTCTGATTCGACCTTCACATTAACATCATGTCCCACCACAGATTTCCACATCTACAGAGAGAAGCCAAGATTTCATGGCTCCTCCTTACATTTCCTTATGTACAGTATTTGAATGCATTATGCTCAAAATGCATCAATAAACATATAAAAAAAAATATTTACAGATATGCTGTATGAATAAATGTATCACTAAGTGACTAATTATAATAATCTTGTATAAACGGACTATTTCACGACTGCTCTGCGGTGTCATGAAGAGAGTAAAACATCAGGATCATCACAGCTTAATGCTGTAATTCCACACATTTCATGGAAAACAAAAGCTACATTTTCGTTTACATGTCTTAATGAATCAAACGAGTGTTAAGTGTTATTGTACTTTGCAAGTTCCTCATTTTTCTAGAGCATCACACGGAATTCTGTACAAGTTCACGACTAAAAAAAAAAAACTTTACACTTGAATTTCAACAATAATCAAGACCATAACTGTAAGCAAAGTTACAGATAATGTACAGAAATGTTTGAATTTGACTTCCTGCAACGAAAACAGTTTTGGCAACTCACACGATGTATCAACCACTTCCTGATTAAAAGAAGTTGCGTTTTTCTGTATGAATCGTACTAACAATGTAAGCAGATAACAATGGGCACTCACGTTTTAATGCTTTTTTTCTTCTTTTTCCTCCGTCTTTTAGTCTTTAAGTGTCAGTGTCAGCGCGAGATAAACGGCAGATCAGAATGCGCGCCGCTTACTGCAGGAGAAGAGGCGTCGGGCACGCGCTCACGCGCAGCTGAGAACCACCTGTGCATTTCTGACCCGTTAAATTAAAGCACAGAAACACTCTGAAATACTCGTCTTCATTTTATATTTGGTCCAAATGCCTCAAAATACTAATTAATTAATATGTAATATAAGTAGTATTGAATTTTTATGATTCTTGTTTTTATTTATGAAATGTAAAATGTTATGTTTGGGTCAGATGTGAACCAAAGGGGGTTGCTGTGGTGGATGGTTGCGTTTTGGGTCGTTTCTAGGATGTTTTGGGTGGTTGTTAGGCCACTGGTAGACGATCACTGTTGTTTGGAGTGGTTGGTGAAGCATTGTGGGTAGTTTTCACTACTGGTAATGTTTGCCAGTGTGTTTTTAAGTTGTTGCTACAATGTTGCTAGGGTATTTTGGGTGGTTGCTAGGTGGTTTGCTCAATGGTCTAGGTCAAAAGAGTTGTTTGGAGTGGTTGGTGAAGCATTGCGGGTAGTTTTCACTACTGGTAATGTTTGCTAGTGTGTTTTTAAGTTGTTGCTACAATGTTGCTAGGGTATTTTGGGTGGTTGCTAGGTGGTTTGCTCAATGGTCTAGGTCAAAAGAGTTGTTTTGGAGTGGTTGGTGAAGCATTGTGGGTAGTTTTCACTACTGGTAATGTTTGCCAGTGTTTTTAAGTTGTTGCTACAATGTTGCTAGGGTATTTTGGGTGGTTGCTAGGTGGTTTGCTCAATGGTCTAGGTCAAAAGATTTGTTTTGGAGTGGTTGGTGAAGCATTGTGGGTAGTTTTCACTACTGGTAATGTTTGCCAGTGTGTTTTTAAGTTGTTGCTACAATGTTGCTAGGGTATTTTGGGTGGTTGCTAGGTGGTTTGCTCAATGGTTCTAGGGTCACAAACACAGATTTGTTTGGAAGTGGTGGGCAGCATTGTTGGGTCCCGTTTTTTTCCACTAGGTAATGTTTGCCGTGTGTTTTTCCGTTGTGCTACACCCTGTTGCTATGGTCTTTTGGGGTGGGTTGCTAGGTTGACTTTGCTCCCCTGGGGCCGGTCAAAACGAGTGTTTTGGGAGTGGTTTGGTGCACGCCATTTGGGTATTTTCATCCTGGTAATGTTTGCCCCCGGTGGTTTTCGTTGTTGCTACCACCTGTGCTCGGGTATTGTGGGGTGGTCGCTACGGTGATTGCTCATGGTCTTCGGTACAAACAGCGTTGTTTTGGCGTTGGTTGGTTGGCAAGCCTTGTGGGTAGTTTCCCTATGGTCATGTTTGCCAGTGTGTTTTAAGTTGCTGCTAAAGTGCTAGGGTATTGGGTGGTTGCTAGGTGGTTTGCTTAATGGTCTAGGTCAAGAGTTGTTTGGAGTGGTTGGTGAA
This sequence comes from Sinocyclocheilus anophthalmus, assembly GCA_018155175.1. NCBI lineage: Eukaryota > Metazoa > Chordata > Actinopteri > Cypriniformes > Cyprinidae > Sinocyclocheilus > Sinocyclocheilus anophthalmus. Next base: position 316,996 of record JADLZN010007323.1, read on the forward strand.
GCATTGTGGGTAGTTTTCACTACTGGTAATGTTTGCTAGTGTGTTTTTAAGTTGTTGCTACAATGTTGCTAGGGTATTTTGGGTGGTTGCTAGGTGGTTTGCTTAATGGTCTAGGTCAAGAGTTGTTTGGAGTGGTTGGTGAAGCATTGTGGGTAGTTTTCACTACTTGTAATGTTTGCCAGTGTGTTTTTAAGTTGCTGCTACAATGTTGCTAGGGTATTTTGGGTGGTTGCTAGGTGGTTTGCTTAATGGTCTAGGTCAAGAGTTGTTTGAAGTGGTTGGTGAAGCATTGCGGGTAGTTTTCACTACTGGTAATGGTGCTAGTTGTTGTTTTTAAGTTGTGCGTGCAATGTTGTGTTGCTAGGGTATTTTGGGTGGTTGCTAGGTGGTTTGCTCAATGGTCTAGGTCAAAAGAGCCCATTCTGAAGTCTCTCTATGACCTTGTGATCTCTGGATATGTGTGTGAATCCTTTTCAAATCTTCTATGGGATTTTTGACCATATTTTTTATCTGCCAGGTGAAAATCCTAAGTCAGATTGCTTAGAAAAGTAGGGGCAAAGGCAACACCCACTATGGTTTTGGGAATTTCCATTTAATACTGCATCAGATTAATGGGTGCAGGATGAGTGAGCCCCCCCCCCCTTTCCCAAACCTAAAAGATTATAGTGATCAATAATCAACTTCTTCTCAAATACTCAAAAGATGAAGGCTTTTATGAGTAACATCAGACTGCAATTAGCAAAACCAAAAATTCATTTTATCATGCAACCACACACCAGATGTGTAAGTCTTCCCATTATCCGGTAGCATGAATAGCAACTTTATTTTCAACCTCAAGAAACAGATAGGCCCACCCTATAACAGGGTAGCAGGAGGGAGAGAAAGGATCATTTACACTGATTTTACAGATAAAACACTTACTGGGCTGTTCTTAAAATCGCACTGTAAATAGAGATGACATTTTAACCACAATCTAAACCATCCCTATACAGCCCAGACAGATCAGCGTGACAGTAGTTAAGTGAGAAGTCCAGCTCCAGCTCAGAAAACTGGAAATAAGCAGAACATGAATGACTACTGAAGCTTTTTATAACTGAAACAGAATAAAAACAAAAAAAAGAAATTCATGGTATTTCATTTACGTCTTTAAGGTGAATAAAAGCAATAGTAGTCCAGATGTAAAGAATATGACGTGTAGTGTGTTAAAGAAAATAAACACCAACAAAATGAACAAATAAACCACCAATTAAAAAAGAACAAATATAAATGACAGTATTGCACCAAGCTGGCAGAATAGTCTGCCATGAAAGGAAACAATCAGCACACTAGGACATTTCTAGAAGACTTTTGACGTCTTGCCATGCAGACACATCCAGTATCTGTATCAGTTTTGCCGTTACATTACACATGAATGCATTTGAATGACTTTATGCAGAAATAAAGAGATATCAAGAAAGAAAACTAATTACAGGAAGCTGGAATGTGGTCAAAATAAGTCTTTTTATGTCTACCTTTATGCATTCGACAGACAATGTGAAAGATGCTGGCATTTTCCAGACGCATAAAAATTCCTTCATTAATTTGGGCTTTCTTAAAGGGCAAAATAATGTTCTTGAGGAAGTGCAGGTTGTGCCCTAGTGTTACTAGTATTGACAAGCCCCAATAAAACTGGGTGGAATAATTTTTTTGTCAGAACGCTCTGGAAAAAAAAGAAAAAAAAACTGATCAGATGTAACTTTGGTAAATAAGCAAGGAAAAATATTCTTATAAGATGTGAATTAATCCTGTGTTAAATAATGTGTCCATTGTTTTGTATGATAAGTGATTGAGCATGTAACCGTCTCTCTCTCAGTAAAGTGTGAAGAATCTCTCTCACAGATATCCTCCCATGCATAGCAGCAACAGCACGTGAACAGTCAGCAGGTAGAGTGACAGCAGCAGAGGGGTTCGCTGACGAGAGCAGAATGCAACTCGCAGCATCCGCAATAACCCAGGTCCATCATTTCGAGTCTAAGGTAAAAGAAAATACATAGAAAAACATATCCAATATATATAATTACAAAAAAAAATACTCCGCTTTACTGATAAAATAATATAATCAAATATATTCCATTATAAAGGCCTACAGTAAATCAGACATTAAATTTGTTATAGCATGTTTATGCATGTTGAAACAAAACAATGTGGAATGCATTAAAGGGGTTGTGTTTACCCGTGTAACTGCGCCCTCTGGAGGCTCAATAAGGACAGCCGTCTCTGACATCATGGCTTCAGAAGCTGTCTGCCACTCCCCCCGTGTATAGCTATAAATGATGAAGTGACACATGTAATATTTAGTCTTTAATCAATATTTTAGGGATTTAAATGTGAAAAGTGAAGCATGAAATATGTGAATAAAAACTGCATTTGGTTCATATGCAGTTGCCCCAAAATATAAGTAGTTCAGAGGAAAGGTCCAGATGATTTAGTTTGACATTCTGTATCTAAAACAATTATATGACATTCATATGCCTTTTTTTTTTAAGACTTAAATGTGTGAAAGTGGCCAAATAATTTTTGGGGCCAGTGTATATGCTATATTTTACAGTATGCACCAATAATGGCCAGAGCCAGGGGTAGTGAGTTTATCTTAATTAATCTGAGATTAGGGTCAAACCGTTTGAGGCAATCCTGTGCAATGATGAGCTGCTCCTCTACTCGGAGTCTCTGTTCTAACTCCTCATCCAGCCTGACAGAAACACAGAGAGTTGAAGAGTTACTGTACAGACATGGTATTATACAAAAGCCATTGATTAAAAAAAAGGAAATTGATAAGATTGATAGGGAAAAAGACCAAACAGAGAAAAATGTTTTACTACTTTTAATTTTTTTTTTACTGTGATCAGTGATACACACTAACATACTTTCACATATATATTTCACATTCCTTTCAAATACAGTATTAGCTGTATGTTAGCTATTAGCTGGAGTATTATCAACAACTGCTATCAATGCAGTTTGTGGCACAGGTGCTAAAGAGATTGACAGCATGCAGCTGTGGGTCAGTATAATTAAAAAATAAGACTAAACTTGGCAGCAGTACCTTCTCTGGAGTTCAATGCACTCAGATTTATAGCCCTCGTTGTGCTCTAGAGGGCCACCAGGGGCAGCGTCTACTGCAAGGCTTCCCTAAAAAACGAATCAATTAGTATTGGATGCCTCACACTAAAGACAATGAAACAGATCAAGGACTTCTCAGATTTATACTTAAATATACAGTGGGTTCAACAGACTGACACCACTAGTGAAATAAGCAAAACTGTGGCACAAGTCCAATCTCATACAAGGCGTATTAATGAACAGTAGTACAGTGAAAAGAATAAAACCTATAAATGTCTCTAGCTACACAAAACGAGGCAGATAGATTGACGGGAAAAAAAACATTTCTAGGTTGCTTTCAATGTCTCATATTTGAAAAGGAGACTATAGTTTTTACCTGTCTTTGTCTGTGCTCATGCCGGAATTTTGATGCCTGCGCTTCCTCCAGCATGGCAGCAAGCTGGCGAACCTGCTGGTCCCTTTCTGAGAGGGTGGTCAGGGTCTGCTGCTTCAAGAGCTCAGCCTGGCCCTGCCAGTCCATCCTCTCAAGTCTATACATGGAAACATTTAGTAAGAAATTGTAAGAAACAATGTTTTTTACTTTCAGTGAAATTAGAAATTATGGTCACTAAGTCAACAAAAATTTTCGGCTAACTTCTTTGAGGCTGTCTGAACAGTCGTTTACTTTTACCACACCAATAAAACAGTCATTTACATTTTCCACACCAATCAAATTGGACAGAATAAGCTACCAAAGGGACCATACTTCCAACAATCAGAAGCATGGCTCTGCAAGACTACCACCAAAACAGCAGAATGGCAGCGGGCAATTGACATTAGTTAAACCCCTGAGTCTCACCTGAGCATTTCCAGTTCTTGATTATATCTGTCCATCTGTGCGTCTCTGTCTCTCAGCTCTGCCATGATATTTTCCTCTCGCTCCCCTGCCCTTCTTCTCTCATCCTCCAGAGCCTGAGAGAGCCCGGATAGTTCACCAGATCCAAGTCTGTCCAATTCAGACCGCTGCAAGTCCAGCTGTTCCAACTGAGGTACAATTAATAGGTTGCAAATGTTATTAGAAGGCAGGATGCAAAAACTAATACTTAGGCTTCCAATAAATGATCAATTAAAAACATACCATTCTTTCCCTGTCATTTTGCAGTGCTGCTAGGGCATTTTTTAGGCTCCACACTTCTCCTTTGGAGCCACTTGGAGGAGAAGCTGGGTGAGCCGTCTGGTTTATCTCATCTAAATGGAGACGCAGCTCCTTGGCCTCGCGTATAGCCTGATCTCTTGCATCCTGCAGAGAGGTCATGGCTTGACCAAAAGACTGATTCTGAGCTCGAAGCTGAGAGGCTGTTTCCCTCTCCTCCAGAAGCTGCTGCTCCATCACCAGCAGGTCTCGTGCCAACTCCGCAACCCTTTCCTCGGCTGTTTCAGCTTCGGTGCGCAGAACACCGCCTTCCCAGCGCAGCTCCTTCAACTCTTTGCTGTGGACTGCCTGGGTCTCCTTCTCCAATTCCAAGGTCTCCTCCAAGGTGGTGATACGCTTTCTAGCAGCTTGGAGCTGTTCCCTCAGCTTCTCTACCTCGGCCCCTGGTGCTTCTTGCTTATCGACTCTAACAATTCCTTCACTGGCTTGGCTCAAGTTCTCCTGCTCCAATGGCGGTACCTTTCCTTGTGCAACATCTTTTACAAGAGCCTGAATTTGGCTCTCTAAATCTCCTTTCTCTCTCTCCAGAAAACTGATGCGCTCTACTTGGGCAGCTAGAATCTGCTTGTGCTGGGAGTCCTTCATAGCAAGAACCTGGTTCAGGTCATTTCTGTAGCCATGAAGTTGGGCAGCCAGCTTGGCATTCTCAGCATTGAGGTCATCCCGCTGTGACAACAAGGCTCGAATCTCCTCCTTTAACCCGTTGTTTTCTCCTGCAGCCTCTTGGATCAGACTGTCCTTCTCCATCATAACCTGAGAGACCATGAGACCAAGGACGAGTTGGAATTTCAAATGTATGCAAATTAATTATGAATTAATTAAGGCAAATGAGGCTATATTTTAAAAATATAATTAACTATTTAGAGCCACATTACCTGGAGATGTCTTTCCTCTAGCTGCTTGTATTGGCTGAGCACTCTGTCTCTGTCATCCTGCAAGGAGCCCATAGCCTTGGTAAAGGACTCAAGTTGAGCTCTGCTCTGGAAGGTGTCCTCCTCAGTCTTACGAAGCTTCTCTTCTAAACCATGCAACTCCTCTCTCTTCTTCTCCAGTTCTTTCTCTGCCATCTCGGCCCTTCCATCTGCATCCTTCCTAGCCTCCTCTACAGCCTAAAAGAACAGAAAGAATATCTATCATTTTATGGTGTTAAATTGCCTACAATGAGATTAATGAATATGCATGCATTTGTTTCAGAAACTTTTTTTTCAGTATATTAAGTACCTGTGTCACAGCTTGCTCCTTCTCACCAAGGAGTTCCATCTCCCTCTTCTCCTTCTCATCCAATGCTGCCTGAAGATTGTCAGTAAGGTTCTTTGAAGATGCCAGGTCTGTCTCCAGTTGCTCCAGCCTCAAGCATAGTCTCCTTTCTTCTGTCTCCCTTTCCTTGATCACTGCACGTGCCTCATTAGCATCACTCTGAAGCTTGTCTACTGCTTCTTCTAGAGCTTTGGTCCGGTGCCGTAGTCCCTCTGCCTCTGTCTCCAGGGTAGTCAGCTGAGAACGAGTTTGGGTCAAGTTGGTCTCTACCAAAGTGAGCTTATGCTGCAGATCCCCTCTTTCTTTCTCAAGAGCTGCAAGGCTTTCATTATGTTTCTTTACTGCCTCAGACAGCTCTAGCTGTAGGTTCTCCTCTGCCTTTTGCATTCTGCAGACATAGAGCATATTCATTTTTTTTAAATTTAAAGTTTAATTAAAACTTTATTTAAAAATAAAAAAAAGACAACAAACCTTTCCAATAAACTCTGCAGCTCCTCTTTTTGGGTGGTCTCCCTCTGGAGTTGCTCAGCAAGTTCTTTAGCATGGGTCTCAGCCCCCCGAACATCAGCCTCCTTTTTCTGTAGCTCACTATGAAAACGACTCTCCCATTGCTTGGCCTCATCCAGCACTCGATCACGATCATCCTGCAGGGACGACATGGAGCGCGAAAAGGCTGCTAACCGAGCCAGTGCTTCATCCAGACGTGCTTGCATTTCCTGGGCATGCCTATCTGCGGTCTCAGCAATTCTCCTTGCCTCAAGAGTTGCCTCTTCCTCCCTCTCCCGCTCCCGGTAAGATTTCTCTAGTCTTAATTCTATCTGTTTAAGCTCGGCTCCAAGACGATACCTGACTTCATCCAGGGTACGCTCCGCATCTGCCTTCAACTCAGCCTCTTTGCACTGTACCATTTGTTCAGCAGCTAGTTTGTCTGCTTGGGCCTGCTTTGCTTCTTCCAGCACCATGTCCAGCTTCCCTTTACATGTTGAAAGTTCAGATGCAATACTTGTTCTGTCTTGCATAATCTTTGCAATTTCCAAGCGTGCTGCCTCAAGTTCTGCACTCAGCTCATCTCTTCCCAAAGTCAATGACTTAAATTCTTTAACCAGTTCACTTATTCTTTCCTGGTACTCGATGCAGTTTTTCTGTAGCTGACGAACTTCCATTTGCTTCTCCCTCAGCAGTTCCTCAAGTTGACGTGTCCTGTTTTGACTACCTTCTTTAAACCGCTGTGCTGATTTCAACTTCTGCTCCAGCTCTCTTTGTTTGCCTGCCTCAGCCTCTGCTCTTTCTCGTTGGGCCTGCCTCATGTCTTCTTCCATCCTGGCTGCCCGGTCCCTCTCACTTGCCACCTCAGCCCGCACTCTCTCCAGTTTCTCCAGTTCTTTCTGCATGTCTGTAAGGCGATCACGACTGTCAGATGCCTCTTGCTGGTAGCCTGCAATGCTGCCATTGAGCTGAGCCAGCTGGTTCATTAACTGCTCCTCCAAGTCATCCCTTTCAGCCTCTAGGCTAGTGCGAAGTTCTTGCAGTTGGGTCTCTTTCTTAGAAAGCTCTTCATTCTGAAGACCCTCTCTTTCTAAAGACTCCTGTAGGTGCTGCTTGAGGGACGCAAGCTCTGCATTAAGCGTTGACTCTTGCTTGCTTCTGGATTCCATGTGATCTTCAAGAGCAGCTTCAAGTTCCTTTATCTTATTCTCTGCTGTTTTGAGAGAGGTTTCCAGTTCCTTGAGCATCTCCTCTGTTTGAGCAGTCATCTCAACGTTTGCTTGCACTTCTGTGACTTCTTGCTCAAGAGCAGTACCAATGGATTCCAATGGCTCTTGAATTTCACTTAAATCAGGACTTCTCTGCTGTGTGTCAACTTTAACTTCCTGAATAGCTTTCATGGAGCATGTGTCCAGGGTCTCACTGCCCTTTCTGTCAATTTCCTCAGCCAAACGCTGTCTCAACTCCTCAGCTTCATGCTCCAAAGAGTTTTTATCATCCATAACAATATTGTAATTTTTTTTCAAGGTCTCAAACTCTTGTTTGACTCTCTCAAGCTCTTGTTTCAGCTCAGTTTCTGTATGTTTGGTCAATTTCTTCTCTTCCTGCTCCCTAAGCCTTTCATTTTCTTCCTCTAGATCCATAATCTTCTGATGCTTAACCTTGGCAAACTTTCTCATTTTTTCTTTCACAACATCTACCTCCTTCATAGCTTCCTCAGCTAACCTCTCAGCCTCATGTCTGGCCGCCTCATGAGCTCGTGCCTTGGCTGCTAACTCCTGCCTCTCCTGTCGAGCAGCTTCCAGCACTCGTCTTACTCGTTCAGCCTCATCACTCACATTTTCATATGACTTGAGGAGGGATTCATACTCCTCTTTCATGCTTTGCACCTTTTCTTCCAACTGCCTGCACGCTTGTTCGGATTCCTCTTTGGCACTCTCTGCTTGATGTTTACATGCATCCTTCTCATTCAAAACACCCTCCATAGCAAGTTTAAGGCTCTCACAGGAGGCATGCAGACTCTGGTTTTCCAACAAAGTTCGATCCACCTCCTCAATTAACTTCTCCCTCTCTTCTCTTGACTTGTTCAGCTCTAACTCTATTAACTCCAGCTTCTGTTGTAGCTCTAATTTGATCTTCTCAGCAGCAGCCTGTTCCTCCTTCAGCACCTTTTTCTCTTTGAGTGCCTCCTTACGTGACACAAGAGCAGCCTGCAGTTTGCGTTGAAGCTGTTGGAGTTTGGCACTATTATCCTTCTCTTCTTCCTCACGTTGTGGCATTTCTGCTTCCAGTTTTTGAGCTCTATCTTGCTCAGCTTTAAGAACTTCTTGTAGGGAAGCAATCTGCTGATCTTTCTCCAGTACCGTTGCCTGCATCTTAAGTAAAAGAGAACTTTGTTCACTAAGCTGTTGGCTAAAATCAACAATCTCATCATTCTTGTTTTTAAGAAATTGTTTAAATTCTTCCACTTCTAACTGAAGTGCTTTGACTGGGGACTCAGCATCTGAGATGCTTCTTTTAGCTGCTTCCCAAGCTTCATCCACCTCCGCTTTCAGCTTCACTGCATGAGTTTCGGATCTCTGATATTTTTCTCTAAGAACTTCCATTTCTTCAGTGAGAGCATCAATCTGCCTCTCCTTTTCTCTCAAGGCTTCAAGTTCTTCACAAAGCTCTTTGAATTTGCCATCAGTGAGTGATTGAGAGGATTGGCTCTCTTGTAGATGCACCTCTAATTCTGCACGAGCAGCCTGCTCAACTCTTAATTCCTCCTGGAGAGCATTTCTATTTTCCTCATGATCTTTTACCATGCACTGTTGAGATTGCTCACCAGGTTTGTTATGTTGTTGTGACTCAGTCTCAGCAAAATCCACCCAGTCCTCCTGAACCCAATCGTTTGTCTCTGGTTTCTCTAAATTCTGTGTAGCAGACCCAATATTCCTCTCCACATTTACACTCACCACTTTATCTGTATCGTTCTTTGATTCTAGCAGACCCTCAAGCTCTATAATACGATTCAACAACCCAGTTTTTTCTCTCTCCTCAGTTTGGAGGCTTTCAAAAAGGTCACTGTACTCCACTTTCTGTTGTTTCATCTGATCAAGATGATGGCAATCTTTCTCTTGAGCTTTCACAACAGCATCCTCATGAGCATTAGTAGCTTCCTGAAGCTTTTTATGCAATATTTCAATGTCAGATTCCATGGACGCTATCTGTGAAATTAGCTTATTTTTGTCCTCAGCCATCTGTGACATTGGTTGTTCAGTTAGTTGTACATACTGCTCTGTCAAATGTTGTATTTCTGCATGTGACTCAGTCAATGCTTGATCTTGGTTACTGATTTTTTGTTTCAGACTTGTTAAGGTCTCTTCTTTTAAATTTAAGTAATCTCTGGTCTCTTGCAACAAAGCATCAAGTCTCTGTATTTCTTTCTCTTTTTCCTTAATTTCATTTTTGAATTGAAGAGTTATTTCCTCACCTATTTCCTTTTCTTCCCTGCTCTCAGCCTCCTTCTCAAAGTCTGCAACTTTTTTCATCAATTCTTTCCGCTGTATCAGAGCTGCCTGCAGCTTTCTCTTGACATGTTCTCCATCTTTCTTCATAGCAGCCATTTGAGAATTCAGGTCCTCCTTCTCCTTTTGTAAAGCAACAAGCTCCTCACATTCTGCTGTTTTATCCTCTTTGATTTTCTGCTGGTCATCCCTGACACTCTCAAGTTCATGTATTTGCTCTTTTAGCTTTTTGACTTCACTGGATATTGCAAACGTTTCCTCTCCGGCCTGGAGTAGTTTGGCAGTCATGCTATCATTGAGTTCCATCATCTCCTGGTCTTTCTGTGAAAGACACTTTTGTAGATCTTCCAGCTCAGCAGTCCTGTCAATGAGAGCAGTTTTTGCCATATCAGCCTCCTGAGAGACCTGCACTAACCTGCCCTCCATGTCCAAGAGCTTCTGTTCCAGTTCGGAGGAAGTGAGCTCTCTGTCCTCCAGTTGAGCAGTTAGCATTCTAGCTTGACCTTCTTGTTCAACAAGTCTCAGATGGACTTCATCAAGGCTTGCCTGTAAGGCTTTCAGCTTATCATCTTTAGAGAGAACCTCTTCCTGCAAGTTTTCAAACTGCTCAGCAACATTTTGCCTATCTAATTTTTCTTGCTCAAACAATGCCTTAACTTCAATCAGCTCTTTCTCGTATATATTTGCCCTAGACTGAGCCTCATTTTTGGAATCTGTAACTGACTTCAATGCTTCCTCCAGCTGGAAGACTCTCTCCTGTGATTGTAAAGCGGAGTCTTTCAGCTGCTGAAGTTCTCCCAGAAGTTCACTATATCTTTTCTGAATCTCTTCTGCTAATATCTGAGCAAAACCCTGACCTTTGCTTGAATCTGTATTTAGCAGACTTCCCTCCTGTTGGCCAAGATGTACCTGCACAGTTTCATGGATAACTAAAGATGGTGATTCAATATCAACTATGCAGCTAGTTGATGCAACATGCTCTTCACCGGTCTCTTCCCAAGATTGCATGGATAAGCGTAGTGAGGCAAAGTCCTGAATTTGGGGTGCCCACTCTTGAGTCCCATCTTGGTTGACTGCTTCTAGAAGAGTCCAGCTACTATGAGCCACCTCTGAGTCACTGCTTGTCACCATCTCATCCGAGGAGGTACCCTTTGATTCTCCAGGAGACTCAGGATGAGGTGCTATAAGCTCAGGGCTACTCTCATTGCCAGCAGAGACCGACAGAACAGATCTACTGTCTACTGCCACAAGTGTTGTCTCTTGCTCTTGTGTGCCCTCAAGAACCTCAGATAGAGCTGTAGTGTTATCATGCAACCCAGCGATATCTTTTCTGCTTGCACTGTCGGCACTTTCCTCCACTGGAATACTTTTGCTTGTGGTGAGTGACTGTTTTTCTTTGAGAGCAAAGAATTCCCTTTCTCTGTCTGCAAGCTGCTGCTCCAAAAACAGTATCCGATCGGTCTGTAATTTGTTTTCTGAACTATGTCCATCTCCACTGTTATCTGAGGGTAGCATTTTTGAGAAGAAAGAAAAATCATGAGACAATCATGTGAAAATCATCAAATAGGCCTTGCATTAAACATGCAAAATGCATCATGTAAAAAAAAATTAAAAATTTCAAGAATAAATTCTTAACTTCATGTTTTTGTTTTGCGTATTGACTGGGGAAACCAGTCTTTCTGGTTGTCCTAACTAATATCTTAACATTGCAAACAAGTTTACAAACCACAATGTTAAAAGGCATGTTCTCTACTAGAGAGCAAGGCTATTATGGAAGAACATGGAACTGCTGTCACTGAAAGAAACAAAAAGATAGTACATTCAGCTACACAAGGGCAAACATTAAACTCACCCTGGTGTGTCCTGTCCAAATCCCTCACAGACAGCTCAGTCACATGATCACATAATGACTCACCAGTAACCTTGGAAAGACAAACGGTATGTTTACACTAATGCATGCTTACTGAGAGTGCACTTGTTTATTGAATTGCCACCGTAACTGCAGGTATTTCAATGCTATTACAGACCATACCTTTATTAATACTTCATAATTATGCACTTATATGTGGGGGCCAGTAATCGAAACAGAGGATGAAATTCGAGAGGATTATGATATCTCTGACCTGATAAGTTGTGAGACAAACCGTCTAGGCATTAATGTCACCTTGTGTCTGTCGCACCAGACACAGCTTGTGCTATATACATCCAAATGTGTTTGCCATTCAGACACATTGCCCTAAACAATTCTGTGCACCATCTCCATTGCATTAATATCTTTTTTGTCCTGATCATTAGGTGCAAATACTAAATCTGATCAGGAAAATAACAGCAAAGCTCTGTACAACAATCCATACAATTTTAAGCATCATTCATTCATAGCATAAATAATGCAGGACAGATTTAATACCAAGAACCCCAAGTACTTTTTTTTGAACACCTAAGTATGAGTGATAGTAATATTTCCTTATTACTTGCATTCAAAACACTCATAAGTTCAAATAAATAACAAGAACAAATATTTATCAGTGTCAATTAGGGTTGGGTGATGTCTACAAAATACAGTGAGACATTAGGCCCTTTCGCACCGCTTTAGTTCCAGAACTAAACGTACGGTACTAAAGTACTGGGACGATTTTGCGCGAACTATTTCCCAGTACTATTTATAGGGTTGCATTCGCACCGAGAGTATGTACTAAGAAGTGACGTAAGCCGGTCAACAGCGTCGTCATTTGTGCGCGGCGTTCAACAACAGAAACAAAGAACAACATTACATTATTAGGAGGATGGAGGACGCTGTGATCGGAGCTGTGTGTTTGTTGTGTCTCGCGGGTTTCACAGTGGACATGGAAAGTCGACGTATACGTAAAGCGATTGAAAGAACGGAAAAGGAGGACTAAGAATCTCCAACAACAACTGGCAGTGCTACAAGTGCCTTCACTTCAGCGTCCGTCCATCTATCGCTGTTCTCCATACTTGCGAAATAAGTTGACATGCTTACAGTATGTTTACACGGTGTTTTAAATCATGGCAGGTGAGGGCGTCTTTATACGTGTTTGGTCAATCAGTGTCTACTTGCGTCACGATTAGTACCAGTTGTGCTGGTTAGACCCTGCTCTGGAGTAGGAGCTAATTTGGTTCTCGAAAAAGGCAGTCCGGTACTAAAAATCGCTCCCAGTTCCGGCGGTGCGAACACGCCGAAAAGTGGGTAGTTCCACAATTAGTTCTGGTACTATGAAAAGGTTCCTGCGGTGCGAACACGCCGAAAAGTGGATAGTTCCACAATTAGTTCAGGTACTATGAAAAGGTTCCAGCGGTGCGAAAGGCCCTAATGAGTAGGACGATGACATCGGCTGGGGGCAGAGCGGGGGGAAGGGGGTGGGGGGAAGAGTTAGGGGGTTGCCCGAAGCGTGAATCTTATAGGGAAACATGATTCATATGCCGTTGTCTACACCGGACGCGAGCGGGCGACAAAATACTATAGAACCATGAGATAGGAGATGTATTATTAAGATCAGTCTATCTATAGTAGTGATGGGCGATATGGGCTTTAAAATATATCACAATATTTCTGGTATATTTTGCAATAACGATATCAATGACGATAATTCATGGAATCCTGTTTCTTTAGAGAAAAGTATTATCCTTCCTATTTTTACCCAAAATAGGGTGACATTAACCTCCTGAGACCCTGTGACCTCATATGAGGACATTATATTTTGTTGTATTTCTCTGAGACTATACATGCCACAGTTAAGTCTGGATGTCCTGTACAGAGCAAAATTCAGGGCTTTTTTAGAGATACTAAATGTTTGGATGCTTCACCATGACCACTCCCTCTCCTTGATATTCAAATATGTCTGATATTAATTTAGTGACACTCTTATGGAAATATGATATTTTGTAATTGTCATTTAAATCAGACACATTTTTAAACTGTGTCATAAATCAACATCTCAGGAAAATGTTATGGGGTTTCAAATAAAAATATGACCTTCTGTTATGAAACAGGACATAAATTTCATACATGTCCACTGTAGAGGACACAGGACTAAAAGCATGTTTATTACGCATTCTGGGAGACACAACAAATGAATAGGGAAAGAAAATATATTTTAATATTCCTATGAAATATTATATATTACTATGAAAATCTTGTCAAATATTACTCACATTATTACACTTCTTTTTTTCATTACGTTACCCCAAAAACACATTAATATGCAAATTAGATTTAGTTTATAGATACACTATATACACAATGAGAAAACCTGTTTGTGGCCATTTTACACACATTTTGCTTGAAGAAAAATGGTAAATCAAATCATTCTGTTATAACATGGTTGAGAATTATCTTTATACAAAGTTACAAAAAAAATCCTAAAAACTAAAAATGTATAAGTGATTTAAAAAAAATCTATTGTTTTTGCCTATGCATATTCATTCATGTCTTTTTATTTTTTTTTAAAGAATTGAGTCCCGATGTCCTCTACCAAAAAAGGATGTAGCATAACTTATGAATGAAATATCTTTTTTTTAATGCTCTAAACAATGTAATGACAAATTCATTGTCATTCACAAATACAAATTATCTGATAAAAAAAAAAAGTGTTTTGCCGGGTCTTAAAGGGGTCATACGATGCTTTTTTAAAGATCATTATTTTGTGTATTTGGTGTAACAGAATATGCTGAAATGCTTTAATGTTCAAAAAACACATTATATTTCAAATACTGTACATTATTGTAGGTCCTCTATGCCCCGCCTCTCTCAAAAGCTTTGTTTTCTACAAAGTCCCTCCTTCCGACAAAGCGCAGTCTGCTCTGATTGGCCAGGTGACCCAATGCATTGTGATTGGCCGAACAACGCAAACACTCGTCGGAAATGTAACGCCCCTTAACAAAATCGCGAGCTTCAGCTTTCAAAGTAAATGTAAAGACAGAGCCCGAAAGGGGAACAGAGTCACGTGACAGACACGTCTGGTATGTGTTTGCAGTACACAAGTTATGGTTAAGACAGCTGACTCCACTGTTATGTGAACCCCCCCCCCTCTCTCGCTCGCTATCTCTCTCGCTCGCGCACACACACACAAACACAATGCGCAAAACTCCGCATTTGAACAGTCAATAGCAAATACTTAAAACTAATAAAACAGTAGCTGATTCAGAAATGCCAGATTGTCATAGCAAAGTCATAATTACCTCCTCTCCTAGATTCACGAAACAGTCGTACATAAAATGCATTGCTGTTCTGTTGTAATTAATCTTAAAGATTCCTAAATGCATCTAATTTCGGAATGCCAAATAAAGTGCTTTTGTTTTCGCACTGAAACACACAGCGTCTCCCTTACATGCTGCTTCAACACTAACTGCGGTTACTGAAACCACGCCTTCTTTCTTTGCGTGCACATTTGGGCGGCATTATGCTAATATTTCCACAGTGAGGTAGATATGTGGGGGAGTGTTAGAACGAGCCGTTTTAGGGGGGCGTGGCAGTGTCTTAACTTTGATAACGAATATCTCTTTGGTTTGAGACTTTAGTCTTTGCACCTTCAGGGATCTTATCTATGCACAATAAGCTTTTAACACTCCAAAGAGAAAGGAAAAAAAAAAATAGCATCATATGACCCCTTTAAGAGGGTTAAATGAGTTTCCCACATGTAATGTAAAAGACTGTTTATTCTACTGGCAGACAGTGAGGCGCTCTTGCACAGAGACAGAAACTCCACATATTACATAGCAGAGAAATACTACTGACTACGCTTCAGGAAGGTATCCAGTTATTGCTGAATAAAACGCACAACGGCGATAGAGACATTTTAGCTGATGAAACATGAAGACATTAAACATATGATTGCAACAATATATGGTTTATTTGTGTTCTTCAAGCCATGTCTGGTATTTTTGTAAGAATGAAGTATATTTATAATGCAATGTTAATCGACATGGCCTTTATCACTGTATATAATACTATCATTCTGTAATATGAAACCACATCTGGTCACAAAAAGAAGTATTTCAAACACTCGACTTAATGGTGTTAAGTTAATTTGGAGAAAAAGCATGTCAATAAATTATATCTTTGTTGGACAACAGTTTTGTAAAACGGCTCATACACATGCAATACTGTATCGCACACGTGCTACTGTAGTACATTTATTCAGACCGATTTTTTGTGCACTGTACAGCCCTGACCAAACCAGTTACAGCTCGAGCTCCTCATTTAGCGATATAGGCTACTCCTCCTCAATTTCACGTCCGCCTTCCGCGATGTCGCTCCGCACTGTCGCACACAGAAATATGTCAACAACTAGACTTTATCGTTATTATCGCAGGAAGACTAATTCTTATCGTGGGGAGAATTTTTACCGGTATATCGCAAACGATAAGATATCGCCCATCCCTAGTCTATAGAACTCATTATAATCAGTGATGCTGTCTACACTGGATGCGATACGCGGTTTTGCGGCGCGACACGACAAATCCCGACAGTAAACTGCTGCCGCATTCTATTTATGACGTGCTGACACAAATTTCAAATGATTTTCAACGGTCGCTTTGTCACGTCCAGTGTAGACAGACTTTAGCTGATGCGGCGCGACACGACACGACAACTGTTGCGTCCGGTGTAGACACGGTCTAACGGTTGCCTGTTACATTACAGTACATAAAATTTCACTTACCACATAAACAGAGTAAGGAGAGATGACTGAGGACGATGACGAATTATTTGCAGATCCTCAGTACCACTGACAAACATATAATCTTGTAAAATGTGTGGCAAGTACTGCCGCTCCATAGTATAAACAGAGTACGTGCGATCGCGAATCTCGAAAGTGATAGTGAAACTAAAAGCGATCGTGCATTCAAAAGCACGATGCCAGTTTCAATGCCAGGTATAATAGTGGCTCCCTGATGCCGAAATATATATGTAGTATAATTACCCAATTATATAACTGCGAGGAAAAATATTGAAATATATATTTTCCTCCCATCTCGTATTTATTCCCTTTAGGGGTTCCGCCTACACGTCATTTTCTTTCTGAACACGGTGTTGGGATTTGGGGGGAATCACGATGCTGGTTCAACATCGTGATGTCTATCAGCCATCGGCGATGGACGATGGCATCGTCTATCGGCCCAACCCTAGTGTCAATGTTTAAAACTCCAACATATTTTGCAATTTACCTACCTGAACAGTGAGAAGTTGTTCCTCTAGTTCCCGTATCCTAGCAACTGCTTCCTCTCTCTCAGCTGTGCTCCCATCCAGTTGACCTAGAGCATCAGGTGCATTAAGACATAATTACTGTTTGATCACAGTACAAACTATTTGTCCTATGTTGTGGCATTTTTTGATAAAATGCTTCCAAGGACAGTTTACTCAAACCACAAAAACGGCTTTGAACTTTGTTCTCCTGGGCTGTTTACCTTGCAGAGATTGTAGAGTGAGTGTGATATGGGACAAGCGTGCTTGACTCTCCTGCTGTTCATCTGTAAGGTTGCCCAGCTGAGCTTCTAGAGCAGGTAACACCTCTAAGAACTGTGCAGGGTCAGTAGGAATGGATATTTCCACCTCTGCCTCCCCAGCAGTTGTCAAATTCCGAATCCCTATCCAAAGTTTCTCCAGTGCATCCTTGGCTTGCAGTCCTGCTTTCTGTTCCTCTTTATTGGCATCTAGTGTCTCTCTTAAGGACTCAAGCTCTTTTTGCATCTGTGCTAAGTGATCTGTTTCACTCTTAGATTCTTCTTCCCTTACTCTGTCCACTTCATTGAGCTTTTCCTGAAGATGATGAAGCTCTTCCATGTGACTTGCCACCTCCACCTCTAGCTTCTTTGTCATTTCCTCTTTCTGTTTTTCTGCAACTTCCAGACAGGCTTGCATGTTGGCCAGCTCCGTCTCAAACCTTGTTTGTCTCTCTTGTAATGTCTCCAGTCTTTCTCTCTCCTCAGCTAAAAGTTTTTCTCTCGGTTCATCCAACTCTGTGGTCTTTTTCAGTAACTCAGTATTGAGAGCACTGATGGTCTGCTCTTTTTCATTTTCTAATGTTTCTAATCTAGTTTCTAGAGATACTTTCATGTTGGTCAGCTCTGCCTCAAAGCTATTCTCTTTCTTTTTCATTTTCTCCAGCATTTCTTCTTTCTCTCTTTGCCCAGATTCAAGTTTTGCTCTCATCTCATCCAACTCTGTGGTCTTTTTCAGCAATTCAGCATTAAGTTGGGTGACGTTGATGCTGAGTGCACTGATGGTCTGCTCTCTCCCACTCTCTGATGTCTCCAATCTGGCTTCTAGACATACTTTCATTTTGGCCTGCTCTGCCTCAAAGCCATTTTCTTTTTCTTTCAATTTCTCCAGCGTTTCTTCTTTCTCTCTTTCAGCAGATTCAACTTTTCCTCTCATTTCATCCATCTCTGTGGTCTTTTTCAGCAATTCAGTGTTGAGAGAATTGACTGTCTGTTCTCTCTCAATCTCCGAAGCCTCTAGTCTGGCTCTAAGAGCCTGGAGTTCTTCCTCAACACGCATTGCCCACTGCTGCCTCTCCTCTTCTCTCAGTCTCTGGGCTTCTGCCAACTCCAACTCCATCTGCCTGAACTGTGCAGTCAGAATCTGTACAAATGAAACATTCATCATGTTTATAATCTTGCTAAAGGGTCTATAATCCTAAAAAAATATTTTTGTCCAACCAGCTGTGACCACAGCATGCAACAAGAAATTCTGTTGGTTACTTGGATTCTATTTTTAAATCACACTGCTGGGTATCCCTACCCTGAAATCTCACTGGTTGAAAATCACCAGAAAGCTGTATGTTGTTAAGAAAAAAAAATCTCTTAATTGACTGAGGATTTGTAACATATTTTGCTTTCAAAAATTACCAGGACACAGTGTAAACTATATGTGTTGTGCTGACCTGTTTCTGCTGGTCTGCACTGTTGAGTTCCTGCTGCAACATTTCTAGGACTTCTGAACGAGAAAGCAAGGACTCCTCCAACTCCTCTATGTGCTGCTGGGATGCACAAAGAGCCTGTAAAACAATAAGTAGGATTAAAGCAAAATAGAACCATGTATATTGATAGACATCCTAAAAAAGCTGCAGGGTTTGATTTATGATTTTTGTTAATCCGCCCGTTCTTTCTTAATTCCTGTCCAACAACATGAACAAAAACATAAGATGAGTTGGACGCTGCTCATAGAATGTGGAAATGCATGCACCATGCAAGAAAGCTTACATCAAAATTGCCATGATAACATGATGAGCTATGATTTCATGCTTTATAATAACACACAAATTTGGCTACAACACTTCAGGGTCTCCAAAACAAAAAGCCAACAAATATGGAAACAGCAAGACAATGTTATTCTGGCATTGCTGCTCTTACATGCCCCATCTTACATCTTTGTTTACTGATAATTTATGTGTGTGTGTGTGTGTGTATATATATATTCTTATAATAGTATTGATTACTTATGGATTAAAGAAAAAACCTAAGCTCGTGACACACACCATTAATCACATTTAATGCTTTACCAAAATATCCTTTTTGGAACATGAAAAATGCAAACACACCTGCTGTAAGTCAGGGTCATTTGAGGCCTGTGTGAGATTGAGGAGTTCCTGCTCATGTTTGAGTATTTGTTCTTGAAATCGCACATCTTTCTCCTTCACCACAGCCTGCAGAGTTCGCACCTGGATGACATTTGAAAAATAAAACAGTAGATATAGTCTTTGAGAGTGAAAGTCTGGGATTAGTTTATTACAGAAATAAAACAGTAGTTGCAAATGCACGGACCATCATATGACACATTTAAAGATGTGAACAAAATAAGCACTTATTCATGGTGCTTAAATTAATCACTGGACCTGCGAACACACCTGCTCTGCATGACCTTCCTCTCTCACACGCTGTTCAGCATCCCAGAGCTGATGTTGGAGGGTCTTGTTGGCCGACTCTGCCTGACTGAGCTTTTCTTTCAGCTGCTGGAGTTCCTCCTCCACTCCTGGAGCCATTTGGAAGGAGCTCTCTGAATTCTAAACAAACATTTCATTAACATACTGCCATTAAGAAAACTTTAATGAATTTGGCAATCGCCCATATTTATTACACATCTTCTTAGGGGAGCATAAGATGAACAATAGAATACACCACTCGTAATAATTATATTAAGTTGGCACACTATAAAAACATATCCAAGACCAATTGATGCTGAAAATACACAAATATGTCAGCTTGTCTCTTTACCTGACTGCTGTTCAATGCTTCTTGTCCTTTCAGTTCAGCAAGCTGTTTGTTTAGGGCAGCCATCTTGGCTTTGGCCTGCAGTTTAAGCTTTGTAAACTTGACTTCTGCCTGTTCTTTCTCCTCCTGTATGAGAACAAAAACAGTCGCAAATGCAAAATCAAGCTTCAGACCTGTTGACATTCATGGTCTACTTGTTTGTTCTTTTCTCGTTATGCAAGCCCACACCTTGAGCTGTTTTTCAGTGCTGGCGTGCTGGCTGTCCTTCTCTCGAATTAGCTCCTTCAGCTGAACCACCAGCTGTTCGGTCTGGGCCAGCCTCTCCAGGACCTCTTCTGAGGGCCCCGAGCCCTCTGGGGATGCTTCAGCATTAGGCTGAGGCTGAGGGACCAGACCATCCTGCTCCAAAGACAACATTCAAAAATTAGAGAGAGCTCTCTAGGTGGATAATCACTCCCTGCCAACCACATGTTAATATTAAAGGTGCAGTAGGAGATCTTGGAAAATGCTAACTTTAGCCTGATGCTCATTTAACGAAGTCCACCCACCTGCATCGCGTCCAAGCCCACGCCCCATGTGAGCATTATACGCTGATCACTCACAGACCAGAATACCAGAGACAACATTACTACAGTAGGCTACATCAGCAGTTCCAAATTGCAGCCCATGTTCCCGAAGTGAAGTAAACTTCAAGGATTTCCCTGCTCAGGGCGGAGGGAGCATGAACACTGTGTAGGGATCATATCGATCGGAACACAGTTCATGCACGTAGCTCACTTCTAACGAGTTGGTTATCTGAATCGGGTGTGTTAACTAAGTGAGACATCTCTTTGGAGTGTTACAAGCTCTTGGTGCATAAAGAAGATCTGTTAAGTTGCAAAGACTAAAGTTTCAAATCTAAAGAGATATCTTTATAAAAGTTAACAAGGCTTACTAATTCGGCCTGTCTAACATGCCCCACATATGGGTGTGGAATTGATGTGGGAAGAGTTGCATAACGCCGCCCAAATGTTCATTCAAAGAAAGAAGGTGTAACTTTTATTTTTGCTGTAGTATTGTTGTTGCCGCCGCAGCCATGTCGTGAAGACGCTGGGTGTTTCGTTCGTTGTGAAAGCGAAATACTTTGTTTGGCCTTCCAAAAGAGGACTATATCCGCTTAGTCATGCCTAGAGCTGATACGTGCTGGTCGATGAGGAAATACTACAACTTTGCACTATCGATCGCCGGATCGGCTTTCACCGTGGACGAAGCGGGGCCCAGCCCGGAGTCGTCACATGTGGTTGCAGCAACGCCCGCCGGAGCTCCGCGAAATCGCCTGCCGTTCCTCACTCTAGCCGGCCTCCGCTCACTCTAGCCCGCGGATGGACAACGCTGTGTTTCGTTGTGAAAGCGAAAAAACTTTCTTTGGCCCTCCAAAAGAGGACACAACTAGAAATCAGTGATTAAGCTTATTTACACATGTTCCAGAACGTTCAACCCCAAATATTCGATGTGTCAGCGCCTTTTATGGAGCGCCTGTTTCCTGATCCTGGTGAGTAGACTACAGTGCCGGCTGTTCTGACTTACAGACTGTTAGTACGTTTTTTATATTGAAAGAATTTTCCACTGAGGATTAAACGTGAGTTTTGAGCAGTGTAGAGTAGCGCTTGTAGTTTGTCATTTCTCCGATCACAAATGCAGACATGGTTTTATGTTTACGCGGCACGATGCAACGCAACGCGTAAAAAGACAGTATAAGTCATTATAATCGGAATTATGTCCCCACTGGATGCAACAAATGTCTCGTTAATAATGGGTTTTAATGTTTATGTCTCACTGCTCTGGCCGGACAGGGCATCACAGTATGTTAAGGGGCGTAATATTTCCATCAGACGCTTGAGGTATTCGGCCAATCACAACACAATGGATAGATGGCCAATCAGAGCACACCTCACTTTTTTTTAGAACGATGAGCTTTGTAAAAAATCGACGCGTTTCAGAAAGGCGGGGCATAGAGGAGAAACAATAATGTACAGTATGTGGAAAATAATGTGTTTTTTGACCCTTAAACCGCATAAACATTTCATTACACCAAATACACAAAATAATGTTCTTTTTAGCAACATAATATGACCCATTTAAAATTAAATTCACCCTATTTTCTAAATGCATGTTATAGATCTTATTGTGAACAATTCATCCATGTATGCGTTTCATTTAACAGAATCTCATGGCAATGCATAACTATTTTACATTTTGGCGGCTAATTCATTTGTATTCATACAAACTCATTCATACGATCTGCTTATGCCACAGTGATGGTTAGATTTAGGGGTGGAGCTCCATGCTTACTTTTTTCTAAAAATCATACATTTTTATAAGACTCGGTTGGTTTCATTATATAAAAAGTTATCAAAATGTATTTACTCATTTCTTTTAAATCAAAATGTCAACTTGATCTTCCAGTGAAATATCAGACTTTCGTCCGTATGCCAGACTTCTCCAAACATTTAGTTCACATAAATTCCACCCACAAATGACTGCAAGCTCTCATTATATTTTTGAGTGCAATGCCCATATCTCAAAATCCAGTCAACAACCGTTGAACAGAACCAAGTTGGCACCCTACATTTTAAATTTTTTGTTATTCTGTTCAGATATAAGTGTAAAAAGAATCTTGGGGGTGATCCTTGATGACAAGCTGACCTTTAAAGATCATATTGCAAATACAGTAGGATCATGCAGGTTCACACTACACAGCATCAGGAAGATCAGACCCTTCCTAACAGAGCATGCAACACAGCTTCTCGTGTTTATTGTCATCTTATGGTAAATCGCTTGTTGTATTCCTCAACTGTAAGTCGCTTTGGATAAAAGCATCTGCCATATGAATAAATGTAAATGTCACAATATAGAAGGTAAGATCTGTTGCTACTTCCATTTCATTACAACTTTAATATCAAATGGTGTTAACGTAGCACTGCTCTTGTTTGTTCTTATTCTTAAGGCCCATTCACACCAAGAACAATAACTGTAAAGATAACTATAACGATAACTATATTACCATCCACACCACAACGCACAATAACGGTCTGTTTGTTCTAAGCATTCGATGCAGTTTTGTCATCTGCCATTTTTAAATGCTCAAGCTCTTTAAAGTCGGATGGATTTTGATTGTTTTTTTTTATCTTTTATCAGCTGGGGGAAAAAAATCATTCTGAAAGTGATTCCAATGATATCGTTCGTCTGTGCTGTTAGTTGTTTTATGGACTCTGCTATTCTTTTCAATTTAGAACGACCATATAATTAATTGTCTTTGGTGTGAACGGGCCTTTAGTGGTCTATCCATGCAAATCATTTTAAGATGGTAAAAGGCTTGTAAACTAACTCATAAATCTGTAAATAAGTACTTAAATGTGGAAATGTGTTACTATAATTATTTGAGTAACTGCAATGTCCATGTGTGTTCCACAAAGTTTCTTGGTATCGACCCAAAATATCACTCCAAGGATTGTTCAGATTTTGTCTACTCACCTGGAAGTCTCCATCGGAGCGTTCCTCACCCGAGAGCTCCTGGAGGACAGAGGACACCCCTTGGGTCAGCCGGCTAAACATGGCTGACCTGCATGTAAATGCACAGAGTATTTTGTATCAAGCTCTGTATTGTGTGCATTACTGAAAGTGCTCTGACACATTCAGGACACAAGCAAAGATAAAGCCAGAATCATATAAATCAAATAAGGACTTCCCATCTGGGACACAACTCACACGTATGCACAACAACATCAAAAGTTCAAATGATTACAGAATTAGTGAACATTTTCATTTTAATGTTCCATGAGGGCAGAACTTCGGTGAATCATGACCCCATTACCTAAAAGGGTCACTTGGCTCTCAAGATCCTATATCAGGCAACCAACAACTAGTAATACAATGGAATGTGACAAAGGTAATTATTCAAATCAAACCTTTGAAATACCATCTGGCCTCTTTAAATTAAATGGCACTCACTATTAATTACCAGTTTGGCATTAAATATTCAGTTTATATAACTATAACGCTTCTGTTCTGCATCACGCCTCACTGTTGCACTACACCACATTAATAAAACAAATATAGGTTAGCATAAAGGAAAGGATCTTACCGAATGGTTAGTCTGAAATGAATATTTGTTAGTTTATATACTTGTATTTCCCATTGATTATAACTGTACAGACTGTGAGCACATCATATGCATAACTCAAAATGCATAACTAGAACACTTGATAATGTGTGTCCCCTGTACTGACAATAACTACAGGAAGCGTGAACGCCTGTATAACAATAATACCTGGCTGTATTTCCTGATAATAAATAACCACCTTTAACAGAGCCATAAATCGGAGAAAAACGAACAGAACCGAACAACGTCGAAACAGAGAAACGGGCGACTGCGGCTGCGTCGCTTTCATTTTGTCTACACAACAGCAAAGATTATTGAGCGACTCTTCTTCCTTGCGTTTTAAAATCGATTGGTATAAGAACACATGAACACACATAAAGGTATGACTTTTATTTTTGGTTATAAAATGGCATCATTAAAGCCCAATGAGCGGCAGTAATGAACACAAGCTGTAACTGGGCTCTAGCTGAGGATTCGTAAACAACTCGAACGATATTTATAAATGTAACGTTACTTGTGTTTGTGCATGTCAGCTGCTGAATACATTTAGAGCCATCTTGTTAATGTTATTTAAGCATAAAACTTACCTGTGTAATCGGCGCAGGGAAGAGCCGCGTGGTTTATTTGATCAATTTCGTCTCCAGGATTTTAGAGCCACATCACCACACATCCCGGATACAGAAACGCAACGCTGTGATTGGACCGCGCAAGGGAGCGTGTGAAAACTACTAGTGACACAGTGAGCCGCATAACTGTACACCAAGGGACCGTCCACAAAAATAAAATGTAGAATCAAACCAAATTAGATATGGTTGTTTGCAAGAGATAATAGGAACCAGTTACAACTATTATTTTAGGTTTGGAGTTACATCATGGTTCAAAACAGAACGGGACGACATGATTTAAAGCTTAACATGATTATTAATTATGGAAAACAGTTGGGACGCAGTCTCGTTCTTCTGGCACACTACACCACAGTGTTTGTCAGCTTTGTATCTCGCTCTGTGAACTGTTTTTTGGAAGTGATCAAGTGGATGTTGGTGTTTGCCAGATACACGGTAGCGGTATTCGATTCTATTCATAGGAGCCTACACTGGTGGACCAGAAGCCGCAGTAGGACGTCCATAGAGATGCTCTCCAGCAGCGAAACAGAGTCAGACTGATGAAGGACATAAAGTGCTTACGTTCCTGGAAAACAATCATTCCTGGATCTTAAATGGATTTATAGACTCCAGGGAGAACAATATCAATGCATCGGTACATGTAGAAGTCTGTAATGTTTCTGTACTACTTGAGTTGTATGTCGCAGTCTTGAGTTTTTGTTCATTTCAAAGGGCTCATTGAAAGGTCTAGAGGTTAAGGGAGAGTCCACCACTGTTATAACCACACCTGACAGACTGAAGACTGAACACAGCACCTGGTTTTCAGGTCTAAACCGGTATTCTACCAGAAGAAAACAATGAAGAAAAGTTGGTTAAGCTCATAGTAACTCGTTTTGCCTCACAGTTAATCCTAAACAGCGTTGTTTTTACCCTAGCAATTTTTTTTTAATTTTTTTTGCATAAACACTGAATGTAGATTAATAGTCAGGGAGAAGAGCCAAATCATTACCATTAGCACATATGTATATTTTACCCAACTTTATTTTATTTAATGTCTGTGGTTGGAGCAAATATACAGTATGTTGGGTAAAAGAGTAACTTTAAATAATCATAGTAAAATATATTCTGAAACAAGTGGGTATCTTCAGTAAGAGACGAAACTCTAATCATCATCATTTGTGTGGGGTAACCTGAACCAATTCAGCTCCAACATATGATTCATTGAACCTCTTTCACATTTCAGGGGTTCTCAGAAGTGAGCAGTGCTACTTCAGCATCACTGATGTACCATTACAGTTTTATTTATTATTTTTTTATATAATAATATATAATTTATATACTTTTAGTAATGTTTTATTTCAAGTAATGATAATTGTGTTTTTTTTATGGTTTTAGTTAATGATAATAACCCGGAGTTTGGTAAACTTCTATAGTGGTGAATGGGAGGCAACAGCAAATATGATTATTGTATTCCCATTTGCTTCAGTAGCAAAAGAAAGAAATCACTGTAGGGTTTCCTTGATTTTCCAAAACAGAAAAAGAAAAAAATAGATTGATTAACAACACCCTCACAGCTATTTTTGTATTGATTTGATTGTTTTTAATCATTTAATGGCAAAAAATATATAACTCAAAGTATAGCGCTATAATGTACGCTACAATAAATTCATTAAAAAATAAAATATCAAGAAACGCTGATTTACAATTGTAGTAACTATGGAAACACGTCATCACAGACTGTGAAAAGGGTCCAATGAAGTTTTCTTATGGGCAGATTGTGACTATGTGTGCCAGTACCCCATTTTAGGAACGCAAGCTTTGAATATTGTCTATATTATTACTTATCCAAAACATCAGTAATGGAAACTCTGTAATGGAAAACTCTGTGTTCTGAGAACAAAGTACGGTCATGCTCACCAAAATGCATTTTTAGAAACTTTCCAGAAAAGACTATGTTTTAGAGGAATACACAGCATTTTGGATCTCTGAATGTTATAATAGGCTTAATTTCTTGTGGAACCGTATCTCAAAGGACACATTTCATTCCTGTTATACTGTCTATGATATGTGAGCTTTTGAATGGTAAAACTATTATTACTATTATTGTTGAATTTATAAACCCATGTAATATGGATGTGATGTGTAATTTGACAATCAAATGGTAACAAATTGAAAAAAAAAAAATTTTCATGTGAAGAATGTGGAGGCTCCAATGATTTTTTTGGCATTATACAACAAATTATACAATACATTATATATAATTTTGCCACTATAATGGCCGTACCTGCATTGTTTTGGAATCATTAGGAAGATTGCAAATATTGATACGTAATTAGGCCAATTGTAAAGGCTTTGTCATATATGAAAAAAATATATCTGCTGAAGCTTGTTACCTTGGCATATGATGATGGCTCAAAATTGTGACATGGCTTCTAACATGTATTCATATGAATATTTATCAGCTGATCATTTGAAAATAAACTTCGAAAGAACTTGCATACAAGAAATGCTGACACAGTTGCATCTGTTCACAGGCCGTCACATGGGAACATTTGTCAGCATGTCCCCAAGCTCACATGCAATGACCAATGGCCATCCCAGCCACGGTCATCCTTAAGCCTCACATACACAGTGAGCTGGATTAGTCGCAGTTAATATCAATAAGATGGAGTTGGTGGGGCGTGTCTGATCCCAGGCCAGTACAAAAACCTCTTGAGGGTGCCCACCTCTCTCTTAGGTTCCAGTGTCGTGTGTCTGTGAGAAGCGAAACACTCGCCTGCACAGCAGACCAGTTGGGATTTCTGACAGAGTACCTCCAGTCTTGCTCGCCAAAACAATCAGTTCTCAGTTCAGCGATGGGGAATTCGACGGGCAGCACCGTGGACGACCTGCAGGCCGTTGAAATGCATCTGTGGTATAAGAAGTTCATGACTGAGTGTCCATCTGGTCAGCTCACGCTGCATGAGTTCAAACAGTTCTTCGGGCTCAGAGGTCTGGATCAAGAGGCCAATGCCTACATCGAGCAGATGTTCCGCACATTTGACATGAACAAGGTGAGTGAACATTCATTTTGAGTGGATAGTAACAGTTGCTAAGGATGCCTTTGAAAACTTTCTGCATTAAAGGGGTGCTATTGTGCTTTTTCACTTTTTCAACTTTAGTTAATCTGTAATGTTGCTGTTTGAGCATAAAAAAGAGCTGCAAAGTTACAAAGCTCAAAGTCCAAATCAAAAGGAGATATTTTATTTAATAGAAATCACTTTTCAAAAACTACAACGAACGACTCGTTTGGACTACAACGCATATTTTCCAGGATTTGTGATATCACAAATATCGACGAATGGGACGAGACCTGGTTGAGCTGCACTACAGAAGGCAACGAGTGTTATCATCACTATGTCGGAGACATGCTAGTTTTCACAAGGCAGACGAACTTAGAGTGGTTACAATCATCCGGGTTTAAATCGCGCTCAAATTGATTTGATTTTGACGCAATATTTACACTGAAGCTCGCAGGCGGCTATGGTAAGAGGCATGACATTTCCCGACCAGGTGCCGAGTGCTGCCAATCACAACACACACTGGCCCAGCTAACCAATCACAGCATATTTTGTATTTCAGAAGGCGGGCCTTCATTTGATACGGGAACTATTCGACCAGACTGGGGAGAGAGGTGTTGTAATAATGTAAAATATGTGAAAAATAATGTGTTTTTCGAACAACCTAGTATGAGAGCCTGTTCTAGTAAACCCCCAAAACAAAATCAAAGACTTTGTAAAAGAGCAGAATAGGACCTCTTTAAGACTGGTTTAGCATGACTGGAGTATTTGACGTTTCAGTTTTTATTAAAACACTGGTTATAATATGCAGGTTTTGAGACTCATTGCATTCTGTTAAATCAGATTTTACATATACACTGTATATACATATTTGGTGTATATACTGTTCAAAAGTATGATTTTTTTTTATACATTTTTTTTTATTAATACTTTTATCCATTGAGGATGAAACTAATGGCTCCCCCCCCCCCAAAAAGACAGGAAAGATTACAAAAAGTTTTACAAAAGATTTATATTTCAAATAATCCCTGCTGTTTTGAACTTTACATTCATCAAAAGAATCTTGAAAAAAAAAAAAGTATCACAATTTCCACGAAAATATTAAGCAGCACAACTCTTTTCAACATTGATAATAATAAAAAATGTTTTTCTGAGTACCAAATCAACATATTAGAATGATTTCTGAGGGATCATTTGACTCCAACGACTGGACTAATGGCTGCTGAAAATTCAGCTTTGAAATATATTAAATATAGAACACAGTCATTTTAAATTTTAATTCACATTATTCAAATTGTATTTCACAATATTACTGATTATTATATCTTGATCAAATAAAAGCAATTTTGGTGAGCATTAAGATATTTTAAAAATCTAGACCCCAAACTTTTGAATGGTAGTGTGTATATAAACGCATATTTGCCCATCACTGTACACAGGTCAGCACACGTGAGTTCATTATTTATCAAATCAGATCCGAGCAAATCTCAGATCATTCTTACCGTGTTGTCTGGCTCTATATTTATAGGGCTATATTTGGCACTTCATGTCAG
Source organism: Sinocyclocheilus anophthalmus (assembly GCA_018155175.1). Classification (NCBI taxonomy): domain Eukaryota; kingdom Metazoa; phylum Chordata; class Actinopteri; order Cypriniformes; family Cyprinidae; genus Sinocyclocheilus; species Sinocyclocheilus anophthalmus. Next base: position 346,121 of record JADLZN010007323.1, read on the forward strand.
CTTTTATTTACAGACTCGTGTTAATACAATGAATAATGAGCTTATCTATGAGATTGAGATTTACAGATTGCTGAACAGGTTTGAGATTGTATTATAGAAACCAATCCCATTCACGTGCAGTAACAACTGTTTTATTTCTCCACTCCAAAACATGTTTTCATAATTGGGTCCCAATGGGATTTTCGGCACAAAAACATTTTTAAGCGTCATGATGCTATTGCTACTCATATCTCGATATAAGCATTTTATTACAAGATTCCCAGCATGCATTTCAGATATGTTCATCTTAATTATCTTATTTAATGAGTATGTCATTACCTTTGTCTTAAAGTCAACATGCATCGTCAAGCTAAATCTCTCCACTTCCCTTTACTATTGTGCCTCCCTCCTTGATCAGGGAAAACAATAATACTAGGAAAATAGATAAAAAGACTAATTAAAAAGGAGATTATAACCCAATTGTAATAACAGTGTAAAATAAGCTTTAATATTATTTTGCATGAGTTTTTATATATATATATATATATTATATAATATATATATATATATATATATTATATGTTTATGTATATGTTCCCTGGAGCACAAAACCAGTCTTAAGTCGCTTGGGTATGTTTGTAGCAATAACCAAAAATACATTGAATGGGTCAAAATTATCGATTTTTCTTTTATGCCAAAAATCATTAGGATATTAAGTAAGAAGTTCCATGAAGATATTTTGTAAATATCCTACCGTAAATATATCAAAACTTCATTTTTGATAGTAATATGCATTGCTAAGAACTTCATTTGGACAAATTTAAAGGCAATTTTCTCAATATTTTGATTTTTTTTGCACCCTCAGATTCAAGATTTTCAAATATTGTCCGATCCTAACAAACAATACATCAATGGAAAGCTTATTTAATCAGCTTTCAGATGATGTATAAATCTCAATCAATTCGAAAATTGACACTTAAGACTTAGGTTTTGTGGACTGTATAGCTTTTAATCAATTAGTATTTTATAATGTTGTAGGATATATTGTTTCTTATTTTTGGATGTCAATTTTCACAATGCTTTTTATAATGCTTTATAATTTGATTACAGTGGTTGTTTTGTTAAATCTGACATTGTGACATTGTAAATCATAAACTGTTGTATTATTTTCATAATGATCATTTTAATGATTTTCTATTCGTTTTTTTTTTTTTTTTTTACATTGAAATTATTTGATCCATGATTAACATTTCATAATTTATTCTATAATTGATTTATCAAATGATTAATAAGTGGCACAAATATTATTGAGGCCTGCATTATATAGATATCTTTTCTTTTTTAAAGTTGGAAATAAGATGCATCTTTACTAATGTTAAACTTTCCAGACTTTTACACACTACGAATACCAGTAAACGCATGTCTGATCAATTACTCAACAATATGCAACTATGCCATATAGAATATCCATATATCTCCACATTGACAAACCTCAACGTTGCCCATGACCTTCCTCCGTGACACTGCCCTAGACACCTGGGATCTGTGTCATTCAGAGGAAAACGTGTTGACCTGAGGATTATGTCTGCGACAAGCGGCTGGTGTCCGTGTCTCAGACGCAGACCTTGGAATTGGCAGTAATCCTCCAGAGGGCATCCTCATCATCCCAGTCGTGATCCTCCACACCTCCATCACATAAATAAGAGAACAACAAAGGGCATCCAGCTGCTTTAGGATTCATTACGGACTAATGTGGGAACACATACCTAATATAAAACATATTACAACTTATTAAATATAAAACAGACAGTTCCAGATGTGGATGCCGATTGGTAGACAGATCTCAAAGGTCACTCCTCTTTCAGCTAACTTCGTTCCAGATGTATTTTATTCATTTGTTCTAAGCCATAAAGCAAACCAACCATCTCAGACATAAAACGGTACATATGAAGTGTATCACATCAGTCACAATGGTCTCAAGTGTTTAAAATGTATCATGTTTCTTAACTGAGTCTGTCTCTTTTGCAGGACGGTTATATAGACTTCATGGAGTATGTGGCTGCTCTCAGTCTTGTAATGAGAGGCAAAATGGAGCACAAACTGCGCTGGTATTTCAGACTTTATGATGTTGATGGCAACGGCTGCATAGACAGACACGAGCTCCTGAATATCATAAAGGTAGGAAAGATAATGTTAGTACAAACTGCACTAGATGGCTATGAAAAGAGAATATAAATCCTTTTTCTTTTCTTTTTTTTTACATTAGGCCATCCGTGCCATCAATGGAAGTGAGTCGCAGGAATCGAGTGCCGAGGAGTTCACAAACAGAGTGTTTGATAGGATCGACGTCAATGGAGATGGTGAGAATTAAAATAAGATTCTAATCTTAAGAAACGTATTCAATCTTTAAGAGAGTATGATTATGTTTTCCCTGTCTATAATCGCTAACTGTTCTCCATTCAACAGGGGAGCTGTCGCTGGAGGAGTTTGTAGCAGGGGCACGTACTGATGAAGAATTTATGGAGGTGATGATGAAGAGTTTAGACCTTTCGCACATTGTGGCCATGATCCATAACCGGAGACACAGCGTCTAAGAGACAGTCCACAGTCATATATGCCACTTACAGTTCTCCTTTAGAGTCTCTTGATCAGAAAACAAGAGCGACACACAACTGTCTAATTCTGAAAGCACTTTAAAGCACAATCACTTCAAACAGAGACTTGAGCTAAAGAGGCAAAGAGATGAAATTGGTGTGGGACGTCCCACATCTAATAAACTGACTGTTTCCCAAAAACAGCCTTCTTGCTAAGCAGAAAGAGGCTTCATGGGAAAAGAATCAGTGTGATGTGGACGTTTTATAGATTATACATTTATAGTTTTATTTTTGTTACTTTATTATTAACAAAAAAAAAAAAGATGTAACATTTTTTAAAATATATATTTATGCATCAAGTGTATTAGATGCCGCAGAGAAAGACATTTATAAATATTTGACTATTAAACAGTTAACAAATACATTTGTTCAAAAGTTTGGGGCCCTCAAGTCAGCATTACTGGATAAAAACGCATTAAAAACAGTAATATTGTGCAATATTATTGCAATTTAAAATGACTTTTCTTTTTAATGTATTTTAAAATGCAATTTATTAATGTCAAATGTAATTTAGCCGTGTCAAAGCTGAATTTTCAGCAGCTGCTCCTCCAGGCTCCAGTTATATTATCAATGTTGAAAAGTTATTTTGCTTAATATTTTTGTGGAAATTACTATATATTTTTGAGAACGTACAAAAGAACAGCATTTATTAGAATTATTCTTTTTTGCAACAATTTAAAAGTCTTAACTGTCACTTTAGAACGATTTAACGAGTCCTTGCTCAATTTATAAAAAAAAACTTTTGAACAAGGGTTTGTCCACTTTTGTAAGGTAATTTTTTTTAATGAATGTTCAAGGGAAGGTATTTTTGATACGGTAAATGGTCACCATTTTTAATAATTTCATCTTTTTTTTAAACAGAATTTTAAATGATTCCCCAGTCTGATTTAGTCTCTCAATTAATATAAGGTTTAAAAAAAAAAACTCATATTAATTGAATTTCAATTTAAATAATTTCTAGAATACACATTAGTTAAGATAGTTTTCGATCAAGTATTCCACTGCATGTCAAAACTCTGTCAGGTCGGGAATGTTTACTTCTTTATAGATACAGTATGTGCATACTATATTTAATACTATTGCATATAATTTTAGTCTCTGCAGAATGAAAGTGGCTTATTCTGCATTCGCATAGACATGTTATAAGGGTGCCTTCTGTTGTAGGACAACAGGACCTACTTTAAGCTTGTTAATGAACTGCTCGTGCTTCCATTTGGACATTAAAAACCTAATAACTGACACTGGTGTAAATTCATGCATGTATTAATTAACTGCCACCACCAAAATGACCCTTTGCCCTTGTGTCTCAAGCCCCTATCTTCTATTCAAACTACGTCAGTGTGTGAGAAAACACACGAGTCACATTTGGAGCCTTTTTAACTGTGGTCCTTCAGTTTCTATGACAACCCCAATCTATTACCATGGAGACCTTATGAGTCAGACTCAGCATCAGAAACCTCTGAAAAGCTGAATTAACAGACCGCAATACTAAAAACCTAAATTTCAATTAATCACTTACACTCCATTGCACACACAGTTCCTTTCTCCCAGATCCTCATTTAGTCATTGTTCTGGGTCGTGTTAGTCTGCATCTGAGAGGGTGATTGGTATTCATGACAGCTTTGTCGTCTTGTCGCAAAAGAATAAGGAGGCCAGTCCTCTGAGCTGAGCTACTCTTCTACAAAGGATCCAAATCACACAAAACATATTGCAATATTGATATCTCACTCATTTAAATGTGGCTGAATGGACATGTGCAGCTGTGGTATTACCATGAAGCCTGGGAGGGATGTTATGCCTTGCCATCATGCTGCAAAAACACTGCATGAATACCAGCAGATGGCAATAAAGCCTAATAATTAATTAATAATTTAATACAATCAATTATTAGTAGAGCTTGTACTGGTTCCTAGCATGATACACTTTGAGCAGAGCACACATAAGAGCCCCTTCTTTAAAAAAAATACTCATATCATTCACCAAACTGCTTTACCTTTTCTTTTCAAAGTTTGGGGTCAGTGAGATTTTTTTTTTAATTAATACTTTTATTCATCAAGGCTGCATTAAATTGATCAAAAGTGACAGTAAAGACATTTATAATGTTACAAACGATTTCTATTTCACATAAATGCTGTTTTTTTTTTCTATTCATCAATGAGTAATGGTTGCTGGAAATTCAGCTTTGCCATCACTAGAATAGATTACAATTTAAAAACTATTAAAACAAGTTATTTTAAACGGCAATAATATTTCACAATAACTATTTTTACTGTACTTTTGATCAAATAAATGCAGCCTTGGTGAGCATTACAGACGACTTTCAAAAACATTTTTAAAAAGTCATACCGTCCCCAAACTTTTGAACGGTACAGTATGAAAAGTAAATAGGACCCATTATTGTAACAAACTATACATTATTTATTAGACCAATAATAAGTTGTCACACATCAACACACCAAAGCCATCAAATTTCCCTTTGAGGAAAGAGTCGCTTGTATAAACTGAGTGTTTTCCTATGGTGACATCTGATTGGACTAACAAATGCAGAAAGATCCTGTAACATCTTTTATCCTGCAGTCTATTCACGTCCATAATTCCAAGTGATGTGATTTTGTCCGATTAGATGCCTGGTTCATATCCACTGCAAGAGGATCACAGGAAGTCGTACAGATACTTCACCACATCGAAGCCTACAGTTCTAGAATGAAAAGCAGATAAATAGTCAACAAACTAGCACACAACCAAACTATTATATGTAGGGCTGGGTATCGTTCAAAAATTACCGATATCGATACCTTGACTTCGATACAGGTTCCTGAACGATACTTTTTTCGATAACAATTTTATGAAATCAATTTTAACAACATTGCATTATCTAAATGCTCATAAAACATTTTGTTTTTTCAGTTTGTCTGAGTTTTTACTCAAAATCAAAGACTCATCTCCTGAGCCACTGCACAAAGGAACAAAATGTAACCAACACAATTAATCAGTGACTCATCTGTCAATCATATTACGCGTTCATAACCCGCTCATAACCCGCCCTGTCTCCGATGACGAACGTGCGTTACACTTCCAGAAAAAACATTTATAGGGATGAAACATGAAGCTAATAAACCCACGATGAAGACATTATATGATTTGTATGGGATTTCCATGAGATTCTGCATATTTTCATATTAATACAGTGTGTTTACATGAGAAATGCTAGCAGGTGTAGTGATTAGCTTGATATAAAAAGTTACAAATAACATATTTCTGCAACATTATATGACCAAAACCCATTATATCACAATCGGAAGTTATTACAAACACTCCATGATGGTTCAAAGTGAGTTTTGAGTAAAAGCATTGTATAAGTTTTATAAATTGTCTTCTGTAGCATGATTCTACAGTGTGAATGAATGGTCACGGAACATGGTTTCCTTCATGCCTCGCCAGAGCCAATCCCTGATTTAAGCACATAGAATTGCTGCAGGCGTATGGCTCACGTACTTTGAGTGAGATAACCCTAGGGCAGACAAAATTATGACACCGTAATGATGAATATGATGGCGTAATCTCGGTCTGGTCCCTAAAAAATATCGAACTCGATACCCAGCCCTAATACGACTTGCACCTAAATGTAATCAAAGACACTGTTTATACCTGGAATTAACTCCGTTTTAGGTAATATGATCGCAAATGGTCAGAATCAAGCTCTTGTGTGAGGTAATGTGTATGGAGTAACGCATTAAAGAAGATAGTGAAGTAAACACAAAATGAGACATCCTCCACTTGAAATCAGATCACAAGCAGTCACAGAAGATGCACGTTACTAACAGGTGTAAACAGTGATCTTTCTTGTCTGACCACTTGTGATTGGATCACAAGACCGAGGGCCAAAAGGTCAAACAATCTCACACACACCTGGAGATCGCAAGAATGAAGTCCAGTGAAACTGAACATTTGTATTTGGGTGAGTCCAGCTGGTCATCATGCCCCACCTGAGAGAGAAGCTGCAGAGTAACTAGTGAGGAAATCTGTAAGACAGAAAGCAAACAATGCATTTCATATGTATTATAATGATTTCATTATTGCCACCAATTTGTGTCCCATAGGAAACTTATTTAAAGTTATTAAGATGTAAATGTCACACAATGAGTCACACAGGCAGTTAACCTTAAAAAACAATTACGCTTGCTTTCAAACAAGTTTTAAATTACACAAGCTCTTATAAAGAGCAATATCTAACCTATGAAATATTTTACAGCACAAAAAAAAAAAATCTCAAGATTCAAAATTGTATTTATTTTTAAAGGCCTTGAAGTCACAATTGTAAAATGGATAATTAGGTATTAATCAAAATACTCTGTTAATTTATAAAGGAAAACTAATTACATTTTGACGAAAAAAAAAAAAAAAAAAAAAAAAAAAAAGATGAAACACTGCCACCCAGTGTCCAAAATCATTTTCAAGATTTGCTTGTGCTACCACATTGAAACAGGAATCAAGGTCTTATTGCCGTCAATATTGAGCTCATTAAAATGAATGGCATAGTTTGTTATTATCTGAAACAATTATTTGCCAAACCTCATCATTTGACCCATTAAATTACCTGTGACAAGATACTAGATGTAGGTGCAACTCGCTATCAACCAACATGTTAGAATATGGCATCAGTCTGTCGAAGAGAAAAAGGCTTCGGTCCCAAAAGATGGTACTAGTCGCATGACAAAAAGACAAAAATTCAAAAGGAAAAAAAAAAGATAGATTATTATTAATAAAATAGCAAGGAAGTCTCAGTGAAAAATACGGACAACAGCACGCAACTCTCACCTTCTCATGTTTCTTCAAGGATAATTAGTTTTCGTTTATTTTTCAGTGACTCTAAAGCAAAGAAGAGCTTTTTGTAGTGCTCACAGTGATATAAAGATGCATTCATGAAAGTCAGTGTAGACAACGAGCAGATCAGAAAGCTCTAATCACCTGAGGAAAAGCGTGCGGTAGACTGTGCGGGCAGGGTGTAAAGGACGCCCAGGTATGCAGCAATTCGCAGAACACTTGAGAGTAATACCGGCAGCTCTATGTGAGAAGTGCTGATATAAAACTACAGGACCGAGAGATAGACAAACAAAAAAACTCTCAATTCGGCTGATATTAGCCAAAAGGAATATGGATAATTTACATTGGAAAAAAAAGAACAAAGCTCAGATACAAATAAAAAAGGAGTAAAGTATATGACATGATTTGCAATAAACTGAGTTTTTAAATAAAAGTATATTTCCAATCTACCACTTAAGTAGAATTATATCTACTCTGATAAAAAACTGTGACTGTAACATCACGTTGGGAATTTTTTAATTTTATTTAAGTATAGGAGTATCAATTATCAAGGATTTTTCTGTGAAAAAGTCGAGTAAACTTTATTCTATCACTTATGTAAAGTACTTATTACAGAAATATTAATTTGTGTATATAATTAAGTGACACTTATTGCCCGCTTTTAAAATTAAATTAAAATGTATGATAAATTCATTTCAAACGCAAATTAGTAGGGTGTGCATTTTTTTGACCCACCTGAGTAGAACTTATGTACATCTTTATATAAAATTTCAGAATTCTACTGTAGATGAAATAGTGGGTAACGTGTACTGCCAGAACTGGAAAAGACATGAGATAATAGTAAACTAAAATAACTTCAACGTCATTTCTAGTGAATCCGGTGTGTACCTGTACTTAAATATATTGTAATTCACATTTTAATGATGAAAACACATTTAGTACATTTAAAATATATTAATATAGAATGACATGAGTTATTATAATCAAGAACTTTCAGTGTTGGACGATAACCTTTTTATCATTTTACAGAATTACAAAGTGCACTTTGGTAAGTATAATTAAGTGTAAGAAACCGTCATTAAAGTGTACTCTTTAAGTACACTTATGTGACCTTTCATTTAGTTAATATTCAATTATCAGCAAATATGGTTTTTGATTTTTTTTAAATTATACTTTTAAGATTTGTGATGCAATAAAAAGTTTTAAAAATTTTTTTTATAAAAGAGTAGGGTTGTTCAAATCCCTAACCTCTAGTATGATAATAACAGCAACAATGCTGACGATACTGGCCTTAACAAACACACCACTATCAAATTATTGTGAAATATGACTCATCAGGCCAGCCCATCAGCTAATGTGTGGTTGATAAAAGTAGAAATCTTGGCAGTCTATCCTAGAAAAAGCACTGGACCCAATTTTTAGCAGCCCTATGCAATGCCAGCAGATGGTCTGTGAGGGCATGACCGAGGCCTCTGCTGGTCTGTCTGAACATGCAGAGTGTGTGTGTGTCTGTGTACCTCTGAGGGTCGTGGCCTCCTTCTCGTCCATCTGCTGCTGCTCCCATTGCACGCTGATTGCAGTAAACCAAAACACACAAACACTCAGCGACTGATGTGACACACAACTCAAGCACCATCTCAACCGTGAGCACTCTTCAGAAATCACACAGCACTTACAGACCTGGACACCTCTCGGAGGTAAACCGTCTGCATGGCTCTCTGCAGATGGGGCTCAATGTTTTTCCATAACTTGTGAATATCACTCTCTTTGGCTGAAGGAAGCAAGAAAACATTTCAAACACTGTACTGACAAAAAAGGGGGAGTTTATTTTATTTAAAGGGACAGGTCGCTCAAAAATGACAATCAAGAAAGTTAATTAAAATCAAGCACTTCACATTTGGCGTGGCCCTCACACAAAACGCCATATGGATCAGGAAAACTGACAGACCACTTTAAAGAATTAGTTCACCCAAAAATGTGACAATCTTGATGGCACACTTCCAGAATAAATTGGTTCTCATCAGAACAGATATGGAGAAATGTAGCATTACATCACTTGCTCACCAGTGGATCCTCTGCAGTGAATGGGTGCAGGGGATGGGGGTGTGGGGGGGGTGTCGAATGAGAGTCCCAAGCTGCTCAAAAAATATCACAATAATTCACAAGTAATTCACACGACTCCAGTCCATCAATTAACGAAGAGAAGTGAAAAGCTGCGTGTTTGTAAGAAACAAATCTATCAGTTTTGATGCGAGAAGACAACAAGGGACAGGCTTTTTCACTGGAGGAAGCGTTATTATGGATTCTGGACTGGTATTTCGGCCAGAGGCGACGGTTTGAAGGTCTAAACATCCGCAATACTGCATTTTTGTCCTGTAGGAAATGGTCAGCTTCTGACTGGCAACGAGAACATTATTTGAAAGCGGGAAGTTCAACTTGACTGTGGATTATTGTGATGCTTTTATCAGCTGTTTGGTCTCTCATTCTGATGGCACCCCATTCACTGTAGAGGATCAATTTGTTCAACATAAGAATACAGATTTCAGACGACATGAGGGTGAACAGATTATAACATTTACATTTCTGGGTATACCAAGCCTTTAAATGGAAAGATTAAATGTAAGTATCACTCAGTAGTGTTTAAATATTTTACCTTCTCCTTTCTCCAGGGGTTCACAGAACTTGGAGAAATTCAGGGCAGCCTGTTTAAATTAAATTTTAAACCGTGTATTTTAGTATATTTAGCATTTTAGTACCACCTAATTTATTGCGTCTTTGTGAAGCTGGTGAAAAGCAAAAACACTTTCTACTGGTTCATGAGCACCTGCTACATCTTAAAAACTGCCACAAAATAACTGCTGTTTGTTGCTGTAGACTCAGGTAGTTTAAAGGCAAGTATGATCTCACCAGGTGCCGGAGCTCTCTTAGATCTCTGCATACTGAGAAGAAGACCCCCAGCAGGATGTTTATGTAGGAAGCGTAGAGCTCAGGTGTGTAAGATGGGTGATGATCCCAAGACAGAATCTGCACAAGCTCCACTGAGGGACCAGAAAAAAAAAGGATTTTAGACACATTTCATTCATCCATTCAAGTATTAAATATCCTTGGCCCTGTCTGCACCCAGTACTAACGCTCTCTCAGCCTCTGATTGTGTTACTGTATGTCGAAAAAGCTTTAAAAAGCCTAAAAGTGTTGACAAATGCACCAGAATTTTAATCTCATCACAAATGTGACGTTTCCAGCAGAATAATCTTTGTTATATAAAACGTTGGGATATTGACAAATTTGATCTTCACTTATATTTACATGACCTCACTGTTCAGATCGTGCTACAATTATATCAAATTATATCAAAATCTGTCATTTGATACCCATCTTTAACTCTGATGGTCTTACACTCTTACCTTTACTGTAGTCTGGAAAATGAAATAGCAGAGGTTCAAAGCAGCCAGTGTTGGGCCGAAACTTTTCCCACACAATTTCACTGAGCAAGATGACGGTCACATTATCATTTACCTGCCAAAGGGTGTAAAAATGTTCAGTTAAGTCTAAAGATAGCTAATCTCCAATGTATAACAATAGGCGCGTTTCTATTACCCTTCAAATTGCGCAAATTGAAATTGCAAATTGAAAATACGCCTAATGGAAATGCGTCAATTTTGCAAAAACGGCCATGTATCGCAAAAAAGTTTTTACGCTCGCATGAGGTGGTTTTTCAGGCAATGCAATAAAGGATTAATTCGCAAAACTGCAATGGAAATGGCTTTTTCGCATTTACAGGTCACATGGCGTATGTAAAAAGTCATATGATCATTCTTCAATGTACTATAACCTCCAAGAAACACTTCATAAGTGGCCACGCTCCCGTATAAGGGGCTTTCCCTACTATTAATACTTAGACAATTTACATTGCACACGTCTGCGGTGCAGTGTGGCTCTGATACGGTCACTCAGTGCTTGTGTTAATGTTTTTATACAGTCTATGGTTTATTGCAGCCGCGCCACGCACGTTTCTGAAGTGGCTCTCTTTGCTGCTTCTGTAAAGATACATGCATAAGCCTCCTTTGAATAAATATAGCCAAAATCTGTCAAAATCCCACCAAAATCCGTTGCCATGACTTATCGCGAGAGGCAAAAGGTTACGTTTTAGTCGCATAACATTGGTTAATGGAAATGCCGTCATTTCGCAATACTTTATCGACATTCAGAAAATATCGCCAAAGTTTTGCGCAAATCTGTAATGGAAACGCGCCTAGCGACTATTAACAAAATAGTCTCTATAAAGCCTCAAGTCTCCACCAGAGGTCGGATAAAGAAGAATGAAGAAAAGAGAATTCGCTTATCAGACATAAGACTATATAAAGAGCACGTATTCTACTTGATGCAGTAAAACATTAGTTAAACTGAGTGCATACCAATTCCTGTAGGCGCAGAAGAGCAGGAAGCAGGCTGAAATCCATATCTCTCATGCGTTCAGCTCTGTCCAGAATCTACAGGGACATTATGTCACATTAAGGCACATCTTTAATAAATATCTAAATGCACAGACATAACATTCTGACAAAATTCCAAGCATATTATTTCATCAACATCATACTACATATACGTACTACATATTAGGGCTGCACGATAAATCGCATGCAATATTTAACGCGCATCTTATCAGTAAAGCCGGTTCTGTAATCAGCGGTAAATCTCCATCACGTGCGGGCTTTCACATTGAGCAGCATTAACTACACAGAGCCATTGTTCACTGACAACCTGCGCTAAACCACGATCACGCTTCGCGGCGTGTTTGCGCAGCTCGTCCGTGAGACAACGGCTCTGTGTAGTTAATTGATGCTCAATGTGACAAGACGCCCGCACGGGTGGAAAGTTACGTTCCCTTGATTACAGAACCGGCTTTCTGACAAGAAGCGCATTAAATAATCGCATGCGATTTATCGTACAGCCCTACTATATATATGTAAAATAAACTCACTATATAGCGTGTCTGAGTGGCAGGTGAATTAGAGCTCATCTGTTTGTACAGTCGCACAAAATCTGACAAAGACGGGCAACGGGGAAGCAATGCTGCAGCATCAGGCCCAAAAAAGGCAGACAACACCTGGTGAAAGAGAAGCCCACTGGACACACACTCAACACAGTCCACTGACGCATGGGGGAGCTGAAACACACACACAAAACAACAAACACTACATGACTTTTAAAGCACTAGGCAGCATACACATGTCTACTTTGTAAACGGTTACAGAGGAAAACTAGTCATCATACACTACATGTCGACTAAAGATACACACTACCAGACTGACAAGTTGTTCCAAACACAACAAACTCATGCAGAAACATGTGCCTTGTTACTAGAGGTCACAAGACAAATGGAAATAATATATGTTTAATACATGTTTGATGTCCTCAGACTGGACCGGTTCAGTCTGGAGCTAATAGGGGTTATGCGCAACAGACTTCCGTATTCTGTTAACCGGGTCTCGTCGCTTCCGGTTCAAGCGTTTTGCATATGCTTAGTTAAATTAGAAGCAGTTTTACTCAAGACGCCTTCAAAGTAGATACCAATGATGATCATAACCAATGTCCATCACCTATGCGGACTGATATCTACACGGTTTTTGTATTTTTATTCTTTTCACATTTAGATATAAAAATTTAATAAAACGTCAACAATAAAAACAGCTAGCTAGTTTAACTGATTATATTAAAAGTCCATAGATATCGATCTTAGTATACGGCTGTTAACACGTTCTCCGACAAGCGGAAGCAATGAGACCTGTTTTCTGGGTTTGGTCAGGTGTAGGAGACAGTAACCTTATAAGTAATCATTCACTATGAAATTTTCAGAGAAATCTGTCAAGTCTAACTGAAACATTTTTTTTTAGCAACTAGAGCGACTCCTTAAACCTGTAAATTGTGCCAAAGGTGGTGTAGTGTATTCCATAAACGAGCACTTTTACAGGCTTTATAAACCGCAACTTTCCAAATACTCAGTTTTCATGATCTTACCTCCAGATCTTTCATGACGGAGAGCACCACATGACTCTTCCCTGTTGCTCTGGGCCAACAGATGAAAGAAATGAAGGATAAGCTGGTATTGATTGGTGTCTAACAGAAGCGCGAAACCACGGTTCACATTAACTGCAGACATTTATCATTTAAATATTAAAATAATCTAATGACTTCCCATGTGCTGCCAAAGCTTGAATTGTCCATCAGATATCATCTATCCAGGCTTAAGTGTCACCCCATACGATTCATTACAGAGATATCTTTAAATGCTGATTTGTTATCAATATTGGGACGTTTTGCTGCTTAATATTTTGTTGGGAACCTGTGATACTTTTTTCAGGATTCTTTGCTGAATAATAAGTTAAAAAGAACAGCATTTATTCAAAATAGAAATCTTTTGTAACAATATGCGCTACCGTTCGAAAGATTGGGGTCAGTATTTAACTCACCTGTCCCATGAGCGACAGCAGTGACTTCAGCTGAGTCTCTCTGCAAGGCATCCTGTCAGCCAGAGAGCGCAGTGTGTCCTCAGGATAACCGGGACACTGCAGCGTTACAGACATTCTCTGCTCATAATGAAACACCTGTATCAGTGTCATGTTAAAAAAAGCATTAACGTTACAGCTGATAGAACACGTGCTTGCGTTTGAAAACCAGCAACGTAAGGGGCGCAGAGCGCACGGATCTTTAAACTTGATCTTAAACGCTGAAAAGGACAGAAACCCGACGCACAGGCATACATCTGATGCATATTCATAAGCAATTAATAACCAAAACTGCGAGAACACGTTGTGAATAATATTTACACGTGTTCAAACCGACAGACCACTTCGTTAAACATGCCACTTTTCAATAGAAACTTGTACAAAACAACAACAATATAAATACCTATACTTGAGAAACGAACGGTTATATTTTTCCCGTTTTTGAGGAACAGAGCTTCGCCTCAGTTTCCCCGCGCTGTTCACGAAGGTCGTCACGAGTCCGCGTCATTTCCGGACAAGCGTCTGGGATTTGTAGTTCTTGGTGGGTTTAAATCCCAACGCTCTTGAATTGAATTTTTAAACGTTTAAAACCGAGAATCCGTATTATCATCAGCCTGAAAGTCAAAAGAGACGCAGGTGCATTTAGATATCATTTTAGGGAATACGTTTATTCTACAGGCACGCAGGCGTCTCTTCATCTGCTATGCGGACGGGAGTGACAGACGCAGACTGAATATTCGGGTGTGCCAGAAATCTGCGCTGGTCGCTCGAGCGCACTCCATCCCCCGCGAGCGAGTCTCACTGCGATCAACACGCGCGGCGTGAATCTCATCCCAGCGTTTATTTACTCAGGCGACATCACTGTGGTCAGGTGTAATGTGTTGTATTGCTCGGAGATGTGCGCTCAGGATTAAATCGGATGGAGCTGCGGTACGCCGTTAAGCCAGCGGCCGAGAGGAGAGCGATAGTTGCGTTAAATCTGAGAAGAATGGAGACGCAAAATATAATGCAGTGCAAGTGTCGTCGTCCGAACATCCGTTATTTCTATTAAACAGCTAGATTTATCACGGAAAGTCCTTTATAGCTTGTAATAGCCTCATGGAAACAACCCTTTGGACTGTGTAAGGTAGATTATTGTTTTTATATAAGTATATATTAATAGATAAATGTCTTTAATCTCTTAAGGTTTGGGTATTCGCAAACCATCTAAGTATTATTAATTGATTCGGGTCATCATTAAGTATTCATACTGACATTTCCGTTGGGAGTGTTATCTCCGCTGCACTGGAATGGGTCTTCTTCATAAGAGCTGTGTCTTCATTTGAGTTTAGTCATTATTTTTGCTGTCCCAAGTGTGATGATTCAGCTTAATGAGATGCATAGAGGCTGAATGAGAAGAGAGCTGGAAGAGAACATCATTGGAGGCACGGACAGACTGCCACATCCACGCTGAACGAATCACTGGGACATCTGGAACTAAAACTGCTTAGTCTGTCGCCACATCTGTGAGCGGTTCTGTCTGTACTTGAGTTTAGGTGGCACCCCAGGCAACATCCAGAGAGGACTGAGTCCAGATCGAATCCACAGAGGACCAAAGTCGAAACTAAATGCAGAGTGGACTGAATTCATCAAATTAAATTCAACCCAGACACGATCTGATTTCCAGACAGGACCTGAATCCTGTCTCAATCTGGATAGGATCTGAATCCAGACTGAATTCATTAAGGACCTAAATCTGGACTGAATCCAGATAGGACCTGAATCCAGATAGAATATGAATTCTGACTGAATCCATAAAGAATCTTGAGTGCATTGCGAACTCACAGCGTATCTAAATACAAATTGAATCTAGATACGGCCTAAATCTAGATTTCATCCAGAGCTAACCAGAATCCAGTATCAATCCAAATAGGATCTGTATCCAAAAACGGACCTAAATCTGGACTGAATCCAGACAGGGCCTGAATCTAAACTGGATCCAGATAGAACCTCAATCTAGATTCAGTCCAGATCGGACCAGAATTTAGACTCAATTGAGATAGGAGCTTAATCCAGATAGGACTGAGTGCAGTTCGAATCCACCGTGGAGCTGAGTCCAAACTGAACCTATATCTAGATTCAGTCCAGATAGGATCTGAATTCAAATATCCAGGTTGAATCCAGAGAGCGCCTAAGAACAGAATCAAGACTAAATACAGCGTGAACCTAGTCAAGGTTGAATCCATTGGGGACCTGAGTCCTATTTGAATCCATAAAGTACTGAATCCATCTATGATCCCTGGGACACCTGCAGCAATGCTCCCAGCCACGGAAGCAGCCAAGATCTACCAGACCAACTATGTCAGGAACTCTCGTGCCATCGGGGTCTTGTGGGCCATCTTCACCATCCTCTTCGCCATCGTCAACGTGGTATGTTTCGTTCAGCCCTACTGGATCGGGGATGGCATGGACACGCCACAGGCTGGCTACTTCGGCCTCTTTCACTACTGCATAGGTAATGGAATTTCCCGGGACCTGACGTGCCAGGGGAGCTTCACAGAGTTTAGCGCCATCCCGTCTAGCGCCTTCAAAGCTGCGTCCTTCTTCATTGGGATGTCCATGGTGTTGGTCCTCTCCTGCATTGGCTCCTTCGCCTTCTTCTTCTTCTGCAGTACAGCCACTGTGTATAAGATCTGTGGGTGGATGCAGCTGGCAGCGGGTGAGTGAGTGACAGTGCATCCTTTGGAGGTTTCTCAATGCGTAGTGATGTACGAGTAGCTAAGAGCCAGGAGTTCAATATGAAAGGGTGGAAGTCAGAAAGACAATCTGTGAAGTCCAAACACATACAGGCATATCTTCTGATATTTGCAGTTGGCATATTCTAATATTTTTATAAGTTTGTCATGGCACAATGAAAGAAAAAAAAAACATCATAGTACTTTAAACACAGTACCATTCAAAAGTTTGGGGCAATTTAAGTAAAGACATTATGTTGTGGCAAAATACTTTTTTTTAGCACCAAATCATCATATTAAAATGATATCTAAAAGATCATGTGACACTGAACACTGGACTAATGGCTGCTGGAAATTCAGCTTTGCCATCACAGGAAAATTACATTATAAAATATATTAAATAGAAATAAATATATATTATTGCCAATTTCATATAAAAATGAAAATGAAATAATTCAACAACTTTGAACATACATTTAAATTCTAAACACAAGAGTTATTCAGTGTAGTCTAACAAATGGTGGCCAATTAATTTTTTATATAAAGTGGGCAAAAAAGTATTTAGTCAGCCACCAAATTGTGCAAGTTCTCCCACTTAAAAAAAATGAGAGAGGCCTGTAATTTTCAACAAAGGTATACCTCAACTATGAGAGAAAAAAAAAATCCAGAAAATCACAATGTAGGATTTTTAAAGAATTAATTGGCAAATTATGGTGGAAAATAAGTATTTGGTCAATAACAAAATTTCATCTCAATACTGTTATATACCCTTTGTTGGCAATGACAGAGGTTAAACGTTTTCTGTAAGTCTTCACAAGGTTTCACACACTGTTGCTGGTATTTTGGCCAATTCCTCCATGCAGATCTCCTCTAGAGCAGTAAATGTTTTGGGGCTATCGCTGGGCAACACAGATTTTCAACTACCTCCAAAGATTTTCTATGGGGTTGAAATCTGGAGACTGGCTAGGCCACTCCAGGACCTTGAAATGCTTCTTACGAAAGCCACTCCTTCGTTGCCCGGGCGGTGTTTGGGATCATTGTCATGCTGAAAAGACCCAGCCACGTTTCATCTTCAATGCCCTTGCTGATGGAAAGAGGGTTTTCACTCAAAATCTCACGATACATGGGCCCCATTCATTCTTTCGTTTACACGGATGAGTCGTCCTGGTCCCTTTGCAGAAAAAAAAACCCCAAAAGCATGATGTTTCCACCCCCATGCAAGTAGGTATGGTGTTCTTTGGATGCAAATCAGCATTCTTTCTCCTCCAAACACGTTGAGTTTTTACCAAAAAGTTTTATATTTTGGTTTCATCTGACCATAAGACATTCTCCCAATCCTCTTCTGGATCATCCCAATGCTCTCTAGCAAACTTCAGACGGGCCTGGACTTGTACTGGCTTAAGCAGGGGGACACGTCTGGAATTGCAGGATTTGAGTCCCTGGCGGCGCAAGTGTGTTACTGATGGTAGCCTTTGTTACTTTGGTCCCAGTTCTCTGCAGGTCATTCACTAGGTCCCGCCGTGTGGTTCTGGGAGTTTTGCTCACAGTTCTTGTGATCATTTTGACCCCACGGGGTGAGAGCTTGCGTGGAGCCCCAGATCGAGGGAAATTATCAGTGGTCCTGTATGTCTTCCATTTTCTAATAATTAATCCCACAGTTGATTTATTCACACCAAGCTACTTACCTATTGCAGATTCAGTCTTCCAAGCCTGGTGCAGGTCTACAATTTTGTCCCTGGTGTCCTTGGACAGCTCTTTGGTCTTGGCAATGGTGGAGTTTGGAGTGTGACTCTTTGAGGTTGTGGACAGATGTCTTTTACACTGATAACAAGTTCAAACAGATGCCATTACTACAGGTAACGAGTGGAGGACAGAGGAGCCTCTTTAAAGAAGAAGTTACAGGTCTGTGAGAGCCAGAAATCTTGCTTGTTTGTAGGTGACAAATACTTATTTTACCGAGGAATTTAACAAATTAATTCTTTAAAAATCATACAATGTGAATTTCTGGATTTTTTTTCTCATTTTGTCTCTCATAGTTGAGGTATAAATATGATGAAAATTACAGGCCTCTCTCATCTTTAAGTGGGAGAACTTGCACAATTGGTTGGCTGACTAAATACTTTTTTTCCCCACTGTATATATAACAAAAACCTCGATTTTTTTTTAATGTTGTATAAGGCGTTTGGACTTCACTTAATATGTTTTTTTTTTAATATCTATATTATTTTAAAATATATATATATACCACTTTTTTGGGGGATTTTCTTTTTTAATAAGACTAAACAGTTCGAGGTCATTAGGTGGATGTGCAATTCCCTATCAAAGATTCCAACCATTAATTAAAATACTGTGTAATGAACCGCCATCCGTGTGATCACTACTGAGTAGTCTTTTTGGTGCATCCACCAAATGTGATGCGTGTAGAAAAACACTTAAATCAGAACCGCTAGCCATTCAGTGAATCCACAGTGGACAAGATTATATAAATAAATAAATCATGCATACCACTTTATTATCCTTAAATAAAACAGATGAGTATGACGAGAAAATTAGCTCAAGCACTGGATGTGTCTTTTTTTCTTCTGCAAAAAAACAACAACTGCAGATAGGCGTAGTCAGTTTATTTTTCCCCAGCTGACCAATGCAGAACGTGTCCTTAATATTATTAATAATAAATGCTTCTAGTAGTAATTTTATGTTGTTTAATGGCCTCTGAAATTTGGGTTTAGTTGTGTTGTGCTCTGAAGGCTTGTATTTAATAGGAAGTAGAATCTATGAAATGAGCAGATGAGAGAGCTCAAGATGTGTGAACTGCATTTGTGCACAATGCTTTCATCTGAAGGCTTTGGCTTCAAAGGACTACATGAGTAGAGTCAGCAGTAAGAAGAACATACAGTATATCTCCCTGTATGCTAATATTTATTTCATTTTAACTCACTTTTTTTTCTCTCTTTTCCCGTTCATTTGTATTCTTGACAGAGTCAGAAGTGACTGACCACCCTCTCTGAATGTGTGTGTGTGTGTCTGTGCTCCACCTATCGGTTTTTGCTGTTGGAAGGGAGGGATGCACCACAAGAGAAAATGTTCTAAACATATCCAGCAAAAATTCTCAAAATGTTGAGCGCTCTGTAAACATTTCATATTTTCTCAGAGAGGAAAAAGACAGGAGTTGTCTATTTTTGTGCCTGGCCTCAGGGACTTCAGGTGAGTTTTGAAAGTAACTCACAGTTGTGGACAAATTACTGTCATAGGTGCCTTATTTGCAGCTGTCAGAGCAAAATGACACAATGTTCTTGCAAGCTTCTATATTACTTGCATATTAGCGGTTTATAGAGAACAGTTCTGTAAGCATTTACTCAACCTTATGTCCAAATCCATATGATTTTTTTCCACAAAAGATGTTTAAACAAAGTTCACTCAGCTCTTTTTTCATACAATAAAAAAAATACAACAATCAAGGGCAGTCAAGCTTCAAAATGACAAAAAAGTACTTTAAAAAGCACACCTGTGGCCACAGGACAGGTTACCAGGTAATCTTCGTCCACTACACTCTAAAAAAAACACTGGGTTAAAAATAACCCAATTTGAGTTATTAACCCAAGGGCTGGGTAAATATAGGACGGAACCCATCTTGGGTTAAATTTACCCAGCAAATTGGGTTGTTTATTTAACCCAGCTAATGGGTTTATTCATTTTTACTATATTACTAGCTTATTTTTTTTTTTTTTACTTCATACATTAAGGTTTACAGATTAACTTAAATCCTCTCAACCTTTCTAAAATACTCCACACAACCACTGGTTTGCAGGATAACTTCCTTTATCATGTACAGCATTGTTGATATCGTTTTTTAATAGCTATACAGATTGCCTATATTTAAACTCGTTTAACAAATCATTAGAACAAAAATCCAACATTAAACCGAAGTAATTCACGTGTGATCGACCAGTCTCTGTTATTCGGTTTCCACCGTAACGACGCAGGTTCTCTTGCAGACTGGAGTCGGTGTTCGGCGGGAATGAGAACGGGACCGCGCACTGCGTTTCACTCTAGCTGAAACATGCTGACTCCATAACCTGCCAATAAACAGCTCTGAGGACATGTTTTAACATCCAAACAAAGTTGTATATTCTGTATCTTTATGAATCGTTTATTGTAGGCAAAGCATCAGGCTTTTCCACACGTGGATAAGACTGTGACACTCGTTAAAGGTGGTTGACACCGTATGTGCCTGTAAGTTGCTCTGCATAAAATTTAACTATATACAGCACAGTAACGATTTTATAGATAAAATAAAAATGTACACAAACCTGTATTTTACCGAAGAATACATCAATTTGATGGCGCTTAGAACTGCCCTCTCGTGAAGTGAAGACGCAAAATCCCCACGATAAATAACTCAACCGCTGTGTTACGTCTGACCCTGGATCTGAGTAACACTAAAACTACCCCAAACATTGGGTTGTTATGTCTGACCCAGGAGCTGCAAAACAACCCAAATACTGGGTTGTTACATTTGACCCAGGAGCTGGGTAACACAAAAACTACCCAAACACTGAAAAAATAACCCCCAAAAGGCTCAACCCAGCATTTGGGTTAAAAAAAAAATAACCCAGGATTTTTTAGAGTGTAGTTTCTCACACGGTGCTGGTTGTGATCTTGGTCCACTCTTCTTCCACTCTCTTCCATAGTAACTGTAGTGGGTTTCTTAGCCATAACTTTGTCGCTAAAGATTTTCCAGAGATTTTCAAATTGGGTTTATATCAGGACTCTGGGCTGGCCATTTTATTATTTCAATGTTCTTAGCTTCAAGAACTGCTTTACCTGTTAGGGTTAGGTTCAGTCCTTCCCCAGTTTTACGATGAACATAACGTTTCCCATCAGACCCAAATAAATTAAACTTGCTCTCACTAAAGTGAACTTTAGACCAGTTCTCCTCTCTCCACACAACATGCTCCTCAGCAAAGGTGAGTCTAGCCTTTTGATTCTTTCTGCTCATGAGAGGCTTAGTTACTGCAGAGTATGCTTTCAGTCTGACATCTCTTAAACAGATCCTTACCCTGGTCAGCTGGCTAGCAATTCCAGCTGCAGTGTTGAACCGACTCCCCATTGAGATTCTCCACATTATCCTGCCCTCTCATGCATTTGTCTTACGTGGACGACCAGCCTTTTGGGGGGACTTGAATGAATCGGTGTCATTGTAAAACTGCAATTTGCGAGAAATCAGATTCGAAATGACCAACTTCTCTTGCAATGGCTGAAAGGGTCATCCCTTAAGCCTTCATCTGGACAACCTCCTGTCGCAGGGTTTCAGTCACCTTAGAGCAGCCCGCAATTTTGCAATCTCAGTGAAAATTGGAGGAATGCTGCCAGTTAAATAGGGTTTGTCATATAATTAAGGAAATTAGCACCAGGTGCCAGATTAATACCAATAAATTAGAGGTATCTGTAAGTGTTCTCTAATTTTGATCAGAATTATTGTTCAAATATCTAATTTAAGGTTTTTATACTGTGCTTCAGGATACAATTAATTTACGAAATTTGCCTAAAAAAATGGCCCTTCTACTCCTGTTAGGATAACTTCAAATAGGACTAAGCAGTGACCTTGAAATGTAGAAAATTGTATGTTGTTCTCTAATTTTGATCTCCACTTTGTGTGTGTGTGTGTTACATATATATATATGCATTCAGTTATCATATAATATGTATGAGTAAATGATATGATATGAAATTAATATAAATTATTTACATATATTTAACATAAGAATGGTGTCATTAATGCAAAAAATGCATTTGGTTCTTGCATGTCTTCTAGGATTCTACTTATAAAGTCGCTTAGCCCATGATCCATGAGCCCATGAATATGAGATGTTGTGGTTCAGATAATTATATCTTGCTTAAAGTGTGATTTGCAAGTCTAAGTCGTGCTCAAGCTGACATTTTTAAAGGGGTCATATGATGCTGCTAAAAAGAACATTATTTTGGGTATTTGGTGTTAATTGAAATGTGTTTTATGCGGTTTAAAGTTCAAAAAAAACATTATTTTCCACATACTGGACATTATTGTTTCTCTTCTATGTCCCGCCTTTCTGAAAGCATCGATTTTTACAAAGCTCATCGGTCTGAAAAAGCGAGGTGTGCTGTGATTGGCCAGCTATCCAGTGCGTTGTGATTGGCCCGAATACCTCAAGCGTGTGATGGAAATGTTACGCCCCTTAACATACTGTGATGATGCACGTCCGGCCGGGAGCGATGATTCAAAAACATGAAAAAACCCATTATAAACGAGGCATTCGTTGCACCAGTGGGGACATAATTACGGATTATATGATTTATACTGTCTTTTTACGCGTTACATTGCATCGCACCGTGTAAACATAAAACCATGTCTGCAATTGTGATCGGAGAAATGACAAAAACAAAAACAAGCCCTACTGACACTGCCCAAAAAACCGCTTTAAATATATAAAATATAAAAACTTTTTAAATATAAAAAACATACTTACAGTGTTTGAGTCAGAACAGCCGGTATTGTAGTGTACTCTTCCAGGATCAGGAAACAGTTCTTTATAAAATGTGCTGCACACATCTGAATTTTGGGTTAAACTGTTCTGGAACAGTAAATACAACTTAACCACTGATTTCAAGTCGTGTCCACTTTTGGAAGACCAAACAAAGTAGTTTCGCTTTCACAACGAAACAGTGTTACACATGGTGGCCTAGAGTGAGCAGAGGCGAGTGGGCTTGAGAATGGCGTGGCCGGCGATTTCGACGAAGGAGTGTCTGGAAGGACATGTGACGACTCCGGGCTGGACTCCTCTTCGTCCACGGGGAAAGCCGATCCGGCGATCCACAGTGCAAAGTTGTAGTATTTCCCCCAGCACGGATCAGCTCCAGGCATGACGAAGCAGATATCGTCCTCTTTTGGAAGGCCAAACAAAGTAGTTTCGCTTTCACTACGAAACACACAGCGCCTTCACGACATGGCGGCGGCAACAATAATAAAGCAAGAATAAAAGTTACGCCTTCTTTCTTTGCATGAACATTGGGCGGTGTTATGCAAATCTTCCCACATCGTGACGTAAACATATGGGGGTGTGTTAGAGCGAGCCGTTTTAGATAGGCGTGGCAGAGTCTTAACTTTGATAAAAAAATATCTCTTTGGTTTTGAGACTTTAGTCTTTGCAACTTCACAGATCTTCTTTATGCACCAAGAGCTTGTAACACTCCAAAGAGAAAGGAAAAATTGAAAATCGCATCATATGACCCCTTTAATTAACCAATTAAAAAGGCATTTGTCAGTAGATGTTTATTAGTGATGGTGGTGTATTTGGTTGCACTTTCAGAGGGGAATAACCTCAAGTAGCTTACTGCAGCCGCTGTTTTCAGCAAATGTGAAAAAAAGATTACAATCAGATTTTTAAGGACGCCGGCAGCTTAACCGCAGATTTTTAGGGGGGCTAAAGCCTAAATAAGTCCGGAATCGCCTATGGTGCCAAGTTTGAATTCGAAAGTGCAAATAAGAGCCAAGGCAGATGGGAAGATTTGACAGGAATTTACTTAAGTTTTGGTCTGGTGTTCTTTTATGTTCCATGGAACATGGAGTCATACAGGTTTGGAACAACATGAGGGTGAGTAAATTAAATTAATTATGCTTTTTAATTGCTGGTGAAGAGGTGATACGTTTCTTGATTGTTCACATGGGGTGAACAATGACTTTTTGATCCTGTTGCCTTGGAAGGAAGGATTGATTGATTTTTAAGAATTGAGAAAAAAATGAAAGTGCTACAAAGACATTAAGAAGCCATTTAGTACGTTTTTTTCCCTTTCTTTTTTAAACCTTTTTGCTTCTCATACAGGTGAGATCTGAATGGATGTTTCACAGGACTGCCTAAACAGCCTTTATGAGATGGAAACTAGGATTAGCAATTAGCGATAAAAAGCCCATTTGGATTTCTAATGGCTCATTGATCGGGTGAAACTCTCCTGAGTACAGCATGTATGTGTGTAATGAGAAACTAATGTTGTCACTGTTTACTTATCACCGCCTTGAAAGAACACAGTCAGCGCTGGTGGCCCTAGTGGGTCACACCAGACTGCAATCTCTTAAATTCAGACAGCACTGCATTGACAATTAACCAACCATAAAATCACAACTGTGAAGACCTGCAGTGTGAATGTCCTAGTACAGAGCAAAAGAGGTGTTAATGGAATCGACCAGAAGTTAATATTTAAATGATACACTGCAAATGAAGCTCACAAACACTCACAAAACTTCACGAGGCTCAATTGCAATAGGCTAAAATCAGACTGAATGGCTTGTCTGAGGTATGATGATGGATTTGTCACTTCTGAGAGCAATTACGAAATTCCATAACATATGGACATTTACATACATAGTGACCATTAACGGCTGAGGGTTAGGAGCTCCACAGAGGCACTAATGGAAGCAGGGAAGCTTGTGAATGGAGAGCGGATAACTGACTGTACTTCATACTCAATGGCTGACTCATTCAGTTCACTCTTGGCCTCCAATAAAACGCCCACTCTTCTATCTGTCTCTCTACTCACTCCATACATCCAGTTATCTGCTGTATTCTAGTGCAACAGATGCTTTACTCTTCTGTGCATTCACTAACAAACAAGAACTGAGGTCTTAGTTTAATGGATATTGGAGTATCATATGTGATATTATAATATTGTTGTAACATGTCTAGTCTGTTCTGTGTTTTTAGTTCTGCCCTCTGTGACATAGTTTTCCTGTGTTAATTAGCTCATTCTAATCTCATTAGTTCCCTTTGTCAGAGTCATGTTTATTTACCTTGTCTTCTCCGTTAGTCTCTGTCTTGCTTTGTCTATGTCTAATGTGTGTGAAGATTTAGTCTGTGATATTCTCCTTAGTAATTTTTCACTTAAATTCTAATTATTAAGTTGAACTCATGAACTCAATTAATTATTCGCTATTTTTCCTCTCGTTTTTAATGGTCTAGTGGTTTCAGCATTATGTCAACACAAAGAGGTAATGGTTATTTTACAGTTTCCTGAAAATATTGAATCTTTATTTAGCACATGTGTGAATCATATCCAGGAGCAGACAAATCTCACACTAGTGGGAGTGAGAAAATGAGCTGCTTTTTGCCTCATTTTTTTTATGCTGAGAGACAGCAAGTGATATGCGATTATATTAAAATCCTTAAATTGGAAACACCATATGAAACACAGCAAGTATTTGTTACACCCACTCACGCTAAAAATCCCCATGAACAGGTTAAAAGAGCAATAAATAGGGGTGTAATGCATGTTTTGTTTTTTAAAGGGGCAGTTGCAGTCCTGTCTCACTTCTTTCCCTATATAAAACATGTTACAATTAACATGTTTTAAAGAGTAAGGTATTCGCTTGGTGGTATGGTTTTTATTTAGCGTGCAAGGATACCCACATATACAAAAATGGATTAATTCGATCCAATTTTATTTTACAATGTTTATTTATTTTTAAATGCCAGAAATACTTGTTTTTGTCTCTTTTTTCCTAATGAAATCCATTTTGGGTGCATTACTATGCAATTATTTATGTTTGTAATCCTTATCTTCATAACATATAACAAGCCTGTGGTGTAGAACATGATTGACAGCTATAAATGAGAGGACGCTATAATTAAAAGTGCCTCTTTAGAGTTAAGTGTGAGCAGCTGACTTGACTGAGGACTGGGAACATCCGTTTGATCTAAACCGCAAGACACAGTCTGCGACTGACATCAATGATGGACTGATGACTCAGAAATCCGAGAGAGAGAGAGAAGAAATAATAGCCTACAGCGGGTGCCTTGACATATTTGACTGGCAGTTTAAAATGGAAAAAACCCTATGAAATCAGAACTGGAGTTTTGTGAGTTTTAGTACATGTCTGTTAGCTTTCAGGCTAATGTATGTTATAAGTAACAAACAAAATATATAAACTATGTAATAAAATATATCTATAATAATATAAATATATTTTATTTGAAAAATAATTACGTCTAAATAAAACACGCCATATACAATCAAATCAAAATTTTATATAATTTAAAAAATATTAGGACTTGTTTTTCATTATATGCCAATACTAACATCCTCCAAAACTAGCATTAGTAAAACAAAAACAAAAATTTTTGTTTTTGGTTGCAAAGGGACTATAAAAGCTATTAGCCATTTAAACAAAGCCCTTCGAAATCATGTTTCAAATGAAAAAAAAAATCAAAACAGGAAAGAAATTAGCTTTGATAAACCATTTCATAGGGTCTTTAAAAAGAGCCAAAAGGGTCTTAAACATTTTTCATAAAACTCAAACTAGTTCATGGCCCAGGTGTTTCATGTATTGAGTTTAACTCTTAACAACTGCATTTCTGAGTGTCTAATCAGCCTTATTCACATGGTAAATTATGTAAAGAAGTACTTTTAGATTGAATTGTCAATAGAGTTTAAACCAAATGCAGTATCGAATGTCATTTAAATTCAAGATCACAGAAACCGGTAGACGAAAGACATTATGTTCCTCACCTCACAAAAACTGAATCTGTAATCACCATAATTGGCTGGTTGGTGGGTTTTCTCAGAAGTTTATCCTGAAGGCCCATCTCTCGGAAATCGACTGCTGTCCCTTGAGGGGAAGTGTGAATGTTTGATGCCATCAAACCCTCTGCATAGTTCATGTAGGCTCCACAGGGAGCAGATGTTTTTACTGCTATAGTTGCCATTTGGACAGTGGGGTGCTTACCTGGAAAAGCAATGAAGAGATACAATGAAATCAGCGACAGTAATGATGAGACCCTTTGGGACCCAGATGTGCGCATTTCAGCAGTAGCTAAGTGGGTGAAAGTTGACAATTATAGGGGCCCCCACTGCCCAAGGGGCCCACTAAATCCAGTAGTTAAGCTATATATTCCCCTACTCCTATACGAATCATTTTGGTACATACAGTGGGTACGGAAAGTATTCAGACCCCCTTACATTTTTCACTCTTTGTTATATTGCAGCCATTTGCTAAAATCATTTAAGTTAATTTTTTTTCCTCATTAATGTACACACAGCACCCCATATTGAAAGAAAAACACAGAATTTTTGACATTTTTGCAGATTTATTAAAAAAGAAAAACTGAAATATCACACGGTCTTAGTATTCAGACCCTTTGCTGTGACACGCATATATTTAACTCAGGTGCTGTCCATTTCTTCTGATCATCCTTGAGATGGTTCTACACCTTCATTGAGTCCAGCTGTGTTTGATTATACTGATGGGACTTGATTAGGAAAGCCACACACCTGTCTATATAAAGACCTTACAGCTCACAGTGCATGTCAGAGCAAATGAGAATCATTAGGTCAAAGGAACTGCCTGAAGAGCTCAGCGACAGAATTGTGGCAAGGCACAGATCGGACCAAGGTTACAAAAAAATTTCTGCTCAACTTAAGGTTCCTAAGAGCACAGTGACCTCCATAATCCATAAATGGAAGACGTTTTGGGACGACCAGAACCCTTCCTAGAAATGGCCGTCCAGCCAAACTGAGCTATCGGGGAGAAGAGCCTTGGTGAGAGAGGTAAAGAAGAACCCAAAGATCACTGGGGCTGAGCTCCAGAGATGCAGTCGGGAGTTGGGAGAAAGTTGTAGAAAGTCAACCATCACTGCAGCCTCCACCAGTCGGGGCTTTATGGCAAAGTGGCCCAACGGAAGCCTCTCCTCAGAGCAAGACACATGAAAGTTTGCTAAAAAAAACCTGAAGGACTCCAAGATGGTGAGAAATAAGATTCTCTGGTCTGATAGAACTTTTTGGCCTTAATTCTAAGAGGTATGTGTGGAGAAAACAAGGCACTGCTCATCACCTGTCCAATACAGTCCAACAGTGAAGCATGGTGGTGGCAGCATCATGCAGTGGGGGGTGTTTTTGAGCTGCAGGGACAGGACGACTGGTTGCATCGAGGGAAAGATGAATGCGGCCAAGTACAGGGATCTCCTGGACCAAAACCTTCTCCAGAGTGCTCAGGACATCAGACTAGGCCGAAGGTTTACCTTCCAACAAGAAAATGAACCTAAGCACACAGCTAAAATAACGAAAAAGTGGCTTCACAACAACTCTGTGACCGTTCTTGAATGGCCAAGCCAGAGCCCTGACTTAAACCCAATTGAGATCTCGGGACGAGACCTTAAAAACAAAAAAAAAAAAATGGGGCCTTGGGGGGGTACACCAACTTTTACCATCTAACCTGACAGAACTGGAGAGGATCTGCAAGGAGGAATGGCAGAGGATCCCCAAATCCAGGTGTGAAAAACTTGTTGCATCTTTCCCAAAAAGACTCATGGCTGTATTAGATCAAAAGGGTGCTTCTACTAAATACTGAGCAAAGGGTCTGAAAACTTAGGACCGTGATGTTTCAGTTTTTCTTTTTTAATAAATCTAAAAAAATGTCAACAATTCTGTGTTTTTCTGTAAATATGGGGTGCTGTGTTTACATTAATGAGGAAAAAAAATTAACTTAAATGATTTTAGCAAATGGCTGCAATATAACAAAGAGTGAAAAATTTAAAGGGGTCTGAATACTTTCCGTACCCACTGTATATTACAAAGTTAGGTTGTATGCCCAAGAGTTTAATGAAAACCTCAAAAACATCCAATCCAATGCTTTCCAAATATCTGCTCTCTCCCCTCCATAAAAATGGTTTAGTCTGATGTTATTAATTATTTCAGCTCAGTCAGCT
The DNA here is from genome assembly GCA_018155175.1 of Sinocyclocheilus anophthalmus. Classification (NCBI taxonomy): domain Eukaryota; kingdom Metazoa; phylum Chordata; class Actinopteri; order Cypriniformes; family Cyprinidae; genus Sinocyclocheilus; species Sinocyclocheilus anophthalmus. The sequence continues at coordinate 375,529 of JADLZN010007323.1, forward strand.
ACAAAAAGGAGAGGGACCCAATAAAATCGTACCCCAGCAAGTGAACAGAACCAATCATGCAGTACATTTCATTATACCAGCGTGCACCGGCCGAACGATTCCTGCACTATAATATAGTTTGTTATATTATATAATAGACGGAGAAATGCGCATCACATGGATTGTTGCTGATGTGATAGCCTATATTTAAGAAAACACTGTCAAAAAAACAACGTGAATACAACTCATTGCACTGATGGATACATTTATTAGCTTTATTTAATAAAATATTATGCAGTAGCATATTATCTTCATCAAAAATTAAGACAATGATAAATTTAAGTGGTTTTAATTTACATGTGACTGCATTCGTTCACGTTCCTGAAAGTTTACCTCACCTGTTTGACCCAGACTGACTGGAAATACAAGCAATACATTTAAATTGTTTGTAGGCCTACTTCTATTACTGGTAGATGTTTATTTTGTTATTTTATTAATTTCTTGTCTTTTGTTGTTATTTTATTAGTTTGTACTGAATGATTGATTACTTAAAACAATGTTTCAAGTTATTAAATCGCTTAATGCCATTTTGATGTAATATTTTTTATCAGTTTTTTTTATAGCCTATAAATTTAGACAAAATAAGCAACATTTATATTGTTTTTGCTGTTGTCCAATAAAAACCCAGGCACACGTTTGTCTACAAGATGTGTTTTGAAGAGCATTTCATCAGGAAAACATCTGTTGTGTACAAACATTGGATAAACATCTTCAAAAGCAGTTTTACATACATTCTAAATCATAAACATCTTAAAGACATCTTCTAAATGTCTATTTGACATCTGATAGGAAACATCTTGGAGACGTATTGCAGATGAGCAAACACTATAAAAAAAAAATTTTTTTAAATCATGCAGGTGTAAATGCAGACATCAAATTGACGTCTCCGTGATGTATGTGTGCTATCAGGGAACCAATATTTGTAAGCATGTATTTATTTATTTTCCATTTCGTTATTTGTGACCCTGGTCATAAGTGTCAATTTTTCGAAATTGAGATTTATACATCATCTGAAAGCTGATAAATAAGCTTTCCATTGATGTGTGGTTTGTTAGGATAGGGCAATATTTGGCTGAGATACAATCTGAAAATCTGGAATCTGAGGGTGCAAAAAAAATCTAAATATTGAGAAAATCGCCTTTAAAGTTGTCCATATGAAGTTCTTAGCAATGCATATTACTAATCAAAAATTAAGTTTAGATATATTTACGGTAGGACATTTACAAAATATCTTCATGGAGCATGATCTTTACTTAATATCCTAATGATTTTTGGCATAAAACAAAAATCGATAATTTTGACCCAAACAATGTATTTTTGGCTATTGCTACAAATATACCCCAGCGACTTAAGACTGGTTTTGTGCTCCAGGGTCACATTTCATTAAAAACAACAACAACATGGCACCCCCAAATCTTATAATGTATGATTTCAGTAGAGGGCAGTGGGGCCCACATCAAAAAAATTTTTAGGGGGCCCAGAATTCCCTAGCTACGACCCTGACTGTGGGGAAAGCAAGTGAGAACAGGAAAGATAAATAGAGAAAGACATAGGTTTGGGTTCATACTGACAAACAGCAAAAATTAAATGAGTTCCAGGAAAAGTGTGTCACCTTTGTTCACTGTGTGAGAATGTGTGCATGCATGTGTACATGTGAAAGTGATGCACGATGATGCACAGAATGTCATTATTTAGGAAAAGTACATTGGAATTTAATTAGCAGCGACAGGAAATGAAGTATGCTATGTGGCAAAAACATCAGGAGATATAATGTAACACATATTTTTTTACCATAATAATAAATCAATATTGTGGGTAGAAAGTAGATCTAAGTCGCACATATATGAACGTAAAAATCATAAAATTAATAAATAAAGGAATCATAAAATATGTTAAATAAGTCAATCATAAAATATGTAAATACATAAATATATAAATAACGTGGAAATATTTTTTTAATTGAATATTGATTCATTTATAGAAGTATTTATTTACTTATATTTTTAGGCAAACAAATAAATCACAATTAAAATAAATATTGACATAGAATACCATTCAAATGTTTGGCCTTAAGTTTGAGCTTTCTATTCATCAAAGATCCTGAAAAACAAATGTGTCACGGTTTCCAAAAAAATAAAAAAAATTAAGCAACGACTGTTTTCAACATGGAAAATATTAAGAAATGTTTCTTAAGCAGCAAATCGGCATATCAGAATGATTTCTGAAGGATCATGCGACAAATTCAGCTTTGACATAAATGACATTTTAAAATATACTTTTGTATAAATTGTAATAATATTTCACAATATTACTGATTTTTGATCAAATAAATGCCGCCTTAGGAGCAGAAGAGACCCCCCCCCCCCCCCCCCCCCCCCCCCCCCCCCCCCCCTTTTTTCTTCCAAAACATAAAAACATGATCTGATCCCAAACCTTTGATAGTAGTGAATATACTGGTGTTTTTAGATTATGAATTATATTATAAATTAATATTTATTATTTATGACACTTACAGTAATCAAAAATAGCAACCTTGGACAAAACAACATTGGACCCCATTCATTTTCATTGCACGGACATCTATCCTTTTAACGTTATAGGTTCAAATCACTTATCTTAAGTACAAAACAATAATAATAATGGTGCTTAGCAAGCTACAAATTATGCACTCACTCTACACTGCACTTGAAACTCAAGGACTAGCCATTTATAAAAGCAGTGAATAGTATGTAGTGTGCTGTGTGTGAACGGTCCTCCACATGTACACTATTGTGAATCGCAAAGTAATAAAACTGCATACATGCTTTGTTCAGCTAGCCGTAATAGCCTTGAACTCAAACATGCATGAATCAGTCCTCAGCTAGTCACGTATCAGAAATCCAGCATTAGAGATTAGCACTTAGTGGTTAAAAATACCCGTGCTCCATTAACACGCAAGCTTTAATCCTCTTCGACTTGATCTCCGCGATCTCGTGCTGATGAGCACATGGGGCCTGCTAATTTCAACTCAGTCACTTTCAATCAAAATGTATGGCTCAATCTAATTATGATATTTTAAAAAAATGCATCATCACATGCTGGATGGAGTTTGTCGTCTCTTAATTGTGGTTGATGGCTTGGCCAAAGTTTTTAGTGGATTGATTAGCTTGCGTATCTGGAGTTAATGTCATTAGCGCAGCTGTAGGAAAACTGGCTCTCGCTTGCGACTATTAGCTAATCTTGGCTAAGACTGCGTGCTGACCACATTTCTCATTCTAAATGGATGACTGAAAGCCCACTGTTGCTAACCGGCGATGTTATTTGCTAACATCAACCAGTTCTGTGAAGATGTGCTGCTTTTAGCTTTGACTGAACTGCTCCAGTGAAAGCTTGGCATGACTGTTGTTTATCTGTTGCTAGTGTATCATGATCACAGATTAGCCTTCTTTAGTTTCAATGTCATTAAAGAGTCTTAACATCATTCTGCTTTTTAAAATGTTAGAAACTGCATTAATAATAAAGTTTACCTATGATCTTCTAATTGCACACACTAGCGTTTTGCGATACACTGGTGCTAGGAAATTATGTTGTACTATTTTTTTTGTAAACTTTGCTACCTGACCCGAATAAAAATGTGCTGCTCTATCCATCCATCCTAATGTATTTGCTACTCTTTTTGTCACTCTATATGAAGAGTTTGGTTCCAAAACGCTATAAATCCAATAAAAATACATTCAATCAGTCATCGATCCCAAAATGAATTCAACGGGTCATCTTGTTAATTGTTACATTCATTTAGTTGACTAGTGCTATAGGCTGTATTAAAAACATTAATGGCATAAATAAAAACACTTACACTGACAAGCTACGCAATATCACGTTCATAATCGAATGTGACTCATCTGCGATTATGAACACGATATAGCAGTGATCTATGGCTCGTGTGTATTAAATGTTCCATCTGAACGCACGTGATGGAGATTTACTATTAATCACAGAACCGGCTTTACTGATGAGATGCGCATGACAATCACATGCGATTTATCGTGCAGCCCTAAGTTTGTTTGTTGATTACAAAGTACAAAATAGATGAGGAAAACTAGGAAGCAGGGTGTATTCAAAGCACCGCCATTAGTGTCTAGAGTGCGCGGAATGGTGCGCTGTGATTGGTTGAGTGGATATATCGTATTCTGCAGAAAAGGGAGACTGGCGTTTGTCGCGGTTTGGAAAAAAAGGGAGAAAACATGACAGAATAACTCGGCGGATATCGCATTTTGCGTAAAATTAAAAATGGACTTTTCAATACTGACCAGATACAATACTGATTTTGGCGGAAACTCAATTAAAAAAATAAATAAAATAAAAAATGGCGTTTATCGCGTTTTGGAACCAAACTCTTCATATATTACTTCAAACTATTTAAAATTTTCAGACATGGCTTTGTCAAGCCAGCGTGAACTTTGTCTTTCAAACTTCTCAATCTAGTTATCATTGAAACTTTGCAAGTATGAAATATCGTCATAATATTTTTGTATAAACATTGAGACAACCATCATGTAACCAATTTTTAATTAACTGCCAAACCCAAAATTATAGTTTTATTTGCTAAAAAGCAACAATGTATTAAAAAAATAGATTAATAAGTGAAATATTTACATCTAATTATTATTGATACCAAGGTAGGCTACCAGAGGTCAGTTTTGTATATGTATGAATTAAGCCTGAATGCACATTACAAGACAGTAGCTGTGGTGTGCAAGTCTGCAACAAAGTCACAGATGCTACCATAAATTTGAAAACTTAAAACCCAATTTTAAAGAGAAATCTTTCAAATCTTAAGAGAAAAGCAATGAACAATATCCACTGAAACTGCAAGACTAAACAGCGCAAATGGAGGGTGAGGCAGTGGGAAGTGAAGTCAATTAAGAAAGAAAAAAAAAGCCAACAAGCCATCAAAGTGTCCGCTCAACTGCTGCCCACGACTCTCCAAACTATTTTTCAGCTCTTTCCCCACAAAAACTACTGCAGGCACATCCTTGTTGTTTGTTGACATTGTCAAGTTTGAACTTTTGAAGATTAAAAGACCTGAATTTGTGGGATAGTACTGTAGCTACAATCGTAGAGGATAATACTAGTCTTGTAACTGATGCACATAGTTGAGTAAAGTTTGAGACGACATGACAGAACCCTAATTATGAATCTGTAAATGTGCGTAGGACGACAAGCTTCTTTTGTAATGTACTCTTGGCCTTGCCTGCAAATAAGAATTGTCATGAGCTGAGAGAAAATAGATTTTCACATTTAAAAACACTCCATCCTGCCATAATCAATAAAAAACAACAACACATCAAGCCTAAACAAGCACCAGCCAAATGTATTTTCTTTGTAAACAGAAGTTTAAAAATACCAGCAATGGCTGCCAGAAATCTCAGAGGATGCATCCTCAAACCAGCTTGGAAACTTGGACATCAGCTTTGGAATAAATAGCTAAAAGCGATGCATTATGCAATCTGTCATTATCTTGGGTTATCACAGTTAAGTGGAGGTTAGGATGAAATTAATTTGATTTTCATTTCGAGCTCCTCAATTTGTGCTTCCTGTTAATTCTGCTTTCCCGAGTACTGGAGCTACATTTAGTTTATTATCGCCATCTCTTTCCTGTCTCACCTTTCCGTGGTTCTTTCTTCAAACATGAGCTTGTTTAATTACGTATGGCGTGTGTTTAATTAGGACTGGGAAAGAGAGACTTTAGAGTCTCTAAAGAATGAAGGTGAAAAGACTGATAGCGAAATCTGGCTGAGCACTTAAAATGCGAACCCACAAACACATTTGTGCACCTGCAGCAGAGAACAAATACAAGAAACACAATGATCTCTGACTGCACCGTTCTTTCTGAGAGCTTTGTTCTCTTTTATAAAATACAAAAAAAAAACAAATCAGAACATGTGCACGGCAACAGAAGATTACAGACCAAAGCATGTAAACAACCAAACGTGGAGAAAAAAAAAATTATAGTACCTCATCCAATAACATCTGTGAACATCCTATGGAAGCAAATTTACCATCATTATTTGTTTCTGACAAGGGATTGCGGACTTATTTTATTTTTTTGATCCCAAGGCCATTATCACAGATTTACTTTTTTTTGCTTAATGCATTACTTAATTAGTTAATGCTTAACTTTAGACATGGTTTATATTAACATTAACATTAGATTTTAAAGTAAAACAAGCGCAAATTATTATTATTCATTAACTATAAAGTATATAGACATGATATTTTGGACAATTTAGACTTTATTTAAATGTGAATGTGATAACATTATTAAGCTGTAACAATGAAACAAAGACATTTTTTCATAAATTAATTTTCAATCTATTAATATTGAACCAGTATTTTATTTATTTAAATGTTTTTATTACAATTATTACATTTTTTACATTGATAATCACTCCAGGTGATTCTTTCTATATTGTATTTCAAATAAATGCTGCACTTTTGAACTTTTTATTAAGCATGGAAAAAAAAATATTAAGCAGCACAACCGTTATCACATTGATATTAACAAATGACAAACAAAACCAATCAGCATTTTGGAATGATTTCTGTCCACAAAACCAAAAAAGCACTGAAGACTGGAGTAATGAACACTGAAAAATTTCCGCTTTGGCCCATCATTGGGATAAATTACCATTGTTAAATTATATTTAAAATGTTTTAAATTGTAATAATTTTACTGCATTTTTGCTCAAATGAATACATGAAAGTATATTATGCATTGTCTATTGCCTGCACTGTAAAAAATGATTGGTAACAAGAATAATTTTCCATACTATATTCGTTGAATAAATGTAATTACATTTAATGTAATTTTCAGTAAGTTTTTGGAAATGTAAAAGAAAAAGTAATTGTATAATTTACAGTGACAAACTGTAAATTGACACTCCCAGAATTCTTTTTGTTGACATAACAGTTTTTTCTATGTTTTTTCTTATCAGTTGTGTACATTCGGGTTTTATCTTACATCTAATGTTGTTAAATGAATGTTTAATGTTTATTGCATTATTTCAGTGTCGTGTGTCACCATGATGGGGTTTAGTGTTTGTGTGAATGACACTTGTGCCCCTCTATATATAAATATATTGCCCTCTCATACTCGTAGAAAGCTGTTATTATGAGCTTTGGTTCCTCATGTGACTTCTCACCACCACCAGTTTGTGGTTGGTTATCAGTGCATTACAATTGGTTCAAACAGATATTGTACTTCATATTTTTGGTTTATTAACTTCATCAGTTTAATGAAATAACGGTATTTTATTGGGAATTTAAGGTAAGTCGTAAAACCTAAAAGTTGCTACCTATATTTTTTTCTGTGAAGTTTTGGCCAATACAGCTTCCGGTATTTTACTGTAATGTACAGATTTTTTTTTTTTTTTACATGTGCCGCATTTAACTACTCCATTGTAAGCGTCTCCTGTAACTGTGCTTTTTTGATATTTAATGTACTGTGATTATTGCTTTTTTTTTTAACCCCCCAAGATAAATGTTCTGTGGTTAGCACAATGCTGGTCGCTAGAGGATAAAATTGACATCACAGAGAGAGAAGAGAGAGGGGGGGGGGGGGGGGGACTTGAGGACTCGTAAAAATACAAACCATGAGAGACTGAGGAGTAAATCGATATGTGTCGGCTTGCACTTTATATTTACCTACATGTTAGTACTTGAAGGCCAATCTGAGCCTCTGCTTTTGTTGCAGCAGCAGGTCCAGTGGGAGGCTGAGACTAATAGCACATCTTCAGACAGTTTCATGCTTTGCTCATCTCTCCCAGACCCTTTGATATTATGTATGTGTCAGTGAAGGTCAATCCTAGTTTGTTTGATGTGTAGAACCTCAGCCTCACAATCCATCCACCCCCTCGCAGATAAAACCTGCTTCTGAAGCCACAGCCGTGATCAAAGTGCCCATCTGCCCTTGTGTGCATGTTCTATCCACCTCCTCCCCGTCTCATTCCTCAAAACTCGTCACTGTTGCGGCCCGGACAGCCAAAACTACAACTTCTAGAACATTCTAGGAAGATATACTGCACTTCTAGTGTTTTAGGCACTAAGTTAACATCTCAGAGTTAGACCGCAGAGCGGTGCTTGGGATATTAGTGTGTTATTTTAATATTTTATTTTAATTATTGTATTCATTTCATATGGTTTTGACTTTTTTTTTTTTTTGCATCGATTTCAACGAATGAACACATTTAAAAATGTGTACATATCATAAAAATCATTATTGTACTATATTTCATGTCATTTTTGCCATATATTAATTATAATAATCATTTATTTTACAACCTGAACTAAACTCGTCTTATAAAAGGACAAATTATCTGATATGTTAAGAGATTTATTCAACTTGACACACAGTCATGAGGGTCTGCAGGGGTCTCTATTATATATTTTCTTTCGTTCGGTTTCTTTCTTTCATTCGTTTGTTTGTTCTTTCTTGCGCTTTCTTTCGTTCGTTCTTTCTTGCGCTTTTTCTTTCATTCGTTCTTTCTTGCGCTTTCGTTCCTTCTCTCTTTCTGCATATTGGTCACACCACATGCATGACTTTGATGTTTGGATAATTGTATTTTATTTTTCAAAGATGAATACTTTTTTTTGTTAAAACACAATAATAGAGTCTTACGCCAAACAACTTAATACGTTTTCTTTTAAGAATTTGAAAACTTTTTTCTTCATTATGACATGGATTTTTTTTTTTACTTCAAATTCACTTTTTTCAAAACAGAAATTCATCATAGAGAAGTTACTGTATGTATGAATAACATTTTATGATGTATTTTTACATTTATAAATAGGACTAAATATGAGCGTCACTTCTCGACATACTTAATGTGCAACCCTAAAACTCAGTACTTTGGGGGCAACAGAGACAAACCAGTTGTTAAACTGGATTCAGATAAATGTCAACATTTAACGAACTTGAACTCTTACCTCACCCAGCAAAGCTGTTGACCAGAAAGAGAAAACTGAACGTAGAAGACCGTTCAAATACTCATTATAGCACCCCGTGTGGCAACAATGCAGAATGCAACAATTTGAGCCTGAGAGATAAAACTGTAAATGTTGACCAACAGAACACCGCCTCACAGCACACATTGTAAACCTGCTTCTTTCCAAACCCACACAATACCCTTCTTTTCACTGTCCTTGTCAATCAATATATAATAATGGATTGAGTTTGTCTGAGCCAGACCAGAGGTCATTAGCAAGCGTATCAGTGTACTGTCAGAATAAATTACAAGGCTGATGCTCTGCAGAGGAGAGAAATCTATGATAAAGGATAAACTGACCTCTACAGTTAGCACATTAAATCAAGCAGGCGGGGCAAAATGTTAAAGGCAGCTTAAGAAATGACAAGGCTAAAAGCCCATGGTGCTGGATTTCGTCAGAGAGATTCTGTGAAGATCTCTGTGAAGAGCACAGAGAGGACCGTTTTCTCTTCACTAAAAGTTTTGCGCAATGACATACCTTCAGTGTTTTCACTGGAAACCAATTACAACACATTGAATGAACTGTATTTCTATCCCCCACAGCAAAGATGTTGTTTGCGTCACATGAAAGGTCTCATTTGTTAACATCAGTGAAGTAACTGATACCACTTTACAATAAGGTTTCATTTTTTATTCTTAATTATATTAGTTAACATGAAAAATATTTTTGTAGCATTCATTAATGTTAGTTAATATTACGTTCAAAACTTACTAATACATTATTAAAATTTAAAGTTGTATCTGTTAACATTACTTAATGTACTGTGAACTAACATGAAACAAATGTTTTATATTTATACAAACCCGATTCCAAAAAAGTTGGGACACTGTACAAATTGTGAATAAAAACAGAATGCAATGATGTGGGAGTTTCAAATTTCAATATTTTATTCAGAATACAACATAGATGACATATCAAATGTTTAAACTGAGAAAATGTATCATTTTAAGGGAAAAATAAGTTGATTTGAAATTTCATGGCATTAACACAAATCAAAAAAGTTGGGACAAGGCCATGTTTACCACTGTGTGGCATCCCCTCTTCTATTTATAACAGTCTGCAAACATCTGGGACTGAGGGGACAAGTTGCTCAAGTTTAGGAATAGAAATATTGTCCCATTCTTGTCTAATACAAGCTTCTAGTCGCTCAACTGTCTTAGGTCTTCTTTGTAGCATCTTCCTCTTTATGATGCGCCAAATGTTTCTATGGGTGAAAGATCTGGACTGAAGGCTGGCCATTTCAGTACCCGGATCCTCCTTCTACGCAGCCATGATGTTGTAATTGATGCAGTATGTGGTCTGGCATTGTCATGTTGGAAAATGCAAGGTCTTCCCTGAAAGAGACGACGTCTGGATGGGAGCATATGTTGTTCTAGAACTTGGATATACCTTTCAGCATTGATGGTGCCTTTCCAGATGTGTAAGCTGCCCATGCCACACGCACTCATGCAACCCCATACCATCAGAGATGCAGGCTTCTGAACTGAGTGCTGATAACAACTTGGGTGGTCCTTGTCCTCTTTAGTCTGGATGACATGGCGTCCAGTTTTCCAAAAAGAACTTCAAATATTGATTCGTCTGACCACAGAACAGTTTACCACTTTGCCACAGTCCATTTTAAATGAGCCTTGGCCCAGAGAAAAACGCCTGCGCTTCTGGATCATGTGTAGATATGGCTTCTTTTTTTGACCTATAGAGTTTTAGCCGGCAACGGCGAATGGCACGGTGGATTGTGTTCACCGACAATGTTTTCTGGAAGTATTCCTGAGCCCATGTTGTGATTTCCATTACAGTAGCATTTCTGTATGTGATGCAGTGCTGTCTAAGGGCCCGAAGATCACGGGCACCAGTATGGTTTTCCGGCCTTGACCCTTACGCACCGAGATTGTTCCAGATTCTCTGAATCTATGGATGATATTATGCACTGTAGATGAAAACTTCAAACTATTTGCAATTTTTCTCTGAGAAACTCCTTCTGATATTGCTCCACTATTTTTCGCGCAGCATTGGGGGAATTGGTGATCCGCTGCCCATCTTGACTTCTGAGAGACACTTTTTATACCCAATCATGTTGCCAATTGACCTAATTTGCAAAATTGGTCCTCCAGCTGTTCCTTATGTACATTTAACTTTTCCGGCCTCTTATTTCTACCTGTCCCAACTTTTTTGGAATGGGTAGCTCTCATGAAATCCAAAATGAGCCAATATTTGGCATGACATTTCAAATGTCTCACTTTCAACATTTGATAAGTTATCTATATTCTATTGTGAATAAAATAAAAGTTTATGAGATTTGTAAATTATTCCATTCCCTTTTTACTCACAATTTGTACAGTGTCCAAACTTTTTGGGAATTGGGTTTGTGGTGTAGAATATATATAATATATATATATATATATATATATAGATATACTATATATATATAATAATTATGTCATTACACTATTTTTTTGAATATATGTTGAAATAAAACACTGCAGTCAGTAAATATAAAATGAATCTAAAATATTAAACAAGTATAATATATATATATATATTAAGATATATATATAGTATATATATATATATATATATATATATATACACACCCACAACACACACACACACATACACACTACATAAATACTACATACATACATACACACATTTAAAATAGCAAAATATTCAATGCTCTTTCCATGGTGTAAACAACTTCTCTGACTGGATCTTTCTTCAAAATTATGGGGAGTATAGTTTTGTACAGAGAAATGTGTCTATTATTATTATTATTATTATGTAGTTTTGAAGTTTTTAGAAGTATTATTCATGAAATTTAAGTGACACTAACCTAAAAACCTCAGAGTTCACAGTCTGTCTAGAAAGGTTTATCACTGACAATCTGTTTCTCTAGGGATAAAATCAATGGAACTTTAACTTGATTCTTGCTCTAATGACATTAATTTGTGTGTGACAAGACATTTTTTAATGTATCAGAGCATTTCTGATGACTTCTAAACTTTGCTTAACATTGAAATCACACAGAATAATTACATAAGCAGAAAAGAATGAGCTTCAGCAGTCAGGGAAAGGCAAAGTAAAGTGTGTGCGAGGCCAGTTTTGGAATGCAAGTTCCCCTGTGCATAGGTGTCTGGGGAGATCAGTGTTTCAGTGGGAAGGGAAAATAGCACTTCTGTTCTGAGCCCACTACTATTAGCACTTTCTACTTTCATCCCTCATATACATCAAATTATTTTTATACTATCAGTTTTCAGTTGCAGTAAAATAACATTCAAATGATTTTGATTAGATTTAGTTATTTTTTTAAATGGACTTAATTAGCACCCGAGCCATTATTTATTTGCTACCCTCACCTGGTGGAGTCTTTTAATAGACTACATTTTCACGCAGTATAAACCTTGATCAAAAATATATGACTGTGTCGCTTATGGGCTTAACCTAATTCAAATTGAAGTCTGGAATGAATCATTTAAAACCTCAGATTGTAGAAGATAATATGCATAATTAGGTGCACGCTGGTATAGTGTGTGGTGGATTTCAACCTAGAGATTTAGCATATTTCATGATTTACTTTGGAGGTTTAGAAAATGAGTAGTCATGGAGATATGGACAGAAATCATTAATCTCCATACTGAAAAATAAAAACAAAATGAATATTAATAAATCAATGCATAATGTATTTTATAGAGGTTGGTGTGTGTATGCTTGTACATACACACACACACACACACTATATATACATATATTCCAATTAACGATTATAGCAAATGCTCTCTAATAATGCAAAATGGGCTGTTGTTATTACTTTCTGCTTTAACCACAGGTTTGTGACTTGGCAAATGTAGAGGGACACATTAGAAGGCTCCAGTTAATATCAGTAATAACTTACAACACTTATGGCTGCCAGTGCAAAGAGAGATTTATTGGAGATGAACTCAATTCTGGAGACCTGAGCTATTACCATAAGACTGTATGACATATTGAACAATCTACTTCCATTCCAAACCAGCAGTTATGACCTAGTTTTTCCACTTACATCCATTGCCTTGCACCAATTCACCGCACCACTGTATTGGTTGTTTCTTTCCATTAATTTGAGTAAAAAGTTATAAAACAAATTAATAAAATATCATTGGTTATTGCTGAACTTTGACAAACAGTGAGCCAGGGCTTCATACTTTCATTTTTCTTTATCAGAAAAAACTGGAGAACACAATCTCTCTATATAATAGACAGATTATATTACATTACACACACACACACATATATGTACTGGTTTATATATTCTGGTGGGGACTTAAACCTGACTACACACAGACTCATGGGGACTCGTGTCACGGTGGGGACCTAAATTGTGGTCCCCACGGGTACAAAAGCTTATAAATCATACAGAATTAAGTTTTTTGAAAATCTAAAAATGCAGCAAGTTTCCTGTAAGGGGTAGGTTTAGGGGTAGGGTTGGTGTAGGGCAATAGAATATACGGTTTGTACAGTAGAAAAACCATTACGCCTATGGAGAGTCCTCACAAGGATAACTGACCAGACTGTGTGTGTGTGTGTGTGTGTGTGTATATATTGTAATAAGGTCTCATTTGTTAACATTAATGAAGTAACTGATACCACTGTGTGTTTTATGTATACATACAGTATGTGTATAAATATATAATTTCACAGACTTGACACAGCACCTTTGCTGACCCCTTTCTTTAAAACCCTATAATGAATGCATTCTCACAAAAATATTTTTTTTAAGTTTAATGGGACTAAATAAACGAGAAGGGTCTGGCTGCAGCTTGGCGCTTGCACTCTCAGACACTTGCACTTCCGCTAGCGACGTCACTTGCAGTCTTTTTTATTTTGTTCTATTTATTGATTACTTTTTGTTTGAATCTCTCAACATTTTACAACAGTAGACAGGTGGTGAAGACAAGAAAAAAGAAACCAAATTACGAAGTCACTTGCAATCGCCACTTGTACTCTCCGATACCTGCGACGTCACTTGCAATCGACACAAATCGTGCATGTTGCCAATGGAGACAAGACGCTGTGGTGGTGATTAAATGATTAAAACTAATTTAGTACCGTACCTACAGGGTCCTGCAAGAAAAAGACAAGCCCCGCAAATCCGTGGCCACAGAACAGAATTTGAATGCAATGCGCAAAGTCTCTCATTAAGCACTTTTAAACCTCCGTAGAAAACCATAAACACTTAATATGGCTTAATGTATTAAGATGCTATTAAAATATCAAATTAAATATACAATTTATTAACATAATGAATATGTATATAGTATTTTCCTCTAACCACAAAACGTGGCATAATGGACTAAGATGATAAAGACAAAAACCAATGCTCTTCATTATTAAAACATACAAAACTAATATGTAAAGGCAAGCAGGTGAGCCCAGAATAAATGCAACATGCAGTTTCGCGTTAAGCGTTTTTCCATAAAGAATAAACTGTCTACAACTCTTTTATATCATTGTCTTTGTCCACTAAGCTACAATACGTGTTTAATTTATAATTTTCTATGGGAGGAAAATGTTAAATGTGCAATTTAACGCATTGGGTTCTGGGCTCGTCTGCTTGCCTGTACGGAGTTGATCCTTTTAAAATCACTTAATGCGCGTTCATATTTGCTGTTCTGTATATACTTTGAGTCAACAACAAGACATAAAGACTACTGAATTGTCTTTATCATCCGTTATTATGCCACATTAAGCGTTTTGCTGTATGGGAGGACAAGTGAAAGATTGCGCATTGTGTTCATGGCCATCTGCCTGCCTTGTAGTATATTAATTAATAACTATATATCAAATTTTATATTTTAATTGCACTTAATGTATCTTAATAAATTAAGCCATTTTAAGTGTTTATGTTTTTCAACCGGAGGAAAACGCTTAACGAGAGATTTTGTGCATTGCGTTCATATTCTGCTGTTCTGTGGCGACGGATTTGCGGGTCTTGTCTTTTTCTTGCAGGACCCTGTAGGTACGGTACTAAATTAGTTTTAATCATTTAATCACCACCACAGCGTCTTGTCTCCATTGGCAACACGCACGATTTGTGTCGATTGCAAGTGACGTCGCTGGTATCGGAGAGTGCAAGTGGCGATTGCAAGTGACTTCGTAATTTAGTTTCTTTTTTCTTGTCTTCACCACCTGGCTATATGGTTGTAAAATGTTGAGAGATTCAAACAAAAAGTAATCAATAAATAGAACAAAATAAAAAAGACTGCAAGTGACGTCGCTAGCGGAAGTGCAAGTGTCTGAGAGTGCAAGCGCCAAGCTGCAGCCAGACCCTTTTGAAATAAACTCTGGTCCTGGCAGCCATTTTATGGTTTCCAACAGATAGGAAAACAGTGTTCACAAATATGCTGAATGTTTTAAAAACCCTTTGGACCTCAGAACCCTGCAGCTGACAGAGAACCCATTAAAATAAATGTGGTTATAAAACAGAATATCAGAATTAAAATAAATAAAGGGAAGGGTGGCCCAAATAAAATTGAATTAAAAACAGATACTTGTATACATTTTCTAGTGATCATGCACCAGTAATCAAATGGTGATCAAATGATGGAGAAAAGGGTTATCACAAGCCATACATCCAGACATGTGGTGTAGTCAAGCACAAACATTTTAATGAGCAAAAAAGTGGCTGTATTGCAGTGGTGGGGTGATGCTGTACAATCCCAGTAAAATGTGCCAGAACTGCTGCATCCTCCACAATCTAGCACTCAGAACCAACCTGCAGTATGGGATAGTGTGGGGTGTGGATTACATTCGACACAGATGTTGTGGGTGCGTTTGTCCGTTAGCCGAATTGCATAATTCCTATAGTGAATCGGATGCTAAAACAACGAAAGCAGTACATGCAAATAAACAGCGCTATCAGCGGGTGCAATTCATTCTTAGTGAATTCCCCCTTCGGTTATCTCTCAGCGCAGCATGGCAGTACGCCAGAGAGGCAGAGATAGTGCTCAAGAGAGCTTTAGTAAGTTTTCAGCCCAAGAACAGCCATGAGCATCTGCAAGAGAAAATGAACAGAAAAAAAGACTTCAAGAGAGTAATGAGAACAGAAGAGGCGATAATACAAAGACCAAGGATCTAACAACTGCAAAAAGAACAGTTCAAGTGGGAGAGAGTAGACCATTTGAACAGGACAAGTGGAATGGAAATAGAGCATGGTATAATGTTAAAGAGGACAGAGAGTGGTCAAGGAGCAGAAAAAGGATAAAAATGGACCACATTGCCCCGAGAATATACTTTAACTATATCTCATGAATACCAGGGAAGTTAGAGGAAGTAGTAAGCTGCCCGATCCAAAGAAAGGATGAAGTTTATATCAAAGGTGCAGTCACATTATCAAAAAGGTCCTTTGTGTATTGTCAGTAGTGCAGCGATGTATGAATCACAGCTCACACAGAAGTCACTTTCAAACAAAGTTGCTTTCTGTTGGTCAACGTGGTCAAACCAACCTGACCTCGCTGAGAAATCTGCCAAGAGAAGTATTTCGCCCTCACTTAAAAATTGCTGTTCATGCGAGTTTGTTTAAAGGGGTCATATGATGCGATTTCAAGTTTTCCTTTCTCTTTGGAGTGTTACAAGCTGATGGTGCATAAAAAATATCTGTGAAGTTGCAAAGACTAAAGTATCAAAGCCAAAGAGATATTCTTTATCAAAGTTAAGACTCTGCCACGCCCCCCTAAAACGGCTCGTTCTAACACGCCCCCACATATCTACCTCACTATGTGGAAATATTTGCATAATGCCACCCAAATGTGCATGCAAAGAAAGAAGGCGTGGTTTCAGTAACCGCAGTTAGTGTTGAAGCAGCCATGTCAGGGAGACGCTGTGTTTCTAGGTGAAAAGCAAAAAGCACTTTATTTGGCCTTCCGAAAGTAGATGCATTTAAGAATCTTTAAGATTACTTACAACAGAACAGCAATGCATTTTAAGGACGACCGTTTCGTGAACCTAGGGAGGAGGTAATTCTGACTTTGCTAGACAATCTGGCGCTTCTGATGCAGTTATGTTTGTATTAGTTAGTATTTGCATTGACTGTCAAATGCAGGAGTTTTGAGCATTGTGTGTTGTGCGCCTTGTGCGAGATCGAGAGCGACCAGATGGCGAGAGAGAGAGAGAGAGAGATCAAAGTGAAGTCAGCTGTCTTAACCGTGGCTGCAAACACATATCAGCTTCATCACTGTCTGTCACGCGAATCTGTTCCCCTTTCGGGCTCTGTCTTAACATATATTTTGAAAGATGAAGCTCGCGATTAAAGGTAAGGGGCGTTACATTTCCGACACACATTTCCGTGCTTGTGGTGTTCGGCCAATCACAAAGCACTGTGTCAGCTGGCCAATCAGAGCAGACCGCGCTTGTCGGAAAGAGGGACTTTGTAGAAAACGAAGAGGCGGGGCATAGATGAACTACAATAATGTACAGTATTTTAAAAAGAATGTGTTTTTTTGAACATTAAAGCATGTCAACATATTCTGTTACACCAAACAATGATCTTTAAAAAAAGCATCATATGACCCCTTTAAAAGACTGAATTAGACCTGCACAAATTCACTGAACAATGGTTAAATGTGACCAGGCATATCAAAAATGAAAAATCTGAGGATGAAGGAAGAATATTTTGTCCATACAATGAAAAACAGTGGGGTCCATAACAACATTGTACCCCATGGACTTTCATTGTACAGACAAAACAACAAAAGTACTTCTGGTCCACTGAATATAAAGATTAAGAACAACAGGGTGAGTAAATAATGGCAGAATTTTCATTCTTGTATAAACTATCCCTTTAAAGGGATATTTCACCCAAAAGAATATATATTTTGAAGAATGTTGATAATCACAGCTGACGGTAACCAATTTTTTCCTTACTATTGAAGTTGGCTACCATCATCTGTTTTGTTACCAATGTTCTTCAAAATATTTTCTTTTGTGTTCAATAGAACAAAGAAACTCATTCAAGTTTGGAACAAGTGGAGGGTGAGTAAATGACAGAATTTTCATTTTTGGGTGAACTATCCCTTTTAAGTGCTGTGATTGAAGCTGCATTATGAATAAAATTCTTGTTTTTGCTGTCAAAGGAAACAATATTTGTTTTAAAGGTCATTCAAAGAATCTAGTTTATTAGGGATTCGGTACAGAAGGAACACACTGTCACAGACATACACGTTGACAGCTGACCTCAGATGCACAAAGCTTAGTTCGCATGCAGCCTGATATTTGAAAACCACCTCTCCGGTAGTTGTCATGGAAACCGCACACTTCTCTGCCCTCTCTTTTTCTGAGAAGCGTCTATGTGCAGATGCAGTGTTGCACAATTAGTCTCGGTCGGATTCATACACGTACCAAGCGGTGGGGGTCGAGTAGATGGGGGAGTTTTGTACATGTGAACTACGGAGTTGCCCCTTCTGGAATTAATTCTGTTGACCACTCAGCAGGTGGTCTCTGATACTAATCAGGTTTCCTGGAGCTATAACACCAACTACAGCAAGAATAACAGTGTTGCGGTCCTAACAAGAGCCGTGGTGCCATTCCATTCATCTCTTTTAACTATATAATTTAGGAAACATTAGAGGAAGCGCACATTTCTTTTATTAAACCCCCAAACATCTGGAGGTGGTGTGAAGTAATGATTAAGCCACAAGGCTGGTTTGATTCCCACAAGAAGCAAACCATGAAACATAACCATTCTGCCCTTAAGCAACGCACCTAGCCCCATGAAATTACGCCTGTAATGCGTTAATGACAGCAATATGTAGAAACACTGTATGAAAGTCACAGAAACCATTTCCATTGACTCTGGTTGTGGCGATTAATATTAAATCAGAACAACCTAGAAGCCACCTATATTGCAAACACTTAGAACTTTAGCAGGTGCAAAACACCGCTTCGAACTTTAGCAGGTGCATAGTAATGCCCTGACAACCACCCACAACAACCTAGGATACACTGAGAACAGATTAAGATTAATGGTGGTTGTGAAGGCAAGCATCACTGTTACATCTTATATTAAAACACGGATAAATCAACTCATCAACTTACAGTGTAAGGCTCGTTACTTTCCATTGTGAATTGCGTTCGTTCCTGTTATGTGTCCTCAATCTGGGAACCCATGTGAGCATCGACTCAGAAAACCTTCAGAAAATTGTAAAACACCCTCCCGAAAACTGCCCGCAACACCCTAGCAACCAAATAGTAATGCAGACCAATCTAGAGGTTGAGCAATCTCTAAGAGACTCCAAGACCTGAAATGGATGGGTCCAAAATGTGTACTTTCGGTGTGCCTCCAGGAGCAGGGTTGGGAAACTTTGCTCTAGTCGTCACCCCGAACACTGCAGCACAGGTATTTTTTGACTATTCTGGAGGGCCTGCAGAGTTTGTCTTCAACCCCTGATCAAACTCACCTGCCTGTAACTTTCAGTGATCATGAAAACTTTAATTATCCAGGACTGGAGATGAAAAGCCCAGCCACTGCCCACAATACTCCAATTAAAACTCAAAATGCTCAAACAACCACCCAGAACACTGCATAGTAATGCTCTGGGTAGGAACAACCCACAACAACCTAGCCTACTAACCATTCAGAACACCCTAGCAACCACCTAGAACACCTTAGCAGCTACATAGTAACACCCTGGCAACCACCCACAACACCCTAAAAACCACAGAATATGCAAAAAACATCCTAGCAACCACTGACAACAACCTACTAACCATTCAGTACACGCTAACAACCATCCATAACACCTTTGCAGGAAAAACCTTAGCAATGCTCTGGCAACCACCCACAATACCCTACCATTCAGAGAACCCTAGAAACCATCTACATCAGCATAGCAACTAGCATAGCAACTCTATATTTTTGTCAATAACAATAATTAAACAATATTTTTCTTAATGTGTTTTTGTGCTGGTAGTGTTGGCACCTTGTCTGGTTTAGGCCTGTCATGGATAAATAAGTATGACACTAAAACTGCCAGTAGGTGGCGGAAAATCCCTTAATGAATGATTAATGAGTGATTCATTACACCACCACGTCTTCAACCACCCCCTGGCTGATTCATTTAGAAACTAAGCAAGTTGTTGTCTTTATGAATGGAATATTGAATCACTGACGCATTCAAAAAACACTGATTTGTGTTACACGAAAAATGTATTATGTCTTGCTTGTGGGAAACTAGGCCTATTTTTGTTGGCCAAACACAAAAAACAGACAAAATGTGTGACTGAAAATGTAGCTCACTCTCAATTATACGTAATGTTTGTTGAACTGTCTAAAAAATCTATATTCATTTGTGATCATGTCATTCTAGAATTCAGGGAAAACGGCACACTTGATTTGTTTGTAAATATTAAGGCTTCATATTTATAAAATATGAATAAGAAACAAAAACCCATACAGCAATATGTTTTGCTTTCATAACTTGAATTATAGTGGCATAACTTGAATTATAGGGACTTTCGAGATGCGTTTTTTGCGAAGTGAGTGACATTACAATATTATCATAGATGAAAAATATCACATTACTCCAATAGCAACCAAAGAAATATGCAAAAAACGACTTGCACACCCCTAACAATTGTAGAGACCCACAACACCTACTAACAATCCGACCCTAGCAACATCCAGAACACCTTATACATAGCAACTACCAAAAACTACCAATAGAAACCACAGAATATTGCTAAAAACCAGAACAGAAACTTAGCAAACTATATGAAACCACCCTTAAACAAGCTACTACCATCATACGCAACATAGAAATGTCTGCACCACACACCAATTGCCCTAGCACCAACTCAGAACATTACAATAAACCACATTTATAGCAACCACATGACGGCTAAAACACTTTAACACCTAGCAAGGTAAGCAACCCTGGCATCCACCCATGAACCTACCACACTTAGAACACCAGGTGCATGGTAAACTCTGTCAACCACCAACAATACCCTAGCACCACATAGCAATGAACACTTCAAAACACCTTAGCGAACCACAAGTATAAAAAAAGCCGCATGGGAGAAACAGTGATGGTTTAGACTTTTGTCTCATTCTGAATCGGTCATTATCACAGCCACACACATCATGCGGTTCAGTATTCATGGGTTCAGTCACGTGACTTGTTGGGCCGCCATCTTTAGGACCTGCATAGCCTCTCTGGTGATCAGAAACAAAATACACTTAAACAAACATGGAAAACAAGGGTATTCAAAAAAAAAAAAGACCACTTTAGATTCGACTCCTTATTAATGTCAAGCGAACTGCTGACTCCACTAAAGTCTAGGGAAAACTTACCAATTTGACGTCTGCTGGCTATTTACATCTACAACATACACAATCCTTCTCCGTACACTCGGGCCATTTTCAGTTAAATTTTCACCTGCTAGAGACTTGTCTATCGGCCCGGATCCATCTGCAGCACCCGGCCTGGACACTTGCGTACTCACTTCAAGATTCTGGGCCGAATCAACCGGACCAGATGCAACGGCCGTAACTTGCCAACACTATCGCATCCAAGCCGGACTCGCCAGACTTAGCCCAGTTTCATTTCTACTGTACTGTTCATTAATATTTCATTTAAAATTAATGTTACCTAGACAAAACGTTTACTTTCATTTTAATTATATAGATTATAATACATAAATAGCATCACTTAACAAATCTATAAACATTATTATGAAAGCAATTTTAAAGTCCATTAAATAACTAGCTTGACCAAGCTGGCATGAGGAAAATTGATTTACAAAACCATGCAATTACAGCAAAAAAAACAGCAGTTATACAATAAGATTGTAAAAGCTTAAAGCATTTTGCAACAATTACCCATGCATTTACTTGAATGAGGCATTTATATGTACACTTGGACTGTAACATTTAATAAAGGTTCAAACAAAAAAATTTTAAAGGTGTTTTGAGAAACACATTGGTAAATGGCAAAGTTTTGGAATGAAACCTTTTGTACTTGGTAAAATAATTTAAATAATAATTACCAAACTGTTACTATGAATCATTTTTAAAGGTAGTCAGTGAATACTGTTCTTGGTTGTTGCTCATTGTGCAGCATGTCTTTCCACATCTTAGTCCAGAGAGTACTTTGCTTGGGAGCTTCATTTCTGCACCTGTAAAGAGGGGGGCCCCCAACAACAAAATAATGCACAAGTATCTATTACTAAAGGTCTAACTGAATGCACCAAACTGAATGAAAGTAAATGTATATATTGTATCAAAGCACATGTTGTTTGAATGACTATTTACTTATTATTATTTTCCCATTTAATTCTAGCACATTAAGTGGGTGTGTCCAGTATGATTGAAATTTAAAGTATTTGTCATCCTAATTAAAGAGATAGTTTACCCCAAAATTAAAATCATTTACTTCCTTTATGTCGTCTGCACGTGACAAACCTGTTGGTTTTGATAATCAGCATTCTTCAAAATATCTTCTTATGTGTTCCACAGAAGAAAGAAAGTCAGGGGTTTGAAAAACAAAACAAAAATTAGGGGGGATTGATGTAATAATGTAAATGATTACAGAATTCTGGGTTAACTATACTTTTAAGTAAATTAGTAGAAACACTTTTCACTAGTCATCACTGTGCAGAAAAATTCTGACTATAAGTAGCTGAGCGGCTTCTAGTGGAAACTGTAAGTTATACATGTCAAACCTAATTTGCTAGTCTGTTCTCTCGGTGAAAGGGTACAATTTTGAATTCATCTGCCTGGGCTATTAAAATATAACTGTAATATAATCATTTAAAGAAAGCACGACATATGGTTTGAAACATCAACAACGCTGTAGTCATGTTTAGTGTATTTATATTATAAATTTGTGTACTAGTTTATAGTAATTGCAATTTATAAAAGCCCTCCTAGGGTACAAGCACTATGGTACATGCATGGGATGACTGTTGTTTAATTTTCATCTATGGGTTGATTGTATCGTCCCTAACAATTAAAACAATAAAAAAACAACACAAAAATAACAGTGAATGCCAAAATAAAATGCTTGAAATATACACATTCAGTAGATCCATAGCTTCCTGTTGGTCAGTTGGTCAGATTCCCCCCAATTGTTGCAGAAAACATTATATTACATAGTATAATCATGGTCAGTGCAGACATGTAGGCTACTTGAACTTACTTTCTCATTGACTCTAACTGCTCCTTGCTAGTTCAGTCAGAGAAGTATAATAAAGATGATGTCCACTGTCTGACTCCAAGCACTGCTCGGTGTTCACAGCTGTCTGAGGAACTACTGCCATTTCTTCTGTGATGACACTTCTCTTGGTTACTACAAAACATTGTTAAAAGACATTTGTGGCACATTTAAGAGAAATATTCAGTTATTCCTGTACATCTCTACATGCTAAGTGACGACAGTAGCAAACAAACTGTGATTCTGTTTGTTGTATGTCAGGGTGTTTGATAGTGGGTGAGGCAACAGAACATGTCTGCTTACATTTAGAACTGTAAAAGCAGGGCACAGCCTCCTGCAAAGGAATCAGACCATATTGATGCAATACATTGCTTGCAGCAGTACATGCCATCGTAGAATCACTTGCAACCTCGCTTATTTAGTTAAATGAGATTATTTGAAAATAACGTTCTACAGAATTATAATAGTAATAGTACAAACAGGTCCTCTTCACTCTAACATCCTTCAAGTAATTACATTCAGTTACATTCATAAAAATAAGAACGTGGAGACTAAAACTACAAACCTTTCTCCTTGTATGTGCTGGACCGTTATCATCCTCCTCTTCTTCATCTGTTTGTTTGCGGATCGGAGTGTTGTTCGTCAAAGTTTAGTGCAGTGTAAACGTTCTAGACTCACATAACTGTACTTGGATCAAAGATCAAAAACATCTCATTGATTTATTAGCTTTAGGTGGAGCATAACGAAAGTTTTCTGGCAAATCAGCAGTCTCGCATGCGAATTTAACCTTTTGCAAGTTTCATAATGAACTTGCTAACTAAAATGCTAAAATGTAAACACGCATCTATGCTTCCGAGAAATATTTAATCAAAAGAATCCCATACATCCACATCTCTTGGTAAATAATCCATTGTGATTTGCTGTTATCACAGCCCAGAGCACAGCACATCTGACTGACGGAATTGCAATTCGGTCCTACAAATGGAGGCCGCACCACTGTGACGCGTCACATGAAACCCATGAATATGGGGTGTCCTGCATTGATCAGCCCTCTCTTCTCCTGCTCTCTGCTCCTGTAGAGCATCTAACCTAAGACCTAAGAAGCACACCGATCCAGGCACAGTGCAACAAGGATAAAACATTCTTAGGCTCTGCGCCACATCTGAGGAATATTAAAACAATCCCATCAGCCAACTTCAAACGCTCAGCTCACGCAGAGAAAGGAAAGAGGACATCTGCAGAATATTCAAAAATGCTCCTTCCTCCGAGTGCTGTCACACAGTCTGGGAAACCTGAGAGAGAGATTATCTCTGAATTTAGATGGGCTGTGCTAATATAATAAAACAGAACGCAGAGAGGGAAGCAAAAGCTCTACACTCTTAAAAATAAAGGTGCTTCAAAAGGTTCTTCAAGCGATGCCATAGAAGAACCATTTTTGGTTCCACAAAGAACCATTCAGTCAAAGAACCATCTCTTTCTTACCTTTTTATAATCTGAAGAACCTTCTTTCACCACAAATAACCTTTTGTGAAACAGAAAGGTTCTTCAGATGTTAAAGGTTCTTTATGGAACCATTTAGACAAAAAGGTTATTCTATGGCATCGTGAAGCACCTTTAGTTTTAAGAGTGTAGTGTCTGTCAAGCAGTGAAGATGAGGACTGCATTTGGCAGGACACACCAAGCATCACACGGACACTTCAATGAGCGCTTGGCAGGGCTAAATAAACTCCCGTCCTGGGGGCCCCAATTCAAAACGTATTGGTTTCCAACTGGGAAGAGGAAACAGCTATCACATAGTATTGCGTTCTGCCAAATACACACGTAACACGCTGGTCGCTATCCAAATAGGCTTGCTATGCCAATTCAGCTTGTGTGGTTGAAATAAGTGCATCAGAACGATAAAAGAGGATTTTTCTCTTAATCTGTTTGCTTTTTCTTACTGTCTATTAAGGGCTTGATGCGTGTCCTGTAGAGCTCAGTGCTTGTGTCTCTCTCTCTGTATTTTGGCACGCTCATTTAGTTTCCTCCCACACTTAGCGGGTGTGCTGGTGCTAGCCAGTAATTAATTGGACCACCTGTTCCCAATCACCTTTACTGTTCCACCACCCCCAAAGTATTATGGGATATGTAGTCTTTTGCGCTATAGGGTAATGAGGTTATATGTGCACATGTTAAAAAGGTTATGACTGCATATTTTCAAGATGTTAAACATAATGTGTTTTTGGACGTTTGGGTAGATTTGCCCTATTATATACATGAACTGCAGTGATGCACAGAAAATAGAAAGAGAAAGAAAATCAGTGTACTGCTTACTGAATATTGCACAGTATACTGTTTTAGAAATAACATGTGAAACAGTAAGCATTGTACAAAAATATTTTGTATGCTACATTGTCACATTTCCTCTGTGCGTTGCATGTTTAATTCACCAAGTGCAGTTCAGTTTTTATCTTGGAAATGAAAAAATAATAAAAATTTTTTTTTATATTATATATCTATATATATATATATAGATATATATGTTTTTTTTTATTGGACTGCCAAAATGTATGATGTTGAAATTAAAAAATTGGATAAAAAAAAAAATTAATTAATAAATAAACAAAATTCCCGACTTGTACACTATTATGACTAAATGAAACATGCAGCATAGTAATTTATGGTTTGCATAATGAATATTCTTTCATATGCTTTAAAAAAAATATTTGGCAGTATTCAGTGTATACTGCACAGGATATTGAGAGGCTTGCAGGAGACAACCGAATCAGAGAGGCATATAAGCTCATCAACCAGATAAACCGAGTGTGGAAACCGAAGCAGTCAACCATCAAGGACAAGAATGGTAAGATGTTACAAGATAAAGCAGAAGTTAAGAAAAAGTGGACAGAATATTGCAGTGGTCTGTACACTGATAGGGGTAACCGTAACACCGTCATAACTGAACTAGACCAAATCTCACCACCGCCCAATGAAGATGAAATGCACTACATTCTATATGACACGCCGCACCAGACGCTGCAGGAACACGCCGTGTGACACAGCCTCTAAACCGACACACAAGGTAAGAGCCCAGGAATCGACGACATAACCGGAGAAATTATACAAGCTGGAGGAGAAAAAGACAGAAGAGATACACACGATCTGTAATCAGATATGGCAGGAAGGGAGAGTACCAGAGGAATGGGCAAAGTCAGTCATCATTACAATACCAAAGAAAGGAGACTTGGCAGAATGCAGCAACTACAGGACAATTGCTCTGTTAAGTCACATGGGTAAGGTATTGATGATGGTGTTACTGGAGAGATTGAAAGCGCAGATGGAACCACATCTGTCAGAGGAGCAGGCCAGATTCAGGAAAGACAGATGCACGACACATCAAATCCTGATTCTAAGGCTTATGGCAGAGAAGGCGAAACGTAAAGGACGACACATCATCAACTGTTTCATTGATTTCCAAAAGGCATTCGACTCCATTAAACAGGACGTCACTTGGGCAACACTCAAGTCATACGGAGTCGGAGCAAGATTGACCAAGAAACTGCAGAACATCTGTGAAATCTCGCAGTCTGCAGTGCGAGTTGGCAGAGAAATGGGCGATTGGTTTAAAACAACGGTCGGAACAAGACAAGGGGATCCGATATCGCCAACTATATTCATCTCGTACCTCGAGAGAGTAATGGACTCGGTAAGAGACAATGACAGGAATATCAGTCCATGGGTACAAGATCAACAACCTCAAATTTGCAGATGACATTGATCTACTGGAGCAGGATAGAGTTGAATTACAAGGAAATCTGGATCAGATGAATGAAGCAGGAGAGGCCGCAGGATTAAAGATCAACATTGAAAAGACAATGACAATGGTGTTTGGACAAGAGGACATAGAAGAGGAACTGGAGATATGGGGCAGAAGTATTGAAAATGTCACAGAGTTTGTGTACCTGGGTAGTCTACTGACCTGGGACAACGATTGCAACAAGGAGATCAAAAGGAGAATAGCGAGGGAAATGGGAGTAATGGTAGGGTTCAAGACAATATGGAACAGTAAGCATATCAGAACAGAGACCAAAATCAGCATAATCAGGACATGTGTGATGAGTGTGTTGCTGTATGCTTGAGAGACATGGACATTGAGGAAGACAGACAAAGATTTACCGCGGGCGTTTGAAATGAAGTGCTACAGGAGAATCTTGCACATTCACTGGCATCAGAAAATCACAAACGTGGAGGTGCAAAGACGAGTTGGAAACACAAGGAACATCATACAACTCAGGAAGCTCAGCCTGTTTGGACATATCTGCAGGATGGAGGACAAGCGACTGGTGAAGTGTGTGGTGTTTGGGATCATGGATGGACCGACATGGAGAGGAAGACCGAGTAGGGAGTGGTTGGATGACATCAAAGAATGGTGTCAGAGGGACATCCACTCGCTTAGCAGGAGGGCACAGGACCGTGCACAGTGGAAATGGAGCGTCAGACGGGTATTGGACACCAACGGGCATGAGCCCATGGAATGATGGATGGATGCAATAAGTAATAAGCTAATATGACACTGATTTGAAACGTTATACAGTACATAGGTAGAGTCACAGTGCATTTTGAATCTGCAAATGATACATGAATGCGGTTTAAGAATTTTTCCAAAACCAAGAATCTTAGGTAGGATAGAATATTGCTGTCTACCTGTCTACCAAAGTATGTACAGTATACATAGTTTATAATGCAAGAGTAGTGTGGTAGTTTGCCTTCCAAAAATAGCCAGACAGATAGCAGGTAGGATAAAAGAGCATTCCGTGTTAGTTGCGCTGGCCTGGTTTGCCCAGGAGGGAGAAGTTCAGGAGCGCTGCAGTCAATAACACACCCATCACTTATCAAACACCTCACAAGACTGACAATCCAGTGAGCGTCTCCATGACAACACAACTCACTCCACAGAACTTGCACACGTTCAGATCCAACTCTCAGTTGCTTCGTGAATAATAACTCAGCTGCATGTCTTAGACTTTCCTTGGAGCCCTTTTATTTTTATGCAGTCTTAATTCAGAGGCTGCATTGCAACACATCGTCTTGTTTCTATTCATCTTTTTGAAAGGGTTTATTGAACCATTATAATTTTTTTTACCATTGCAATTAATATGAAGCTAAAATCTCAAATAGCCACCTGCTTTTTATGTGACTTTGGATGTGTTTAGAATATTAATGTTAAGATACTTTACACAAAATAAAAATGCAAAAGGTCGCTTTTTGCAGTGTGTAGGCCAGTATAAACCAGTTTTAACCATATCATTTGTTTACAGTATTATGTCTATTTATGTTTACTGTCTAGACCCAAAACTCTTAACAAAACCTAGATTTGAAATAATCCACAGTGGGAGCCGCTGTGTGAGGTCGAACATGCGAGCCTGTTATATGTAACATATGTCACTGTCAGAGCAGAGAGGCCCATTCAGAATTTAATTCACACAGTCACAGACAGATGTTTGTCTGAAACAGGCTGAACCCAAATTTGTCTTGTGTCAGTTACGCATGAAAGCCACAGCATTGCGTCCTGCCATATGCATCGGTATTATGTGAACGACAAGGTTTAGGCTAAAAGAGTGCAACATACATATGACCAACAAACATATAATTAGACAGACAGACAGACAGACAGAGAGAGAGATAGATAGATAGATAGATTCTGTTGCTTATACTTAATCAAAGTTCGATTTCTCCTCTTTCCCCACTTGATTGTGTTAACACTTTTTTGATTCCAAACAGTTGTATGATTATTTTATCATAATCATAACGTCAGCTTTTTAGCCTTGTTGCCATATAATGAAGATGCAGGCTAATGCGGCAAAATACATAGCGTTTCTCCCTCGATTTTTAACTTTGGTTTTTTTCCAAGTGTTAACACCAACTACACTTGCGTCTAAAGTCCTTTCAGTGTACAGCTTTTCATTTTACGGGAAAGGTGGGGAAAGTCCCCGTTCAAGGAAAGTCTTTTAACTCGGCGGCCATATTTGCAACGCCCCGGTACTTAATCCAGGACCAGGTCTATCTAAATGATTGTGGAATCCTGAAATCTCAAACCTGCCCTACTAGAAAATCACAGATAAAGTCAACAAGCAACAAAATCTTAAATTAATTTGTGGGCCCCCCATGAAGGTTGTTTTATTATTCCCAAAAGCATAAAACACTTACTTTTTTAATAATGCTTTTTAAAAGCTTAGTCATCCCTCTTAAGACGCGCATAGCACAGTGGCTGGTCTAAGCCTCGGTTTTCGATGGAATCGGCGCTTCTAACGGCTGCTCAGTGATGCAATGACTTACCAAGCAGCGTTACCTCTTCATTAGAGGCGGACATTCCCCTATTGTGCGTGCGTTTCTCCCAAGTTCATAATAATGGAGTTAACCGTCTTTTATTATCTATATCTTTGAGTGGGTAAAGGTAATTATTAGCAAGCTACTCAGTGAGTCCGTCCAAAGGTGCCATCTCAGTAATCATTACGGACAATGTCAGTAAAGATTATGGCGACTTTTACCTTGTGTAAAAAGGTTAAGCTAATCCCGTGCAATATACGATCTTACTTGGCAAGAAATATGCTGTCATTTCCTGCAAAACTTCTGTTAGCTTTAGGTAATGTGCCTATTACTAACACAATTCCAATCCAATTTAAAATTAATTTAATTAATAAATCGTTTTACTGGACCTAACTGATATTATAAGCCACATATTATAAGCCTATTATACGCAACGCAGTACGCACAGGAAGCTATGTGGCACGCACATGACGACATGGAGGTGACGGCGGTGTAAATCGAGTTACCCCTCCCACTTCTGGTAGTTTTACTGAGATTTCATATCCCATGCGAATTGGCCATTATTATTACAGACATCCTGAGGTAAAATTACATTACTTCTTCTACCCTTGTAAAACTAATCCCATCTGAATAGGGCTTAATATGCTGCGAATATACAGCAAATGTTTTCCAATAAAGATTCGCTGGTTCATATCAACAGTGAACTGTACTACGAGTTTACCTGAACCGTATCCCAGATCACCTTTCTAAAGCAGACTTGGGTATGGTTTGCAAGTGCGCAACCAAGTTCAGAAAACAGCTTTCATATCATCCAAACAAACCGAACTCTGATGTCAGACGAACCCAGGTGCGCACCAAAAGTGCAAGTGTGAAAGCACTCTAATCATGTGTGTGTTTAGCTCTTGTTACTTGTTGCTAAGCTAACAATGCTCTAAAAACGTGATTTTGCCTTATTATTTGGCCAAAACTAAGTACCTTGGAACTCAATAATGTTTCTGTCTACTCTTTGGAATAGTCTTTGAGTCATGAGTGCTGCTAAAGTGTCTTAAAATGTTGTCTAGGTAGGCAGCTCACTAGGTTTTATAGAAGAGCTAGTGTCTGACTGCAGAAGCAGGGAATTTCATATTACCATGGATGCAATGAGGTGATTTTCTCTCTCTCTTATTCTCTTTTCTTCTATTCTTTCCCACCATTCATCCCTCTCTGGAAGGAAAAACAACAAGCTGCCATTCTCAGGATGAAACACAAACCCTGAGGCGTTATTCTATTCCTGCCTTGACAATACATTAAGCAGCAAACAACTGCAGCTTAGCGAGAAAGAGGCAAGGAGAGACAGGAAGTCTTTTAACCTTGCATTATCTTCTCCTCTCTCGATCCATCTTGTCTCCTTCCCTTATCGTCCTTGGTGCTTCTTTCTTCTCCTTCCATTGGCTGGGATGTAAAGACATTATCAAATGCCAAGTCAAGCGATGTCAGGGGAAGATGAGCATGAGGAAGCATCTTTTTTCATCCTTCACTGCTGCTAACCTGCATACAAATGTGAAAAGTTGGGTACTTAAAGGGATAGTTTACCCAAACATTACTATTCTGTCATCATATACACACCCTCATATCATTCCAGACAGCTGGATTTTCTTCTGCAATTACAGTGTTCAAGCTTCTTTTCCATACATTAAAAGTGGATAGATACTGAGGCTATCAAGTTCTAAATTTAAAAGCGTCAAAAATGGACAGCCGGGAAATTTTTATCAAATAATGTACTTAAATTAAGGTCTGCTGCCAAATAATATTAAGGTTTGAATTCCGATGCTGGAATATAGGCATATGATTCACTATAGACTAACTTGATGGTTTTTTTTTAATGAGTAAATGATGACAAAATGTAAATTCTTAGGTGAACACAAGTTCAGAACAACTTTTGAAAGGGACTGCTCCAGTAGTCAGGTAGCAGCCTGTATATTTTTGCTTCCTGTGTTCTGGACAGATCTTAATCCATTGCAAGGGGCTTCATCAATAAATCTTTGGCTGAGATTACAGGATAGCATGAAAAATAGATAATGCAGAGAAGACTTAGGGGAGGAGAAGGGTATCACAAATGTGTCTTTCCTAACGGAAACACTCTCTCACACGCAGAATTCTCATCTTTGACTGTGTTTATTTATAGCCTCTATCTACAAACACATCTCGGATGTGACACTCACAGCATCTGCATTCAGAGCACTCTCACTGACCCAGATGCAGCATGAGTGCTTGCTGCCAGCAAAATCAAAGCCCTCACAATGCAGCCGCAGTCTGATCTATTAGAAAAGAGCTAGCGATACTACAGAACCACGAGGTTGCCTTTCCATAATCTATTCTGCGGCATCTATTACATAAAAATAAGACAAAATGGGATGAAAAAGACAACTTGTCTTTTGCAAGATGGTTGAGATAAGGACAGCTCATTATCAGAGCTCATCTGTGTGTGTCTCTTCGATAACATTGAAAGGTTTAGCTGAAGAGCTCCTTTTCATTAATATGTGTGTGTGGTGAAGTGCTGCAGGCTCTGGAGAGGATGTGAAGAAAGAAAATGCTGATGTTTTCTATTATTTATAAGCATTTCCCACATAATGTGTGTGTAGCCATGAATCTGGTCAGTTTTAACGCAATACAGTCCCATAGTGGCATGACAGGTGTATGCAATTTCTGCACTACCACCAAACAGTTTTGCTAAAATTTTGCAACAGTTTGCAGATGATGCTAACCCTGAAACAACATAAACTACCAAACTTTGCTATAAGTTTAATCGCAACATGTAATCATTGCAGTTAATAGTGTTCACCATCTGTTTGATTACATCTTTAATTGATTTTTCCGTACATTTCTGCCAAATGTACATTAACTGACAGTCACCACTAAAGTTGCTTTGCAATGATTTGTATCGTGAAAAGCGCTGTACAAATAAACTTGACTTGAACTTGACTAAAATCAACGGTTTCCTAAAATCTTTCCTCCATCTGTCATTGGGGGGGGTCAAAAAACTGGGGGCTCCACCCCAAACTCACACAACTAGTTGGCTATAGGTTTACAATGTCGAAAGGCAGGAAAATAAACCTTTTTTCGTGCAATCTCGTTTTCTAATTCTTGTAGCTTTGCCCATTGTAATCCACCCACATGAAGGCTCATTGGCCATCTTTGGTCATATCAGCAGGTCACGTTTCGCATTTGTTCTATACCAGGGTAGCAAGTTCGTCCTAGAGAGCGCATCCTGCAGAAGTTCAGCTCCCCAACCCTAATCAAACACACCTGAACAAGCTAATCACTGTCTTCAGGATTTCTAAGGCTATAGGCAGGTGAGTTTTGTTTTCAGGGTTGGAGCTGAACTCTGCAGGACTCTGGCTCTCAAGGACCGAACTTGCCTACCCCTGGTCTATACAAATTACTTGTCACTGAAAACTTGTCATGTCGTGCCTGGATAGGACATGGTGCGCCACCATAAGAACTTAGACGACACATGCAACTTAGATAACTGCAGGAAGGCTGGTTGCACGAGTGATAGATTCAGTTGCACTGTCACAAACAACCCCAAGAAAGAAACCTATGAACTCTCTTCATAGTGACTGCGGTGCGAATAAGCTGTGGACGCAGGGATGAGGGTGATTGGCTCTCAGCTTTAATGTGATTACTATTAGACTGCTGATGGCTATTAGTATAATGGTGATGAATGTCTTTTGAAGTTTCGCTTATTAGATACACAAACCAAGAGATTAAAGCGAGAGGTAGAAGGCCAGAGATATAGGACACAGGAAAAGGCTCTTAGTGACTGTTTTTAGTTGCTATTTTATGACACAGCAAACTGTGTGACAAAGACAAGTAGATGTGTTAATCATTCCTGATTCATTTGGCAGTATCCGTATGTGGGCTATTTGATCGCTTATGATATAGTTTTACTTCCTACTC
This sequence comes from Sinocyclocheilus anophthalmus, assembly GCA_018155175.1. NCBI lineage: Eukaryota > Metazoa > Chordata > Actinopteri > Cypriniformes > Cyprinidae > Sinocyclocheilus > Sinocyclocheilus anophthalmus. The sequence continues at coordinate 409,020 of JADLZN010007323.1, forward strand.
GCACCAGTTTAAGTTTCTTTTTTCCTGTTCTAACTCTTTTTCTTTACGACTGTGCTAAATCTCTCCTCCTTGGTTCATCCAACCACTTATGCTGCCTTCAAGTCCTGCTGGGAAGTTCCTACTTATGGGTTCAGATGTCGTAATTTCTACATGATGTGCATTTAATTGATTTTGGTCAGAATAGACAGGTGGGCAATTTCATATTTTTTCCTCTTTTTTACTTTCTTGCTATGGCTTGACACGTCATGTCACTAAAGTAAAAAAAAAAAAAAGAGAGAGAAGAATGATCAAAATTTTAAATTAGATGTGTAACTGATGCTTTGTGTATAATTGCTTTGTGCTTTTATAATTTTCTCACTGCCGCAGAAAATGGGCATTTTCATCAACTCTGTATGTTTATAAATTCCATACATTAATTTTTCAGAACGATTGTCCTATGTAGGGTTGCAGAAATGCTGGATTCTATTCCATATTTGAGATTGGATGCTTTCGATAGTCCAGGGGTGTCCAAATCTGCTCCTGGTGGGCCAAATTCCAGCAGAATTTAACTTAGCCTTAAAGGGGTCATATGATGCGATTTCAATTTTTCTTTTTCTCTTTGAAGTGTTACAAGCTCTTTTGTGCATAAAGAAGATCTGTAAAGTTGACTAAAGTCTCAAATTCAAAGAGATTTTCTTTATAAAAGTTAAGAGTCAACCATGCCTACCTAAAACGGCTCGTTCTAACACGCCCCCACATGTCTACGTCACTATGTGGGAAGATTTGCATAACGCCGCCCAAATGTTCACACAAAGAAAGGCGGCGTAACTTTTATTCTCGCTGTAGTATTGTTGCTGCCGCCATGTCGTGAAGACGCTGTGTGTTTCGTTGTGAAAGCGAAACCACTTTGTTTGGCCTTTCAAAAGAGGATGATATCCACATCCGTCTGGCCTAGACTGATCTGTGCTGGTCTTGAGTAGATCATCAACGTTGGCATGTGATAGCCGAACCACCTGTATGACCACACCTCAAGACGCCCCCCCGCTCACTCTAGCCCACGCCGTCCAACCCACCCCAAGATATTCAGATGTGTGCAGCACATTTTATGGAGGCCTGTTTACTGATCCTGTAGAGCAGACGATGCCAGCAATATGGTAAGGGGCGTAACATTTCCGTCACACTCTGAGGTATTCGTCCCCAGTCACCCCACACTGGATAGCTTGCAATAATCAGAGCACACCCTCGCTTTTCAACCGAGAGCTTTGTAAAAATCGACGCGTTCAGGAAAGGCGGAGCATAGAGGAGAAACAATAATGTACAGTATGTGGAACATAATGTTTTTTAACCTTGAACCTTTCATTACACCAATCTACAAACTAATGATTTTTTTAGCAACACATCTGTCCCCCCCTTTTTAAATAAAAACCTCCAAACCAGCTAATCAAGGTCTTTAGTATCACTAGAAACTTCAAGGAAGGTGTGTTAGAGCTAAACTCTGCAGGACGGTAGCCTTCAAGGAGCAGGATTGGACACCTTTGGACTAACCGGGGACCCCCAACCTCCAAGTCAGGTCTCAAAGAAAATCCCAATTTTTTCCTATTGGTAGCTTCAGCATTGTGGTGCCCTTCTTTTAAGTGTGATCAACCCTACGTGACTTGAAGGCAGCATCAAGGTAATTTGTCGAATAACCCCAAGAGAAGGCCTGGTTACATTATAAATTAATTCCTCTTGTGTAACTGATTGTGTCTGCATAAAACTATCAATGCATCAAAGTGGCACATGCAGTATTCGCCTTTCTCAGCACAAAGTTTTGCAGGATTTACCATGACTATGATCTGATACTCCTGAAGATGCAGTTTTCCGGTCTCAATCCATCAGGGATGATGCAAGCGCTCTGCTGATCTGAGATCAGATCTATTGCTTGTTCTGTGAGGTATGTGGTAATGGAAGGGTAATACAACTCATGAGCTGTCACAAACTGTAGATAGATGAGCGTTTCCCAGCCCTGTTCCTGGTGGCACATCAGTAGTGCACATTTTTTAACTCTTCCTAATCAAACACACCTGATTCAACCTATTAGCACATTAGTGGAAACAGATAAGGGGTGGTTCAGATAAGGGAGACATATCGAATTGCTTTCTTTGCACACTTCTGGCTCAACCAGTTTCATGAGTTTGAGGTAGGACTTCCTGAGCAATGGTGGACAAGTTAACAGACTTATATTTTTGGCAGGCTATAAACTGGTTGAAAACTAATTGCATTGAAGGAGACACTTGAGCAAATCTACGGACCAGAATATCATGGAGACCTGCAAGTTTGTTTTTTTTACTTTGGCCAGTAAGCAACCATTCGAACACCCAAGCAACTGCAAAACCACCACCCACACACAGCATCGTGCCTGCGAGTTTTACACTGGCAAACATCACTCACATTTTGTAACTTTTGCAATTTCATTTGGTGTACAAAAATGACTCATAGCAGCTTTCAACAGAGTGTGCTTTGTGTGTGTGTATGTGAATATAAATTGGGGGCTCGTCCGGGATTACTGGTACCTCTCTTCTCATTCTTCTCAGCTGTCAGACATGTTGTAATTGAACAAAAGAAACCACCATGACTTTTTTTTTTTGCAGCTGATTTTTGTTTCCCAGCTTATGCTTTACAACTGCCATCTATCATATTGCTTGAGTACAGAAATGCATTCTGCTGTTGATAAAATCCATATAACTTTTATTAATTGGACGACTCACAATGCTTGCTTTCTCTCTTAGGTACGTGTCTGGTGTTGGGCTGTATGATATATCCTGATGGCTGGGATGCTGATGAGGTGAAGAGGATGTGCGGAGAAGGGACGGACAAATACACCATTGGAGCATGCTCAGTGCGCTGGGCGTACATCCTGGCCATTATGGGCATCATGGACGCCCTTATTCTCTCTTTCCTGGCTTTTGTGCTGGGCAACAGGCAGGATGGACTCATGTCCGAGGAGCTGCTGGGAGACAGTAAGATTAACATTTTTTTTTTTCCTGAAGGATTGTTCTTCTGTGTCTTTGTCATGTCTAAATGTCATGTCTTACCATGGGAGATTGCAGATGTATCTCTGTCAACTTGAGTTACTGTCTTCATTTATGCAAATAAATAAGTGAAAGTGTTGGACAATAAGAGGTTATACACAATTCATATATCCTGTTCAAAACAGTTGGGGCAGAGCAAAAAATACAAATAGAATAACTTGATAGTTGGTACCTTTGACAAAAACACCATTTGGTTGTGGAATCTAAGCGTTATTGCTGTTGAAGTCTATGATATGCTACTTGCTATTGTTAGTCATTTGCAAGTGATATAAGGGGAGGGACAATGTTATTTGTATAGGACAAATATTTGTATATATATTTGGACCATTTTTCAGTAACAGTATTTTGGTAAACTTCTAAGTGTACACTAGCATATTAGCCTCAAATTAGACATGGGGCCAAAATTTGAGGGATTTGCATACTAAATTTGTGATTCTTACCAAATTAAGGTAACATGAGATGAATGAAGTTTTGAAATACTGAAAAAACAAAGAGGTGGTTAATAAGAAGTGTATAATCAAACTTTTCTCTGTGAAAGAATGCAGAAATGGCCTGGCTAGTTTTGTGTATTTCAGATACACGGACATTACATTTTTTAATTATAATCACAAAATGCATAATTTACATAAATGAAAGTGAAGAATTAGTTTTTAGAAGAACAGTTTTCAACGCGCAGCTGTTGTACCATTCGGTCCAATTCATTCATTACTAGACAGAGCCTGCCAGCCAGAGGTGAGTGAAGACAGACCAGCTTGAGAAAATAAGACAAAGTGATGGTCATTAAGGACAGAATCAGATGATAGGGCTGTGAAAATAAATGATATGTTGAAAAATAGAAAGGTAGAATTTACCATGGACTGGGGTTAATTGAAGCCTGGGGCTCTGGACCCAGCCATATATTACTAATGACAGTTTACACAGCTTGCTGTCAGCCGTCCATATTAATCACAGGCAAAGCATCAGCTGGAACCCATGCTGTGCTGAACAGCACACCTGGAGCGAAACACTATTTATGGATATGGACTATAAAATGCTTCATATAATGAAGGTAAATGAAGGAACAAACTCCACTTTCAGGAAGTCCTGGAACCTGGACCATAAAACTATTATTTTATATAATGGTAATGAAGGGTCACTTGTAGGTGTGTTAAGGTTTGATATGAAACCGATGAGTTGCAAATGGCGAGTAAGGATGTTTGTATAATGATGAATGAGCAATTCACTTCTTAATCCTGCAGAAACAGAATTTATGTCACATTTTGTGATGGCACATGATGGTGTTAGTGCCATCTAGTGGACATTACTGGTTAGGTTTATCCCAACTGACAGTATGTGAGAAAAGGTCTATTTAAAGGAGAGATAATGCACAGTTTCACCCAATCTCATGTTAATCTTGAGTACCTATAGAGTAGTACTGCATCCTTCATATCTCCAAAAAGTCTTTAGTTTTATCATATTTATAAAAGATACAGCTTTAAGATTCTCGCCGGAAAAAGCGAGGCGCGCCGTGGCCGGAGCTAAAGATTGACGAGCATTTGAGCTCCGACTGCCAACAAAACAGACATTTGATGCAGTTTCACTTACCGTCTACAGTTCTGAATCATGACCGGGATCTTTTAAATAGCTGGGACCTCTCCATCTTTCAGTATCAAACGATGTGCAAATCCAGCGTCGAACTGGGCCTTGCTTCTAAAACATTCATCAACAAACACTTGTGAAACTCCGTTGCTGCTCCGGAAAAACACAAACCGCACACTCCACTGTTTACATAATGTTTGGTTCTTTAGGAAGCTGAACAAAGTTATCTTTCCCTTACAACCAAAAACACACTTCTTTGGAGACATTCTTCCCAAGCGAGTCCCGTGCAGCGCTGCTGAGAAATGCCCATATAAGGAGTTCCACCCTCATCTACGTCATGAAGAGCCACGATCGAAAAAAAACTCTCCGAAACTTGTACGAACCCGGAAGTAAGATTTTTGGCACAGAAATACTCTGTCATACGTCCAACTTGTTTTTTGAAACTTTGGCCGTGTTTAGCATGAGAATCCATCTCTTTAACAGTTTAAACAACTCTGAATGCATGAAACAGTATTGTACCCCCCCTTTAATGTGTATTTATCAACTGTGACAGCTGTCAATAGTTGATAAATATTTCTGCTGCATTTGAAAATTACTCTATGTATTTAAGCTGCGATTTTCTTTTTTTTTCATCAACAGAGAGTGGGAATGCATAGACGCCAGATACACTCAGGTGAGTGAGTGTTGGTCAGTATGTACGAGTCTTTGTTACTTTAAAAATACCATGATAGTTTGATACAATATTTTTTGCCTTTGTTGACGCATTTACTACTGAAACAGAGTTAGGCTCAGACATATTGAAGTTCTTGAGACATACTGAAGATCAATATTTAATATAGACGCACTACTGTTCAGAGGTTTGGGGTTAATATGATTATTTTAAAATGTCTTTGATCGTCAAAATACCTTTTTGTGTTTGTGATAAAACAAATTACACAGTCGGACCTCAAATGCAAATTTTGAAGCTGCTTTTTCTTTTTAAATTCATTTTAACTCCAAGTGAGCAGTTTCAAAATTTGGGGTATGAAACTTTCTGTGGAAGAAAAAAAAATCTATTTTGTCCATAAAATGAAAGTCAGTTGGTCCAATGGTTTTTTTTTAGACCTCACTGACAACAACATTCTTCAAAATATCTTATTTTGTGTAGAAATAAAGTGATGTTAGGAATTTTACATTTTTGAGTGAGTTTTCGAAATGATCTCTTCAAGTTTAGCTTCCTTGTGTAAATTTGTCAAGTGTAATACTGTGAATTTATACTAAAACATCACGTTAATCTGTTTTCAGGTGTTTCGGTCTCGTTCGAGGAAAATCATTATGTGAAATCACAATCCAGCTTTACCCATCATCCTGAGGGCAGGAGGCCTGACTGAAGCAGTTAAAGGATGCAAACAGGGTGAATGGAGTTGGGAACTCGCTGCTTTTCTGTCCATATCCCTTCTTTTCACGTCACTCCCTGGAATTGCTTCTCAACAAATCCCTACCGTACTTTAATTTACAGTGTTCTGTGCTACTAACATGATAGAGCAGCTAATGCACCGTTTAGAAGTAACTTGACTTGGATTACGAATATATGTTTTATTTTACATTTTGTTCTCCTTTAAAGGCCTGCATTACAATAATGTTAATATTTTGGGATTTATGAATTACTGTAAAACACTGTTCTATTTGACTGGATTCGCCAATATAGAAGGAAACGTTTACAGGATTGAATTGTGGGATGTACATTCTGGCACAGAGCGACATATCTGGCTTGTTATTATTTCTGTCACTACCACCCCTTGACAAAAAAAACTAAACAAAACTAAAAAAGGCAGCAAAAAGGGACACTGAATCCCGACCACTTAAATGAGAGCCAATTTTAAGGCAAGTGATCATTTATCGGGTTTCAAAATGTACAATTATTTCAACAACCCTATCCAACATTGTTTAAAAGCGGTATTTGTGTCTTTACATGTGACTTCTAGGGGTGTGCCCGTGTCCACTCTTGTGTGTTGACACATTGTACCACTGACAAGGGGTACTGTGCGCGTGATGCTCACCTGGGGCAACATCTCTGCCTTAGATAATTGGCACAGGCCAAGCATATACGAAGTAGGCGAGTGTTTTAAGTATTATGTCCCTATTGGCAGAGGGTGTAGAGGGGGGTGAGAACTGCGAGACAGGACTAGTGTGTTTCTATATGTCTCCAATTCGATATTTCCTTCTCGGCAATGTTGGTGCTGTATAGTTATGCGTGCCATAATTATGATGTTCTCAGCTGGTACCGTTTTGTACTCTTGGTATTATCATTCTGTCCCACCAAGACAACTGAACAGCCTAGGATCGCCAATCAAAAAGAAAAAATGTCACTGGAAAACCTGGAGGATGTGGTTTCGAAAAGTAAAAAAAGCCCACAGGAAATGACCTCACTGTACCTTGTGCCACCCCCTCTGTTCTTGGACAACTGAAGAGTTTGGACAATGCTGGATGAAGTTCTGAAGGGAAAGAAAAAAATGTTTCACTTCATTTATCGGGTGTCTGTCTTGTCTGATGGTGCTGTATGTAGAAAAAGATGCAAATACACCATTAAAATGTATTAGTTATAAAAGTTCATTAAAGACCCATTCACCCACATTAATAATTAAATATTTTACATCTACCGACTAAAAGCAAGGTATTTAATAGTTACATTGTTGTAAAGAACCTATTGATCTTATTACTAACTTTTTTTTTTTTTTCCATAGGTCAGCGGTGTCCAATCTTGCTCCTGGGGGGCCAATCCCCTTGTCCACATACCTGGACTTGCGGTCTTTGCACTTGACTACTTACATGATGTATTTCCTGTATTTGGTCCAAGTGTTCAAGTGAACATGAAGACCACAAGCGTGTGTACAACTTTTCATTACCTGCTGGGACACACTATAGTGTTGCAACACTGTTTACAGAGCTTCATTTTTATTTTCAATACTTTGCATTTAAAAAACAACTTCTAAATGTCTGTTCAGTAGTCTGCTGTTCGTGGTTTCTTCGATTAATAATAACAATAGCAGTCCTGCAATGGTGCACGATATATTATTCCCCACTGGGGGCCATCTGCACCAATAAAACTTGCAATCTTTGTTTTACTACCAAATTTAGATATACTACCTATTATTAATATTTAACATACCTCTCACGAGATCTCGGCAAAAAGTCTCACGATTTATTTCCAGAACACGATGCATGATGGGATACACTAAGCCTCGAATACCGCAGATAGTGTGGATTTATAATTTTTTTTACGTTTTTAAGACCTGGGACAGTTTTGCGCACTTCCTATCGCGCGATCTCAAGTGGCCAAGACTGTAAGTGTGGGTATTTGGACAAGGGGAATGTCCTGTAGAGTTTAGCTCCAATACTAATTAAACACCAGCTAACCATTTCTTCAGTATTACTAGAAACTTCCAGGCAAGTGTGTTTTTGGCTGGTTGTAACCAAAATCTGCTGGATGTTGACCTTTGTGGAGGACTGGACACCCCAGACCTGCACTAGGTAATACTGACCTGACAGCTGCTTCAGTCTTCAACATGGCAAACCTTAGCATGACAAAGTTGTGCATGATGTTATTGAGATGCATACAAACATTGGCGGTTATAGCCAACTTTATTTATGCACCCCATGCTTATCTTTCTTCATCATAACATTTCTACCTTCATTCCGGTTGATTGTAACCTCTGGCTTGATGTTGTTTGGTCATGTAATCTTTCTTCCTTCATTCCGATTGGGTTTCTTAAGTCTGCTTTCATTCTGATTGGTCATAAAAACTCTTTTCTTTGAAGCATCTATCAGATACTGAGAAACTACTAGGTTCATATTTTTTATACGAAAAAAAAAAAAAAAAAAAAAAAAAAAAAAAAAAAGAACGACAAAACTCGTGGTCATAACAAACCTTGAGATAGGTCTCCGCAACAGCAGTCTCTTCAAACCTTCATTGCAGCACCTCTTCACACAGACACCTTCACAGTGAAAGAAAAACTCACATTGGAACATGTAAACATCCAACTACCCCCCCCCCCCAGTAAACACCAAGCTATTTGGTTGTAAAAAACTTCATTACATGATTTATTCTAATGAACCTGAAACTAGCCAACCAGTGCTGTGTCTTGTGACCTCTGTCCTTCACACACACTCACACACAAACAGTAAAAAAAAAAAAAAAAAACAGAGGAAGAAATAAAAATAGTGCTACAGTCACAGAAACATTCAGCGTTTTTGTCAAGAGCGCTTGTATTTACAACCATATTCCAAAATGGGGATGGGAGCGAATTATACAAGCATAGAAAAGAAAAGAAGCCAATATTTACAACTGTTTCTGGAGAAAGCTGGAGTAACCACCTATACATTAAATTACACTTTCTACAAATAACCATTGATATTCA
>JADLZN010007324.1:0-22318 GCA_018155175.1 Sinocyclocheilus anophthalmus
TTTACCGATTAATTCTTTAAAAATCTTACAATGTGATTTTTCTGGATTTTTTTTTTTCTCATTTTTGTCTCTCATAGTTGAGGTATACCTATGATGAAAATTACAGGCCTCTATCATCTTTTTAAGTGGGAGAACTTGCACAATTTGGTGGCTGACTAAATACTTTTTTGCCCCCACTGTAAAACTAGTTAATGTATGTTTAGAATTTAAAAACTGTCCCAAGCTGGTTTGCTTCCAGTCAGGGTTGTGGTTGAGGAGAGTAGGACCCCCCCCATCCATCCCCACATGATTTTCAAAAGTGCACTTTGGAGTGTACAACCATACACAATAAATATCGCTACTATATAAATTCAACCGTCTCATTCATTCATTCATTCGTAGGGTGGACTGCTGTGTGGCATTGGGTAATAGAAATATCTGCAGTAAACAACAATTCAACAGGTACAGACAAACAAAAACACACATCTAGAAATCACCACAGGATCACGAGGAAATGCCTAGAGAGTGAACAGGGTGCGTATACTTATGCAATGCCCTGCAGTTGTATGAACTCACCTACTATACACACTCTTTAACATTCACTCATACTTAACGATATAAGCACGACATGCATACATACTCAAACATGCAAGTAACAAGAGCCTATGTATCAGAATATTCCTGAATTTCATAAACAAATCCGAGATTGTTTTTCTGTCTGACATGTCAGTATGGCACACATTCAAAATAATTCAATCATTGGCTTCTCTCAATTCCCATAACTGGCTCACTGTACACATGTTATACTTATAATGACTAAAACACATCTGACAGGCCCTTGTGAGTCAGAGGACTGCAAAAACCTCATTTTCGTGTGGAGGGTACATTTATCTAAATGATCTCATTGAGGCATCACTGAGATCTTATAAGAAAAGTCAATGTGGCAAGTCCATGTTAAAATTGGGGTTGGCCAGCTAAGATGGAATCGGCGTTAGATATCCTCTGAGAGGTCTCTGTGCTGTCAGATAAAGCAGAAATGCTCAGCTCTGAAAGAATTTTTCTAGTCAATATAACTGCAATGAGGTCTATAATAACTGGAAAAAGCGATCTGTTAATATGCTCATTTCATCATAATGGCTGTTGACTGACTGACTAATGCAGGACCCCCTAGAAGTCAGTCATATGAAATCAGCCATTTTTGCTCATGGGTGCTCAGTTCTGCTGGCAATGAATTAAATGAATCACTTGATTAATTGAATACTGGTACATTAAAGTCCTCATGGGTAGTTCAAATTTACTAGTTGGGAATTCGTAATTACAACGGCAGATGCATTCAAGTTACTCGGTTTGAGCAAGATGATAATGTACCCTTTTTTATTTGACTTAATACAAACTTATGCAAAATTTTGCTTTTTAATGTTTTTCTTCTAATGTTTAAATTCGATCATAATTGTACCATAATATGGTATTTTGTACGTGCAACTTAGGGGTTGTTTACACACAATTTTTAACTAAAAACTTTTTAATGCGTTTTGGCTGTTCGTTTACACAACTTGTGTCACGTTAGGAGACGGGTGTTTTTTAAAGTGCAAGGCGCAGGCGCATAGTGTTTCTTTACAAATTGACATCGCCACCTACTGGCCTGGCATGAATAATACAGCACTTTTAGTCATTTTTGAGTTTTATGGTGCCATTCATTTCATACAATAGAGTTTTTTGGCGGTTCCTCAAACAGGCAAATTGGCTGTAGTAAAACGGGTTTCAAAGTGCGAATTATAGGTATATGCAAAGGCGTATATAGTGTTTCTTTACAATGCAACATCGCCAAATACTGGACTGGCATGCATAACAGCGTTTTTAGTAGTTTTCGTGGATCTGTGTGAACAAGGAGCATCATCGCGTAAACGTACATTTAGATAGTTTTATTGTAAACATAAAAAATTATAATATCACTGATTTCAACAAATTTACTGTCAATACAGATGCTGCATCTGATGTGTTCTCTCACCGACAGGTACCCAACTCGGACACTCTGGGCTTAAAGAAAGTTTAGAGTTTCCTGCTAAAAATCATGACTTAAATGCAATCTTTCTGACATGACATGAACACACCGTGAGGAAATCCTGGGAAAGCACTACTGGGAAGGAAACACTTAGCAAAGCGTCAGACAACACGTGTCAGCCAACAATGTGTCATACATTATTTGTTTCCATTGCAGATAATTTACCACCATAAAACAAAGGCCTGCGCTGCCATACAAAACACACATTCTTTTAAGGTAATATCTCAATTCTTTCAGGGAGTGCCATTCTTAGTAGCCTTGGATGTTCACTCTGTGGAAGGATTCGCTTGAAATGTGGCTCTAGCCACAGAAAATGAGGTCACCCCGGGGCCGTTATGGTGTTGGTGAACACCTGGTGGCTCTGAGGGAACAGGCCCTTTTCAGAATGAGATCATACGCAAAGTATTAAACACACTCACCCATTACATTATGAACCATGGCATTAACTGAAGCATGTGAGAAATGTTTTGAAATATCTTACAGCAGAATGAGTGAATCTATGACTAAAGAATCTATAAGTGTTTACATTTATAGCTAATAGTGCCTACTACAGTATTATCTACAGGAGACATAAATCTCTTTACCTCCCTCCTTTTCACCCTTTTTCACATATGACATAGTCCATTAGGTCATCGCCTGCCCGCAGCCACTGCTATTCATATCTCGTCTGACAAATGAGCCGTAATTAGAGTACTTTTAGTTCCCCCGTCACAAGAACAATTCTCACAAATGCACTTTTTGAGGTCTGACATGGCAGCTACTGAAAATAAATGTCAGTTTGCTCCGAGATTCAATTCATCACACTTATTGTATTACAATTTTATAGAAAGGAGAACCTGCTTGATTCTGGCACATCTGTAAATGGGTAGCTGAAGAATAACATGTAGGGGAGAGACAGGTTTAATAAGTTTTAGATTGTAAACTGAGCACAATTTCTATCACATAACCATATAAGCCCATTATCTGTATGTGACTGAGCGATTCAAAAGTGATATAAATTTTATGAAATGCCAAAGTAAATTTTATATGTGGCAAGTAACATGATTTAACGTCAAAGCAAATGTATTATATTTTATCCAAATATATCAAGCATATTGGTGCACTTTTAATATAAAACAATATGTAATCTATAGCCCATGAATGATGAAATAAAAGTATTTTCCTCAGAATGTCAGCTTTAGGGCAACCATTAGTCAACTAATAGTAATAATGAGCTCTGATATTATAAATTAGCTACAATTACAAAATAACGACAGTTGTGTCATCGTGGATATTTAAATAATTTTAAGTGTAATAGTACAATCGTTTTTTTATTTTATCTTTATTTTTTCACCTTTTTGGAGCTGCATAAACGGTTAAAAGCACAATATCCAATGCAGTCTCTCCACTGAGATCTGCATGTATAATGATTATACATATAAAAATGTAGTTTAGAGTAATTGCAGATGAACTACAGCATTAGTCACACTGTTTAAAATGTCATGTTAGCTACCCGAATATTACATGTCAACTGACAGCATCCCTTCCCAATACAGTACATACAGCTGTGATCCATCAGCTCATGTAACTAGACAGCAAAGTAACCTGATCCAACACTTTGACACTTATAACAACTGGTCAATCCTTCTTCCTATTGATCAGCAAACGAACAGGCTGAAAATCTGAGTAGCCTCAACCGGTTCTGTGCTTCACAAATCAATGCTACACAGAGCAACGCATAAGCATCCACTTAGGAGCGCTGAAATTACCTGGTGAGAGTCCCAGGTTATTCTGCATGATCGGACCTTAATTTTGCTGCATTGTCCTTCAGCTGTGAATTCCTGCACAGTCTCGACGTGGTTCCACTCCATTTCTAACTGTGTTTCCGAGTCTCTTCTGTGAAAAGCACCGGCGCTGTGTGGACGGATGCAGTGCAGCTGTAGCATCTGCGGTGTTGTGCTCGTTATGAGACCCCAGAGTCACACTCACAGCCGCAATCCCCTCTCCAAAAAGCAGGAGTGAAGTCATCCAGCACATTAGCGATGAGTCAGGCTGTCATCCCCACTCTACGCGACTGACTTTGCGTGTTTTTGTTTACTGTGCATAGTTACAGTCTCGTGACTCTGATGAGCAATTACAGTACATTAAACAGTATAATGTTGGATAGAAACGCGTGACCTTTGTAAAATGTTAACGTGAACGTGTGATAGGAGACTGGCGTAAGTTTTTTTTTATTTTTTTCTTTTTTTTTTTCCCCCTCTCGGCTCAATTTGACGGTGCAAAGCACTTCTCTCGCTCTTAATAATTGGTGTGCGCGTTTCCTTCTTGCCCATAGAGCGACTGCAGTAGTGATGTCCGCTTCCTTAAGGAATCATATCCGTGGGAGTCGGATCTTTCTAAGATCGGGTGAACAAGCTGTCTAAAAAGCCAGTATATGATTGATTTTAAGGGGTCATATGATGTTGCTAAAATTAACATTATTTGGTGTAATGAATTGTGTTTATGTGGTTTAAAGTTAAAAACACATATTATTTTCCACATAATGTACATTATAGTTTCTCCTCTATTCCCCGCCTTTTTGAAACGCGTCGATTTTTAAAAAGCTCATCGCTCTGAAAAGCGAGGTGTGCTGTGATTGGCCAGCTATCCAGTGCGTTGTGATTGTCCGAATACCTCAAGCGTGTGACGAAATGTTACGCCCCTTAACATACTGTGATCAGAACAGCCGCGTGTACGTTACTCTCCCAGGATCAGTAAACATTCCTCCATAAAATGTGCTGCACACATCGGGATATTTGGGTTGAAGTGTTCTGGAAAAGTGCTGTAAATACAACCTAACCACTGATTTCTAATCGTGTCCTCTTTTGGAAGACCAAACAAAGTAGTTTCGCTTTCACAACGAAAAACACGGTGGCCTAGCGTGAGCGGAAGCCGCAGCTTAGCGTGAGCTGAGGCCGGGCTAGAGTGAGCTGAGGCGGCGGGGTCGAGAACGGCGCACCTGGCGGATGCGACGAATGAGCGGCAACCCCATGTGACGACCCCGAGCTGGACTTCGCTTCGTCCACGGTGAAAGCCGATCTGGCGATCCACAGCACTAATTTGATGTATTCCCATCAGCGACCAGCACGGATCAGCTCCAGGATGACGAAGCAGATATCGTCCTCTTTTAGAAGTTAACAAAGTAGTTTCGCTTTCACAACTTAACACACAGCGCCTTCACGACATGGTTGTAGCGTCAACAATACTACAGTGAGAATAAAAGTTACGCCTTTTTTCTTTTGCGTGTACATTTGGGCGGCGTTATGCAAATCTCCCACATAGTGACGTAGACATGTGGCGGTGTGTTAGAACCAGCCATTTTGGTAGGGCGTGGTTGACTCTTAACTTTATACAGAATTTCTCTTTGGATTTGAGACTTTAGTCTTTGCAACTTTACAGATCGTCTTTATGCACCAAGAGCTTGTAACACTTCAAAGAGAAAGGAAACATTTAAATCGCATCATATGACCCCTTTAAGAGTCTGATCCATACAAGCATAAAAAAATGGCGAGGATAATAAGAACTGTGCTCTTGTTCAGTTTCACAGCGTCGCCAAAATAAACCGCTGGGCCCCCTAACAATATTTATTTTTATTTATTTATAGTAATTAGCAGACGCTTTTATCCAAAGCTATAAGATAAATTCTTATTTGTCGATAATATTGACGTAAACCGACCTGAGAATAATTTTCTCTGATAATATTTAAGCAAACAAGTCTTGTCAGCTGTTCAGAATCAAAACTAGCGAGGCCAGATTCAACGAATTACTCTTTTTATGCAAACGGTCAAACGTTCACGTTTAGGATTTCAACGTGACATATGCTTCAATTTTCTACGCCCAAAGATCTCATTTACAGGGAATTTACAACAACAAAGCAAATCGGTTCAAATGATCCGAGTCAATCGGTTCAAAAAATGAATCTCATTCATTTCGAGATCGGACATCACTACAAGCACGCACAAGCGCACACCCACACACACACACACACACAGACCCCTCCTCTCCCGGGAGCGCCGCTGTAAGACTGCCCGTGCTGCGCCACAGCTGCCCCGCACTCACTTACTCCCAGATGCGTGACGGTCTCCAGAGAATCTGCCATTAATGTTTGCAGCTCTGCGACACAACTTTACAGCATGCACGTGCTTTCAAATGCACCATGCATTACAGTGCACAAGAGTAGGCTGATGAAATAGCTGTTTAACAGGGAAACACGTCAATTCCATTAACAAAAAGTACCATTGTACATTGATTATTTCATGACACCATGTTACATCTTACTCCCCTAAAGAGGTTTACTATTCTTTACTTTAAATAACACCATTGTATACATGTCCAAAAAAGTCAATGGCCAATATAATGTCATAAGGTGCATTTTTAATAGCTAAAGTTTTGCCATTATAAATGAAAATTCTGTCAGATTTCAATAAGTAAGCAACAAGGAGTTAAAATGCACAATTTTCAAATGCATGTCTTTCGGCAAGATGTGATAATCATGTGGGCTAATCCATATTAGTATTCCAACAGCGATGAGCAATTGAACAAGACCGTTTTTGTGCCAGTTGGATGAGGTATCTTGGACAGAAATGGGCACAGTCAATAAGTGCTATAATAACGCTGAGCCAGCCATTTAGCTCCCTCCGCATTTTAATAGCTCCTCGTACTGACCACTCATGATGACTGACCTTCATATGTCCATACGCTGAAAAACACAGCCAGTGCCACAGGGCAAAATCTGTGCTCTCAACTTCAGCGTACACTGAACAATATGCATTATGTGCTTTAGAGCAATGATTTAGTTTGGTGAAAAAAGAGACATTCATCAGTGGTTTTCAACTGGCGGTGAATGACAAAAAATGTCAAGGTCTGTTCTGATATAATGCAGGGTTTTTATTGATATTGATATAATAAATAAATGAAATAAACATTAAATGAAATAAAAGAAAATACTTGTTAATTTTATTTGAATTATTTGAATTATTTGATTTTTCTATTTGCCAAGGCATAATTTCTCATTTAAATTTAGTTTAACTCATAGCACTAAATTAACTAAAATAATTATTTATAAATAACTGAAATGGAACGAATATGATCTATATATAGACATTTTTTTTAAAAACTAATAAAAATGACAAAAGCCAATATAAATCAAACTAAATTTTAAATGAAAACTGAAAATATAAAAGTAAAATCTGATTCAAAATATTAATACAAATTATAACAGTATATAAATGCTAAAATAACACTGACATGGTCTTGGAAAGCATTAATTATGAATGCAAAGTATAAAATGAAACAAAGCATATAATTGTGCATTTAAGCATTTCAAACTATTTAAATATTTGATTTTAAGGACCTTTTTTTTGGTTTAAAATGACGATTTCAGTTGTGATTTTGTCCTAAAGGAAAACCAGTTGAGAATCACTACATTTCAGGACAAGTGCTAGATGATAATTAGAAGAATTCACAGTGCAGTCTTCAAATGCAATGACACTTTAATTCACAGTATTTGTTTCCTTTTCCTGCTGCATTTAGGCAGAAACACATTGCTCTTTCATGACTATGCAAAGCGCCCTTAGGGACAACATGCACAGATCTTTGGGAACTTTCAAGGGCTAAGCATTCATCTCTATGGACGAAGCATTTGCATTCTCACAGAACCTCTAATCGCATTTTACGGTGAATTTTGATTATCTAATAAAGTTATATCTACCGGGTGCAGGAGGTGCAGTGTGACCAAAATGGTAACTCTAAGCATCATCAGAGGGAATGTTACAGGAGGCAGAAAAAGAGAGAGTGAAGGTCAATGATAGTGATATCAGAGTGGGACAAGGTCAGTGAGCTCAGAGACAAAGCTGTCAGACGGACCAGGCTTGAAAACCAACAACGTGCCTGATGAAAGATCTCTTTAGATTATTGCATAGCCAGACTTTTAACTAACAGCATAAAAGTCTTGTCCAGATTGCAGCTCATTCTGGCCAAGATTCGCCCACTTAGTCTGATTTACAGTAAAGACACCAACCGCAGTTTGTTTTGCATTTACATGCCACTTAAGGATAGATTTATCTCAAACTAAATAACATTAAAAAAATGCACAAAATGTGTATAGATTTATATCTAATTCTCTGCCTCAAAACAAACTGATTTGTTAATTTGTTTGATGCAAAGTTGCATAAAACAAGCACTTGCTGTATTTTTATTGCTGTATTTTTTGTGTGCAGTAAGCATCAGATGATATAAATTAAACATATAAAGGCATAAATTAAACATATAATTTATAGGAAAATCTGACATTTTTGACACTTAACATCAACAAAACATAGCATATATTACCATTCAAAAGTTTAGGGTTAGTAAGTCTTTTTTTTTTTATTAAATTCATTCTTTTATTTAGCAAAGATGCATTCAATTAATCAAAAGAGACAGTAAAGACATTTATAATGTTAAAAATAATTCTGTTTCAATGCTATTTCTTTTGAACATTCTATTAATAAAAAAAATGCATTACAGTTTCTACAAAAATTTTAAGCAGCAATCTTTTCAACATTGATAATAATAAGAAAAAAGCTATGGCTGCTAAAAAAATTCAGCTTTGCATTACAGAAATGAATTACATTTTAAAATAAAGTAATACTAATATTTTAAAGCGTAATGATATTTCACAATATTACAGTATACTGTATTTTTGATCAAACAAATGCAGCTTTTGAAAGGTAGTGTACATCCATCTTTAAAACTACACACAGATGGGCAAACAACACATGCTGACACGTGCATACTGACTTAAACCATCCTGAATAAAGTCTGATGCATTCTGACCCTGAGAGAAATACTGTATAAAGATACATGACCATCAAATGTACAACGTACACAGTCATTCTCAGCTGCTCGGCTGTATTATCAGGGGCAGGAGGAGACTTTTGGTGTGCTGAACATGTAGCTAATATTTTGCCTTCTGGCCCTTTGACCTGGTTTAAATTGGAGCACACTTGCAGGCCAGCGCAGAAGTTCAGAAGTCCTGAAGTTTATTGGCCGGATGTAATTAGATTATCATCACATGATACGGCCTGAAAGAGAAGCCCCCGCTGCCTGGATTATCTGTAATAACAGCTGCATAATGGGACGCAGGGAGGGCCACATATCGGGATGCCGCAGTGAACGTGTCACTCATTTATAACATAACTGCTGAGGCTGGGAAGGTCCTAAAGACCACCTGTTCAATAGCTGTGC
Source organism: Sinocyclocheilus anophthalmus (assembly GCA_018155175.1). NCBI lineage: Eukaryota > Metazoa > Chordata > Actinopteri > Cypriniformes > Cyprinidae > Sinocyclocheilus > Sinocyclocheilus anophthalmus. Next base: position 9,287 of record JADLZN010007324.1, read on the forward strand.
GGCTTTATGGGTTTTATGATTACAGTCTTGTGGAATGTTAATCAGTCTGGAGATCTGGAATACCTACAAACATCAATTTCCTTTTTCTTAAAATACTGACATGGATACTGGCAGAGGAATGCAGATGTGTGTTTCTGAGCTCAGAAAAAGAGAAAACTACCTCCTTTTTTCTGCATGATCTGTATCAAAGACAGACATATGGAGTGGAATAGGAAGCGCGCGGAAACTAGGCAGCGTTATGTAGTCGAGTGATCTTTTGGGAAACAGGGAAACCTGTGTATTCTGTTTCTCTAAAACCGCTGCAAATGACTTTGGTGGGGGACTGGAGCTTATCAGCACATTGCACACAAGCTCCCCGCTGCGAAGCTTCCGACTTCTAACTTCCAACTGGAGCATAATTATATGGCAACTACAGTCAGAACTGATTCTTAAAAGGAACAACAATTCTGCCATCATTTACTTAACTATTTTAAACTTGTAAAACTTTCTTTTGTGGAACAGAAGTCGTTTTCTTACAATAAGAGCATAGAGTCACAGGGGCCTGTCTATCTCAAAAATAACTAAATATCGTTAACTCTATTTTTTTTTTTTTTTTTTTTTTTTTTTTTTCTTTTTTTTTTTTTTTTTTTTTTCTTTAAACTATTTAAATGGGGATTATTAGAAAAAAAGAGGGGAAATGTTGCCCTGGAAACTAACTGAAATTTCTTTTATTGAAGTACTTACATTTCTGAACTAAAACTGTAAAAAAAAAAATAATCCAAGTTAAACGAAATAGATATTTTTAAAAATTATTTTAAACAGCAAAATTAAATAAATGAAATTACATAAGGCAGAAAATAATTTAATTTCATAACTAAAATGTAAAGTAATTTAAATGACAATGAAATATGAATATCTAGAAAGAAAAGTTCATTATAAATATTAATACAAATTATAGTAGTACATATATAATAAAATATAAAATAAGAAAATAAAAATAATAGATAAACAATATTTTTAAAATAAGAAAAAAATTCTCATAGCTGGACTCAAGAGTATGAAAGATTTTTTTAGCAAACCAGCCGACAAGTATTGCTACTACGATTTTGTATGAGCGATTTAAGTAAATGAAAATTGAAGAAAAGGTAATCAAAATATTAATACAAATTATAGTAGGACATATAATAAAAGATAAAATAATTCTAATAATAATAAAAAAAATGTCATAGATGACTCAAGAATAATGAAAGCTTTCTTTTAGCAAACCAGCAGACAAGAAAGTGAATTCAAAATATTATACAAATATCGTAGTACAAAAATAAATAATAAAAATATGAAATATGAAATAATAAGATCAAATGTATAAATTACATAAAATAATTTTAAAAAATCTAATTTTCTCATAGATGACTCAAGAATAATGAAAGCTTTCTTTTAGCAAACCAGCAGACAAGTTTATGTTCATGTTGACAAGTGTACATGTTCAAAGATAATTTAATTAAAGTTCAAATTAAGGAAAAGTGAGCCAAAGAAGCCAATGAAAACACAAAAATGGCTGATGGATAAAAGGGCTTTTTAAGCTTTTTAAAGGGGTCATATGATGCAATTAAAATTTGTCCTTTCTCTTTGGAGTGTTACAAGCTCTTGGCTCATAAAGAAGATCTGTAAAGTTGCAAAGACCTAAAGTCTCAAATCCAAGAGATATTCTTTATAAACGTTAAGAGTCAAACACGCCTACCTAAAACAGCTCGTTCTAAAAACCCCCCACATGTCTACGTCACTATGTGGGAAGATTTGCCCATAACGCTGCCCAAATGTTTACGCAAAGAAAGAAGGCGCAACTTTTTTTTTTTTTATTCTCGCTGTAGTATTGTTGACATTGCAGCCATGTCGTGAAGGCACTGTGTGTTCCATTGTGAAAGTGAAACAACTTTGTTTGACCTTCTAAAAGAGGACACAGCTAGAAATCAGTTGTTAAGTTGTATTTACAACACGGTTCCAGAACAGTTCAACCCAAATATCCAGATGTGTGCAGCACATTTTATGGAGGACTGTTTCCTGATCCTGGGAGAGTAGACTACAATGCCGGCAGTTCTGACTCACAGTCGGTAAGTACGTTTTCATTTAAAGGATTTTGCAACTGATGATTCAAACGCGAGTTTTGAAAAGTGTAGAGTAGCGCTTGTTGTTTGTAAATTCTCCGATCACAAATGCAGACATGGTTTTATGTTTACACGGCGCGATGCAATACAACGCTTAAAAAGAAGAGTATAAGTCTATAATCAGTAATATGTCCCCGGATGCAACAAAGGCCCGTTGTAATGGGTTTAATGTTTTTTGTTCGGTCGCTCCGGCCGGGACCGGCGCAACAGTTTGGTGAGGGGCGTCACATTTGTCTCACGCATTGGGATAGCTTGGCCAAATCAGAGCCACTCAGCTTTTCAGACCGATGAGCTTTGTAATCTTTGAAATCGACGTGTTTCAGAAAGGCGGAGGCATAGAGGAGAAACGATAATGTACAGTATGGGGAAAATAATTTGTTTTTTGAACCTTAAACCGCATAAAAACTTCATTACACCAAATACACAAAATAATGTTCTTTTTTAGCAGCATCATATGGACCCCTTTAAGTGCTTTTCTAACCTTTCACAGCAGTAAAAGGAAAAACAAACCCAGATTTATATCAAGAGTGCTTTACGGCTTGAAACATTTACACTACATAGAAAATACACACATTTATTTCACGAAAAGAAGTGCTGAACTTGTGTTTTGTCTACGCAGTTCCACCGTAATTACGTGACGCCTCGGTGAACAGCCCTCATTACGAGTCTCAAACAGACCAGAAGGAAAGTGTGACTGAGAACAGCGTGAATGTGAACGTACCCCATTCTCGCAAGGCCTGTCCGAGTTCCCCTTGCTCTTCCTGTCGGCCTGCTCTGAAGTTTGACTTCCTGCTGGAAATAAAACAAGATTGAATCATCAGCCCTGCACTCCAACAATGTCCAAACGGTTGCAGAGCTTAAAAACTGCTGCTGTGGGCAAACATAATCAGTACTACTGGACAGAGGGGCATTTTTGTATTGATATAACATAAAATAATAAAACACCAGTCGCACGTTTGGCTGAAAAAAGAAAGAAAAAGGGTACCTTTGAATCTAATGAGCATATGATCCAGAAGTGGGATTCTGGCTGGCATATTTACCCTGATTAGTCTGTGCCGAGACAGTGGGTTGTTTAACAACGTTTGCCAACCTCCAGTCATTTGTGAGCCTTTGTTTCACCAGCACTCTCAAATGTGCCATCTATAAATAAGCAGGAGTTTAATTCTCTAAATCCAGGGCTGTGTTATTATGTGTAATCCTGTCAGAGGCTCTGGAAATACCTAGACCTTCATGGACCGCGCCGCCTCTGATAGGCCTGTACACAATCCCACTGACCGCCCTCTGCCCTCACAGACTAATTTAGAACGTAGTGATCAGATGAACTAGAATTTTACATTTCAGTGCTGCTTTCCGTGCAAAAACTTACTGCCACAACGTTGCCATGGTGTTACTATGAGGCTGCTAAGGTGTTTCGAGTGGCTTTAATGCATTGTTATGCAGTTGCTAAAAATAAAATAAAATAAAATAAAAAGCTGATAGTTTCCGAATTAGAAATTCGATATAAATAGTATATTAGTATTTTATTTTCATGGTTAAGATAATTAATTAAAACTAAAAGAAAACTATTAAACTATACTCTCCTATATAATATATAATATATATATATATATATATATATAGATATATATATATATATAAGGGATATAATAATTAATTATACGTATCCTTTTAATATAATATCATTTTAATTTAGGTTAACTGGATGTACTAAAAACTGACAAATTAATAACTATTACAGTATACATAAGGAAAATAACTCTATGTACAGGTTATTCAAATAAAAGAAAAACACAAAAAAGTAAAAAAAACAACATTACTCAAAACTTAATACAAGCTAAATGAAACAGAAGAGATAAATAAAACTGATGCAAAATATAATAAAAACTTAATAGACCTCAATTATACTAAAATTTTACAGATGTACTATAAAATAATACAAATCTTTATTAGCACTAGTACAAAATATTAATTTAGTTTAATATTTTTATTTGATAACAATAAAAGCATAATTATCATTGTAAAGCCATATTGAATGGGTCAAAAATAGTGGGAATGTTTTTCTTTCTTTTATATACTTTTATAAAAACTAATATTTTTTTCAAATACAATTCAGCTCTAAAAGCATGGTTTGCTCTTAAAAAGAATAAGAAGTAATTTTTCAGCATTTTAAGAAAATTATTTTAATTTTCTTTGAAGATGCCCTCCCCTACAAAATCACCCTAATCAGTTTTCATATCACACTATATTCTCTGGACTCTCTAAATCAATAATTATCAAAAAAAAATTAAATTTTGTCTTTTGGTTACTTATAGCGGGGTCATTTAGAAAAGGGTGTGGCCAGATATACCTAAAAGCCTATAAAACCTAAACAAAAACTCAAAACTTTACGAAACTTGGTGAAAACGTGTCAGATGACTCTTAACAAGCATGCAAAGTTTCATGGAGATCGGACCATAGGTGGCGCTATAACAGTTAAAACGACTTCAAAAACACAAGATTTGAATGGTAAATGGCCTCAAATTGCTAAAAAAAATTCTCATATATTTACACGAACACTAGATCTTCATGCCATATGATAGATCTCCTCATTCTGAACAACTTTGCCTCTGGGACCAATGCTGTCAATCAAACTGTTCATTAAATATTTGAGATTATTTCAAAAACCTACTTTTGTGAACTTGTCATAGGTTTTAAACTAAAAATCAATAAAATCAGTGCAGTACTATTCTCTAGACTCTCTAGGTCAAAAATTATCAAAAATATGTTGAACATTTGCATTTGGACAACTATAAACCGGTCATTTTATAATATGTTCTATACATTGTGTAACCAAAGGCCTAAAATCCTAAATGAAAGCCCACTATGTCTCTCAAAACTGTGTAAAATGATGCATAATTTCATTCTTAACAAACATGCAAAATGTAAGAGAAATTGGCCAAAAAATAACACTATAATAGTTATTAAGGTTAAACAAAGTGTTGTATGAGAACTTGCATTTATAACCACTAGATGGCAGCGGAAGCCCACTAATCGGCTCATTAAAAGCACTACAACAGTACTGTTCAAAGGTTTCATGGATTCATGTTTAGATATTATAAAATGACTGTTAAAACATTTAAAATCACATTTACTAATAGCTTACCATATTGTTCATACAGACATATTAGTTTTTACAATTATGCCAGATTATGATTACAGTGAAACCTGAAAATGACATATACACTCTTAAAAAGACAAGACTTGCAATACGTTTTGTCACCTATCATTTATTTCAAATATCTATATCTGCAACAAAATGTGTGTGCATGTATGTCTGTGTATGTGTGTGTGTCTCTGTGTGGTTAAGTATGCTTATTGAGTATTAATAAACTAGTTTAATCATCTCATTTCTGTGTGTGTGTGTGTGTGTCTGTGAGCATATTCTACATATTGGATGTGTTTTACCATCAACCATACATCCAGTTTGGCCTAGACCCTAAAATATACCACCTTAAATGCCTTCATGTGCTTGAACCCCGGTAATTGCTGCTTGCAGCTATATTATTTTATTAGATTACAGCATATTCTGGACAAACCAAATTAGTGCAAAAAAAAAAAAAGATATATATATATATAAAGTGCAGATTAGGTGCAATACATGTAACATGTACATCTGCATAAAAAACAAAGTATACTTAGGGCTTGAGTGTCAGCAGTGTTGCTTCACAGTAAGAATGTCCCTGGCTTGAGTCCCTGGGGTGTATTCCAGAAAGGTTAACTTGAGAATATCATAGAAATGGATGCCAAGAAGTGCACTATATTTCTTTTTTGTTCTTTCTATATTTAATGGCAAGTTATATTCTTAGTGCATTTTGCCACCTAATGGGTGGTTGTGATTTCATTTTTTAATCTTATAATTTAATCTTTAATCCATTTATGAACAAGAATTATTTGTTGTTTGTTTGATGCTAATGAATTAAAAAGAATGAAAATATGGCTGCATAGGTTTATTTTTCATCTTTAGCCAATTTGCTTTCACTCAAATCTGATTGGCTGAGAGGTCTTTCCAAACATTAGGTATTCCCCAATATTGCCACAGGAACCATTTCACTCAGTTTGTATCACTCTGCTTACAGCGTCTCTCACAGCGAGTGTCGTGGTGGACGATCAAACCCACTATAATTTTACAAATACTACTGTTGTTGTGTCATGGAATGTAGTTTTCAGTTTTTCAGGCAATAATGTAGCTGTTTAAAATTTAAATATGCAGTTTGTTTATAAAGATTTGAAAATTATTTGAAAATTTGCTTTGACATTTTCAGAGATGTGAGCTCCAGGGCATCAGAGGCCGTTCAGTGGTCATCAACTTGATGAGAACAGCCTAATCTTTGTTCTCATTCATCTATTATTTGATCCAGAGCAAATAGTTTTAGCTGATGGCAAAGTTTCATAACTTTAAGCTTTTTTACTTTTGACTGAATTGCTTAGCAACTTTATAATAGTTGTTGTGAACAATAAATAATATGGTCTATAAATAATGTATATTTAAGTAAATAATAGTATTTGTTATTGAGAAACAGTCTGTGTTAGTGATGTAATTTTGATCACATTGTTACGTCATTAGATGGCGAGAAGAGATTGACTTTATGAGTAAGTAGCAAAGCCTTTTATATTGAAAGGGTCTGAAACAAGGACATCATTTTTTACTTTAAACAACACCTTGTAAGACGCAACAAACAAATGCATTGACCAGCATTATCATTGTAAAACCCTTTAACAGCTGAAAGGATACTACAACAAAAATATCATGAATGCTCAATGCTGTATCAGATGCAAGTAATAGCACTCACTCAGTCAATACTCTGCATAATAAAATAAGCTTTCAATAAAGCAACTCAACATTCCTTTGTTACTAGTTCTAAAGTGACATTTTCAAATTAATAACGGAGGCTTGGGCTCATCTGTTAAACTGTCAATTTGAGATTTGAATCTGTGACGGAAGGAAGTAGTTCTGCATACAAAATATTTTTTTAGACACTCCGTGGTTGTTTCTTATTTATTTACACACTTGTGCCATCAAACTGTTGTATAAATGCAATATATCACTCATAGCCATGTAATTACAGCCATGTTGAGATCATGGAAGAGATGTGTTTTTAGCCAATACTTGAAGATGGCTAAGACGAGTGGGCAGGTAATTACACCAGGAGTTAACATTTAACTTAAAAGTCTGTGAAAGTGATTTTGTGCCTCTTTGGGTTGGCACAATAAAGTGATGTTCACTTGCAGAATGCAAGCTTCTAGAGGGTACATAAGTCTGAAGTATTGAATTTAGGTAAAGGGGTGCAGAGCAAGTTGTGGTTTTGTAGGCAAACATTAATGCTTTGAATTTTATGCGAGCAGCTATTGGTAGCCAGTGCAAATTGATAAACAGAGGTGTGACATGCATTCTTTTCGGCTCGCTAAAAATTAATCATTGCTGCCAACATTCTGGATTACTTGTAAAGGTTTGATAGAACGGGGGAAGACCTGCCAAGAGAGAATTGCAATAGTCCAGCCTGGACAGAACAAGAGCTTGAACAAGGAGTTGTGAAGCATGTTCCGAAAGAAAGGGCCTGATCTTCTTGATGTTGAATAAAGCAATTCTGTAATGTATTTAACGTTTTGTTTAGAATCTTTTAAAAATAAATATGAGTAGTGCCCTTTTTTCCACTTGAGCCCCTGCCCCTCAAATAGGGATGTAATGATTACCGGTTTGACGATAAATCATGATACAATTCCCCACGGTTAGTATTACCGTTTCATCTTTTAATTATCATTAAAACCGTATTAGATTACGGCGATTTGAACAACTCGTGATAAATAAATACTGTCCAGCATAAAGCACAGTTTTAAGTAAAAGTCTCACGTGCGCACCGCAACAGGGGTTTCGTTTGAGAGGAAAACAGGGCGGAAAAAGCGGGGGGTTAAAGAGTGCTAAGGGAATTATACAAATGAATATATGAATGAATTATTTATATGATTGTACCTCTGAAGGTTCTGACTGTCTTCAGAAATGATTCGATGGAGTTTTGTTTTCATCTTCGCTCCATGTAATACCTAAAGGAAGTGTTCTTAATCGCAATACTGCTTTGTCCACAGAGTTTACGGGAAGCAGCTCTAATTCAGCTTTTCCATAAGCTCCACCTGCTGTCAGCGAGTGGATTTACAGAGACTCATATTTACATTCAGCCTGTGTGCAGTTACTGTCTGGCCAAAAACGGACAGAATTTGCATGCCCTGCTGTAAACTTTGACCGGTCGATGAAAAACAAGCTTATGTGGATACTACACATTTAAACAATTCAGATAAGTTATCTAGAATTATTATGGAGCAGATAAAATACATATAAAAATTTATTAATCAATTATAATTTTGACATATTTTCTTTATTTAAAGGCTGAAACGTGAGGGTTACCTTTTTATTAAACTTTTTCAAAGCTTTATTTGAACATTTACATCAGATATTAATGTACCAGACAAACCTGGTGTCAAGTATGGTCTACAGTATCCAGCAAAATTAAGGGTCACATACAATGGCAAGGAACATTATTTCACAGATCCAGGCAAGGCCATTAAGTTTGAGGAAAACTGCTTCGGATCAGGGTGACTGTTCTAAGGATGTCGCATAATTGAGATAAGTGTGAACAATATATCACTCGCTGAGTGCAATTAAAAATAATTGCACTCAGCGAGTGATATATTGTTCACACTTACGTAACAAAAATGTTACAACATGTGGGAAATTTTCTTAACTGCAACCCATTCCATATCTGTTCCTTTTTTTTCTATATAATGTTAATCTGAGATGTTCTTCTGAAATCCTCTACTGTGAAGCTGTTTATTTAATGTTCGAAGGTCAACGAAAAATATATTTATGTTAGGTGTTTTCTAGAATATTAAATTTCTTTGTTATCATTCATATTGTCACGGTCACTCGGGGAGGAAGGAACAAAGGAGCGAGGAGATGCGGAGTAATACAAATCAAAAAGGTTTAATGAGGGTAACGCTCGGAATACAGGGAACACTGGAGACATTAAGCAGACAGAATGACATTTAACAGCCGACAGAACACACTGGAAAACACAGGGTTTAAAAGCTCAGAAACTAATGGGACACACCTGGGAACAAATTAACTAATTAATCAAACACAGCTGGACACAAATGAAGCCAATGAGGACAGGACACAGGAAGAATCAAATAAGGGCAAACAGGAACATACACGTGACAATATTATGCCGGGTACACACCACAAGATAATCGGGCTGATTTTGGGCCGATTTCTCCCCTTCCAACAATCTTAGGTAATGTCCTGATTATCTTGGCTATCTTGAGATAATTCAAAGCGGTAAAATGTTGGTGATAACTATATATTAGGTTCTTAATGATGCTGTCACATTACAGAAGGAGACCTTGGGGTGACAGACTGGTAAGTAACACTCTTTATTACAGTTAGGTTCTGATGAGATGCAAGCAAACTGATTATTAAATAGAGAGTCCCAGGAACAGAAAGGATATATCTCACGTAATTGACTGCTTCTTTATTTTCTGCGCAGATCCGACGGACGATGCCTTGGGCAAAGACTGGCGAGTAGCAGGAACGAGTCCAGGTAAGCGAGTCTGGTAAGGAGTAGTGTGGTGAACTCAAGACCAGACAGAGTGCAACTGCAGTGACTGTGTATTTGAGCTAGTGTTGATGAGGTGGTGACATGTGTGGCTGATTAGTACTCCGGTGATTGTGAATGGGTGTGTTAGGTGATTGGGCCTGATGAGGCTGGACTATCCCTGACAGTACCCCCCCACACGGGCGGCTCCCGATGCCCGCTGCCGACGTTGAAGGCAACCGCGGCCCCTGGGAGCGGGACGATCAGGATCGAGGTTATGGAATTCACGGAGGAGTGATGGATCCAGAATATTGTCTCTACGCACCCATGACCTTTCCGAGGGGCCCATTCTGAATCCATTCTGGTCCACGAGATAGTCCAGGCAGCCGCCTCGATGCCGGGAGTCCAGAACAGTGTTGACTCGGTAAATGGTCTCTTCTTCAGCAATATCGGGAGGAGGAGGTCCGTTGGATGCGTCAGACCCTGTGGGAGAAAGAGAAAGTGGATTAACACAGGGTTTTAGAAGGGAGACATGGAAGGAAGGTACTATACAGTAGTGAGAAGGAAGCTCGAGCCTGTAGGTGATGTTGTTGATCTGCCTCCTAATGGTGAATGGCCCAATGTAGCGGGGACTAAGCTTGCAGCAAGGCAGTCCGAGGCTCGGAGGTGCCTCATGCTTCAGCCATGCTACCCAACTCACGGAACTCACGGTTGCCAGCGCTGCCGCTAATTCCTTTAAACTCCAGGCTGTGCGGTGCAGAGGTGGGCCAAAACAAGGGAACTTTAATAAAGGGGTGGGGGGGGGGAAAGGCTAGATGGATGGAGAAAATAGAAAAAACGACTAAATTAGTAGGTTTTCTCCTCCTCCCTTTGCTCCTTCCTTCTCCCTGGCTACTGACAAGTTGGACAGGCCACACTCCTTAATTCCCTTTTCTTATTCCCTTAATCTGTCATCTTTATCAGGCAGGGGAAGTGGCGGGCTTCGTGGCGGAGCCTCAACCTCCAATCAATCTCCACATTACAGCTGACAGAATGGTGCTAATAACTTATTGATCCCCCTGTTTGCAGGGCTCGGCCAGAACTGAAAGGATGGCATTGATTGGCTATGGGGGGGGGGGGGGGGGGGCAGCATGGCGCTTCGCCAGCCCAGAGATCAGCACCGCCCCCCTCTACTGCTGCTCCCCCACTGAGAGCCTTAGGGGAGAGACAGACAGAAAGAGAGAGAGACAGAAAATGAGGGAGGGAAACAAGCAGGGAAAAAAGAGATCAAAATCATGGGAAAAAAAGAAAGAGAAAACAACAGAACAAGGCAAAAAAAAACTGCCGCAATTGAGCGAAAAATCGAGATGGGGAGACAAAAGGTGGTTGAGGAAAATGCAGGAGGATGCAAGAAAGGCAGGCGTTCGTGAATCGTGATAGAATCAACAGAGATAGAAAAGGGTGAAAAAACTAAATTTTGGTCGCGCTGCATGACAACCAATGTGTCAACGGTGGAGATTTTGTTTATATCATGGTACATATATTTGGATGGATTTTACAATGCCAGACTGCTTTATTTTACATACATACAATAGTAATGAAATAACAGAGAAATGCTAAAAAAATGCTTTTTTTTTTAAAACATGGTGTTATGCACTAGACTCCAGAAACTTGTTTTCATTTGTTGAGCAACATGCTACTTTTTTTTAACTGATGTTGAATTGATTTAACACATTACCACAACAATCAAAATTTAGAGCTGAAACTTTCAGTTTTATAAAATTAGTTTTCCTGTTTTGAATGTACTATTTTTAACCCAAGAGTTACATAATGTGAAGCTGTTTTTGCACTGATGTAAAATGTATTCATTTGTTATGAATAAACTTATCTTTTTCACATTCATGAAATATTATAATATTATCATAATTTAAAGTAACTGTTTTCTATTTTAATATATTTTTAAATGTAATTTATTTCTACGTTGGCTGAATTTTCAGAATTTCAATGTTGAATCAATGTTGAAAACAGTTGTGCTGAACAATATTTTTGTGTAAACCGTGATACTTTTTTATAGGATTCTTTGTTAAATAGAAAATAAAATAATAAAAACAGCATTTATTTAGAACAGAAATCTTTGTATCGAACATCTTTACTGTCATTTTTGATCATTTTAATGTGTCCTTGCTCAATAAAAGTAGCAATTTCTTAATTATAAACAGTAAAAAATATAAATATGTTTCTTACACCAAACTTTTGAAAGAATTTGATAAACTTTTGAAACAACACTGATTCCACAACATACTGAGAGTTATGTTTAGCAGGAATTAATTTTCACCATTAATAGAAAACGTTTCTTCACAACAAACAGCATATTAGAGAGAAGGACCATGTGACATTGAAGATTGGGTCTTTTTATATATTTATATAATATATAATAAATATATTATTTTGATGTATTTGGTAGACTGTTGTATCCAAGCGATAACAGCTCATTGGGCTATGACCCACCCATAGATATAATGATGGTCATGCACAGAACAAGTAAACTTGTGGGGAAAAAAACAAACATCATTGACTGGACACTTCAATTGCAGTGTAAACACGCAGATGCTGTGTCTTGAGAGAGAAGATGTAGATAATAACATTCAAATTCAGGGACTCTATGACTATTTGCTGGTCCAGATATACAGCAGCTTCACGCAGATGCTCCTGTCTGCCTTTAGGAAAGCATGAGAGCGGCAGGGAGGGAGGGAAAAAAGCAAAAACACCTTATATGCCTATTAAGAGTCTCTGGTCTGACCGCAAAGCCACGTTTAGGAGTCTACACAGAGAGCCAGACGAGCTGCCGGCGCCCTGCCCTCCCCCCATCCCTCGCTGGGGCCAGCAGGCTGGCCGGCCGGACGGAGGGAGGGAGGGAGGGAGGGGGAGCGGGAACGGGAGCGACGCCTCTCCTCCGTCGCTGACTGGCTGCGGCTGACGCCTGGGTCAGCTCTCATGTCTGTCCCTCAGATTTAATTAACGGGCCTCTCCGGTGCAAAGCAACCCCTGCGCGGCAGTCGGTTTCCTCTTTCTCCTCCTGTCTCACGACTCCACACTGCAGTCCACCCTCCCTTGATACCAAATGACGCTCTGCTCATTCATTTGTTCTGCACTTTTCCAACCTTTTCTTCTCTCTCTCGCTCAACCACATACCCACAGAAGAAGTCAGACTTAAAAGGAAGTAAAAGAGACTGTGTGACGGAACAAAAAAAGCTGTCGGAGTCTTGCAGCGGAACATGGAAAAATGAACA
>JADLZN010007325.1:0-21983 GCA_018155175.1 Sinocyclocheilus anophthalmus
ATTTTCACCTCTGAAGTAGTCAAAAGTACCCATGATTTTAGTATCACCCTTCATCCATTTTTAATAAATTCTGTAAGCTGACAAACCATTGTTGTCTCTGTCACATTTCACTGATATTTTGATTCATTCCATTTGCATCTGTGAGTTTTTGTCGAAGCATTTGAATATGATGTGTACTTGAATATGGTTTTAGATATTATTTTAAACAATAGACATTTTTTGACACGGTGTCCTTTTTCTTGGTGCAGCTGTTATAGCCGGCGGAGTGATTGGCTTCCTGTTTGCCATCTTCCTCATCCTCCTTCTGGTCTACCGTATGAGAAAGAAGGACGAGGGGAGCTACGACCTTGGAGAGCGCAAGCCTCCCAGCTCAGCCTATCAGAAGGCTCCGAGTAAAGAGTTCTACGCCTGAATGACCAATCATTGCCAACAGTAACATTGTTATGACAACCAACTCCTCTCCAAGAGTAATGGTGGATCGGTAGCACATCAAGTGGGACACATTTTTACGGGGGAACCTTTACTTATTTAAAAATGTAACAAAAAGTAATTTTGCTTCGGGAAAGCCAACCGGGGCTTGTATTTCCTTTTTTTGGGATCAAAAACGTCAACGATTGTTTCTCTATGGTTTTTGAAACCAGTTGTTGTCAGTGTATGAAGGTAAATCATTGCTCACAGGTTTTAGTCATTGACTAGTTTGTAACAGTAGAGGTACGCTTTATTAAAGAACAAGACAATTCCGGGATGTACAGTAAATCCTGGGTTACATCTGATACCTTTAATTTTCCACTGATTACATTTCAGTAACTTATCTCAGTGTGGACTTTATCAGTAAATTAATTTTCATCTCATCATTTTTGTAAAGGTTTTGTCTCCCTTGGATTGTGCCATTATGTTCTTCAGTCAAAATGAATGTTTGTATTTCCATCTGGCCGATATCAAATCATCACACATTTTTTTCAGAATGTTTAAATGTATTTTCTTATATCATGTTTCTAATGTAGTTGGTTCAGTGTTAAGTCCCTGAAAGTTCAAATTCTACTTTGCCTGAAGCCAAGAACACACTGCGCTATACTTGTATTCCTTTATTCTCTCTCTTTTCATGTCAAGCAATCATGCAGGTTAAAGTCTCTTCGAAAAATCAGTTGTACTTGACTGTACTTGGCTGAAAGTCTGCAGCATCACAATTCATAGCACTGCAGTAATTTACTTAAATTATTAAAATTACTTTAACTATGATATAAGTTTGTATTGCACAAAACCACTTATCAAGGTCAAGAACGTTTTGTTTTTCCATGAAACTATTTGATTCCCACTTACCCGATGCTTGGAAGGGAAAATGTTCATTAGAATAAGATATGGATTTTTTTTCACACAAATTCAGTCATTATGAACAAGTGTAAGAGTCAAAGAATGAATCTTCTACGACAGGTTAACATCATTTACCCAGTAAAGTCATCAGTATTACTGATTTTACACCCACACTGTTCTCAATCAACACATTTTGACTGGAACCCTAATGAAGGCCATTTTTCTTTATTTCATAATATTACCCCTCATGCGGAAGCAGCTTTTGCAAAGATTTCTCCCATGGTTCTGACTCAAGCATATTCTGCTGAATGTCTCTGACCTTCCAAAGACTCGAACAGTGTTGTTAACAGTGAAGGTGATTAATAACGTGAATCACATCTGCTCATTTTTACCCTTCTTTTCATGTGCATTTCCATTGTTTCTTATAAAGACCTGACCATTTAGAGTCAATGACGTCTCTGTATATGTTAATATACAATAAGTTATAGAATATAATTATTTATATACTACATATTATATACAATATGTTAGTTTTAAAAAAAATCTATGAAAATGTATATTCACAAATGTTTTAGAAACCCTTGAAGTGCCTACTGTTCTGAAACAGTTCTACAGGGATTTGAGGACATTTGTGCATCGGAATGATGTTAAAAGCTGGAACTGGAGAAATGTGATGAGTGGTAATGTCACAGAAACAGTATTGTATTTCATAAAAAAAAACACTACTGAATAAACATTTTCTCATGGTATTTTAATTACGAATTCACCCTGTGCACTACTCTTTGGAGAACCGCTAACGTTCAATCGCTTGTGTGTTGTGTGTGTGTGTGTGTGTGGTGGTGTTGTGTATATATCCACATGATGAATCAATATGCATGACCAAGTGCTCTCTTGACCATCAAACACAAGCTGTGGTGGACAACTGTCAACAACTCTGACTGAAGATCTCGTTTGGGATTTGTACCTGGATGCCTACAAGCTCTGACAGGAAAATGTATTAAATGCACAATTTGCCACAAAGGATGTTTCCATAGGAATCTCACACTTAGTAGACACAACACCTGTCCACAGCGGTCGCCGTAATTTTGCCAAGTAAGACATGTTCCTGGATCAACATTACTGTCCAAAAATACAGACTTAACCCAATCCCCACCCCTAAACCTAAACTTACCCATAATTTATGGGTGGTGGGGGGTTGGTGGTGCGTCTCCGCCTCTCACCCAAGATGAGTGTGAAAATAGATTTTAATTATGAAATATAATGATTAATTTAAAATATATAGTTGCCAAATGCATAGGCTTTCTAGCATTAATATGATGCTACTATATAGCAACAATTTAGGACAGTCCGTTTCACAAAGTCGCATTTTAATTGTTACATCTCTGACACAAATTGAGAGCAGAACGAATGTGTCACGTTTTAAACTCAACAAAATGGTAAAATGCATATATCAAGAGCATGCTCACAGATGAAAACAACAGTGAACAAAACAGCTTAGAGGAAGTGGATTAGAGCCCTGCACGGGCCTCAAATATAGGCCCTAGCCAGTCTTTTTCCCCCTTTTCCCAAAAAAAGCTTATACTACTGTTTCAGCTATTAAAATAGTTCAGTTTTGTATGTAATGGAAAGTGATTATATTTCATTTCGCTTTTTTTTTTTGTTTGTTTCGTTAAATGTAAGTTTTTTAAGTAAGGACCAGGCGGCCAGCGGCAGACAGTGAGTTGATCATAGCCTATGTTTGGTCAATTTAGCCTTCTCAAATCATCACGACTTGCCTAAAATAAACTATCTATATATAAAACAGTTCAAGCATATCACAATGTTAGTTTAAATGTTTAACCTAGACTCATATCCAATCGTTTGTGCGGAGAGTTGAAGCTGAAGCGCTCTGCAGGACATGGAGGCTCACTTGCATTTTTTTCTAACAGTGGAAACAACTTAAAATATGCAGTCATTTTTGCTCATAAAGGTAAGAATAATGCATCATTCCAAACTGTAAAGGGTCTACTTTTATTTGTGTGCACTCACAATAACAACAAAACGTTGTGCTTTTATAAAATAAAGAAAGCAAACGCTTTCGGCCGGCTCTCTTTAAATCTCTAAAAGAGAATCTTTTCAGCGAATTGCCTCACAGGCATGATAAAAAATATATAGAAAGCTTTAAATTACTACTTTAAAACAAAATCATTTAAATCAAAAATAGAAACTCTTTTCATGTAATCCCTAAAAGATGCATTTCTCTCTAAAGGCACGTCCAATGATGGCCAGTCATTTTTTTAAAATATAAAAATAAGAAAAAGCCTAAAACAGGCCCGATTATAAATTGCGTTTTATTTTATAATTCTGTACAGTAAAAAAAAAATACATAAATTATAATGCCATATATGTAAAACTTTGTCCTATAATTGTATAGCTGCTTATATTTTCTGATTTTTATGTTGCTCTGTTCTGAATACCTTAAAATTTAAAGGATTTGCTGCAACTGCAATTTTGTCTGATATGTGAATTATTTATTAGCCTATTTTTCAGCTCCATTTTAGTCAGCATGCTCACTATGTAGGCAGCAGACAGCAGGGCAGCTAACTAGATTTTGGAACTGAGCAGGTTTTCACACACAGGTCAAAGCAGCACATGACGCGTATGTCAAGGTGTGTTGATGTAAATCATGTGAAAGGGTCTTAACACAGCGGCACATGAAACCTGCACCTGTTGTCTGGTTAAAGTAGGCTGGTGTAACCAGAGGCAACCATTGTGCATTCAGTTCAGCTGGTAATGCATGGCACCACAATAGCAGGTTTTATCAGCCTCTGCCCAGAGCAGCTGCACACAGCGGCACATGAGGAAGATGATGTGCATGTTTGTGTTGAAGCCAAACTTTCCTGCTATAGAAGCTTGTGATGGAGATAATGCTGCTTTTTCACCTTCCGACATCTGCACAACACACACACACACACAAGATAAAATGAATTTCTATGGTTATTTCGTGGAATATGACCTCAGGTGCGTTCAAATCAGTTTGGTTGGAGTAAGATTTTTCAACTCTATATCTACAAAATGATGAATAATGAATGTGCATCGGGTGTGTTTTTGCTTTTTTATGTTTCTATTCAACTTGTGAAGGTGCGTAAATTGAATCCTAATATGTAATAACAAAACCAGTCTTAAGTCGCTGGGGTATATTGTAGCAATATCCTAAAAAACATTGTATGGGTCAAAATTACAGATTTTTCTTTTATGCCAAAAAATCATTAGGATATAAGTAAGACACGTTCCATGAAGACATTTTGTAAATTTCCTACTGTAAATATATAAAAAATGTATTATCATTAGTAATATGCATTGCTAAGGACTTCATTTGGACCATTTTAAAGGCGATTTTCTCAATAATAAAAAATTTTTGCACCCTCAAATATTAATCGCACTCGGACAAAAATTGTCCTATCCTAACAAACCAACATCAATGGAAAGCGTATTTATTCAGCTTTCAGATATGTATAAATATCAATTAAAAAAAATCGACCCTTATGACTGGTTTAGTGGTCCAGGGTGACACATATATTCTGTTGTAATTGTACAGTAATATGGTATTTTGTCCAAACAATTTAGTTTTATTGCAAATTTACAAAAACATAACAATAATTTGAACAAATTTACCATTAATACAGATGCTGCATCCATTGCATGACATGTTTTCTTACTGACATGCTCCAAACTCCCAAATCAACTATGGTTTTTAATATCTCGTTTGTGACTAATTATTTTATTGGGCTTCCAAATATCCAATTGTATAAACAAATGAAATAAACATTTTAACATCCAAAGGTTGTGGCAACTGTGATACATTTATTTTCAGGCTTATTTGAGGAACAGAAAGTTCAAACGAGCAGCATTTATTTGAAATAGAAAGCTTCTAACATTATAAATGTCTTTACTGACAAATTTGATCAATTTAATGCATCTTTGCTAAATAAAAGTATTCATTTTTTTAAGTCTTTCTGACCACAAACTTTTGAACGATAGTATATTTGAGATAACAACTGATCCCACTCAATGAATTAATGTTAGCATACAGTTCTTCAGCATTGCACATTGCTTGCTATTTCACTTTCTATTTATAAAAATAAGTGGAAGGCAGTGCATGTGCTCATGTTAAACATATGCCAAACATGACCTGCAGGGGGCTCTAGACATGTTTGGAAAGAGCAAATGTAACACACACACCTACATCCTGGCCACAATGGACAAGGCCTTATTAGGCCAATTAAATAATAATGGCAAGAACAAAGTCGCCATCATTAGCAAAAGACTCCTAGGACATTAATGCACCTTCTGTCTGTTTCGTTTAACCGTGAATCGATAGCACTGATTAACCTCGTTTAATAGCATATACTCCCCTGTGCACCTAATGAAGCCTCCGGTTCAATGCTGAGCATATAGAGACGGATTATAGAGGACGGCGCAACAAACCGTGAGTGCAGCCTATTAATCAATAATATCAACACTGATGGTGCAGACTTTACCGGCAAATTGTCAACTCGTGCATTTTTTTTCAGACGAAAGAAAAACAGGTTTTATTGTGCATGAGAGCAAGTTAGGTGTTTATTGTTAACCTGAATTGCTATGTCCGTTATTATGAATCATGAGTATTGCATAATAACAAGGATGTTTCTCAGAATGTTCTGACAAGGTTCTCTCATAGTTATGAACAAACGTTCTCAAATGTTCTCAAAACATTAGAAAACAATGACTTTCACAAAAACATGATTTTTTTTTTCTGAAACACTTTAGTTGAACGTTTTTTAAACGTTACTACTTGTTTCAGAATGTTCAAAAGTAATGTTTCCGCAATGTTTGCAAAAGTATATGTTTACATAACATTCCTGTAAAACATTTAACAAATTAAATAACGTTTTCATAACTTAATGAGAACATTCTTAGAACATATTTTCTGGGTAACTCCTGAAAGTTTAATCTACTAAATTCACAAATGAATCATTAAATGTGATTTGTAAACCAGTTCATTAAAAAGAATGGGCTCAAAATGGACATGCTATCTGGTCTCAGAGAAGATGACTGGATATGGAGAATAAATGTTGAAATTAAGTGTTATTTCATGTTTTTTAGTAAAGGGAAAGCCGTGTTAATGTTTCAAACTGCTGAAAGAACGTTTCTGTAATGCATTAAGAAAAAGCATGTTTTTCTTCAAATTAAATAGAGTAAAAAGTCAGATATTATGCTTTGGAGTGTAGTGAATGAAAAGTAAGCGTTCATAAATATGAATTGATTATTTAGTTCTCATACAACTACACACAACATATGGGCTGTGAAAAACCAATAACAACTTAAGTGTGTCTTGTCATGCTATTTAAACTAACACACTGAAACCTTTTTAATTTCCTTCTCATACTCTGGTGATATGAAGTCATCAACATTTCATAAATCATTTAATTCATAATTCATTCCTCTACCCAAAAAGCTGACAATGCATGTCCAAAAATGCCTTTTTGTCATCAAAACAACACACTCCACCTTTGCTCTTGATGGAAAAGTACTTCCAAATCCAAGACTGCCTAAGAAGCGAATGTTGGACTTGACATTAAATGAGTGTTTATTGAATGCAGCATGAGTTGATCTGATTGGTTGGTGGTTTACAGTAAGGTCTGATAAAAAATAACGTTCATGTGGAACCCTCATGCATATTTATGAGCTTCAGACTCGTTTGGGAATCCAGTTACACAACGGACTGCATCTTTCCTTACTGGAGTCGATCTTTCTATCCGTCCATCCATTGACCTGAGTCTCAGCACGCTTCTCCAGGGAACGTGTAAATGATATATGACGCTCCAGTGGTTTGTGTAATTAGTTACTGTAATTTAATTACTTTTCCCTTAAAAAGTAAAGTAAGGGATTACTCTTATTTTTTCTGTAATTTAATGACAGTTACTTATGTAATTAAACTTAATACGGTGTATAGACTTTATAACATTAATTTGCAATACAATAGTGGATTTAACATAATGTAACGTCTAACCTTAAATTGCATGCTTCTGTACCTTCTCACTTCTTTGGTAAGTTAATAAGAATATTGGTTACATTTGTGTCCAATTCTCACTATTTACTATTGGTATAGAGTGAAATAGTACATATATATATATATATATATGCTGTTTATTATTACTTAAAAAAACACACATTAATGTCTTATTCTGCAAGAGCTTATTCTAAATCCTTAGTTTTATTTGAAAGAATTAAAAGAACCGTTTCATGTCTGTCAAAAAAAAATTGACTTAATGTCGAGGTTTGGTAGATGATCTAAAACATCAGTGTAGTGTACCCCCGCCTTGAACGAAGTACTTAAAGATTGTTGTCTGCAGAAAGTGTAATGATTAGTACAGTAATCTAAGTGTACTGTTGAAGATGTAATTAGTAACTAGTAAATTATTTTTTTAGAGTAACTTGCCCAACACTGGCCCTCACCATAGGCTCGAGCACGCATGGAAAAAAGCCAGAATTATTTGTTGGATTTTGAGTAAAGGTCATTGCACACTGAGTCTGAAATTTCCGTACGTTAAAAAATAAATACGACCTCACGTTGTCAATCATGTTTACACTGCCTCCAAAATTTTCGTCCGTCATAAAAAAAATTCGGATCAGGTTTGATGTTCTTCGTTTTTGCATCCGTAGCATGCATTTTGATAGGAAAGGATGACGAAAGGAAAAACTAAATGATTCATTGAATTTACTAATTTTAAGGTAAGTGGTTGCAATCAATTTATTTTGGCTACATTTAAACTTACTTTAAAACAGTTTAGTAGCATTTTTTTTTTTCGTATTCATCATCATTTCCTAATACGAAAAGTATTAGTTTGGTCTCAGTGTGCAAGGACCTTAATAATGTCAATGTTTTTAATCATGGAGAGCTAAATAAAAAATAAAACAAAAAAAATCCCCACCTTTGGCCCTCTCATTAACCCATCACATGATGAGATGCTATTATACTAATGCCTTAACTAGGGGAAGGGCGCTGCAAGGTGGACACGTCCAATGATTTTAAACCTGTATTGGCTACAAATATACCATATACTCCGTCAGAACACGCTTACACAAACTCATGGCTTGGATATATAGTACAGCACATATGGCATCAAATAAACCTGTGTAGCTCACCGACTCACATTGGGGAAGAAAAATAGCTGCTGACAGAATGAGTTTTTTCTGTTTCTTAAACCACTAGGTATTAGAATCACTGAATAACATCAAGCGCATTCATGCTTCATTATGCAATTTTGGCTTTCACTGTACAATAAAATGCACTGGCACTAGGACTAATAGACTGAAAAGCAGCCTGCCCTTGTCATTTTCTCAACGCAGCAACACATCTGTGGACATGCAGCACCAGAACAAGGAATAACACCAGCACCACGCTTGTCTCTTAGGTTAGTGTGCTGGGTCTGTGCCTTGGTGGTCCATTGCCACAACCCAACTCTAAACACAATTAGCACAACCTCCGTCTGTTTGTGTTTGCATACAAAGAATATTATAAAAAGCCAGTGGGAGTTTACTTGATGCGCTTTGGTGTTAATGTGTAATGTGTTCAATGTAACGGAAGACAAAGAAAATATGACTAATTAACCAATTCGTTTTGAAAATGTCATCTATCTGTCTTTGTTTACCCATAACAAGATTGTGTCCATCAATAATAAAGCACAGAGGAAAACTATTCTTCATTGAATTTGTATTAATGCAATATTGGATGCATTTACATGATTTTCAGTTAGCTCAATTACAGTATTTTGTGAATGTATATTTAATCTGAATTTTTTTGTTACAGCAATATGAACTACAGCCAAAAGTCTATATGCTGGAAATGTTAGCTTCTTAAAAGGTTGTGCTGTTGAATTGCTTTTTCAGTGTGTTATTGATCCAGCGGATATGTCTTTCAGAAAGAAAAGTGTACACAGTTGGTTCCTTGGGATCACCGCATTCTCTTGATCCTGATACCACTCCAACTATGTTTTTCTTACAGTGCAGTGGTCCACCGGAATCTCCCTGAAAAAGAACACAAGGTTCTTCTTCCTTTAGACAGCTAAAAGAATGATTTCAAAGAGCCTGCAACCAGCCATAAATCAAAGACCACAATAATGACATACCCAACAGATGCCTCTGTTTTCGTGCTTGTTTCCGGCACACAGCATGTCTTTGGTGATCACAGGATCTCTGTTGTAGTAGCAGTTGCACAGGTCCCTGCCCACCACTGTCACCTCTAACATTTGCAGTTTATCAGAAGGTTTCCTGACTTTAGAATCAGTGGTTCCCCAACCTGTCACAATACATTTTGTTCCAGGTGGAACATCTTGTTCCTTTTTGGGGATTTTTTTAGGTTTTGCTTTCACTTTTTTGCTTAGCTAAAAAAAAAAGACAACACTCAAATACATACTGTGAAAAATGCATACACTTACCATACTACGTTCAATTCATCCTTACCTTAATGAGCATGATGTCATCTTGTTTAGTCTTTACATTGAATGTTTTAGGGTACTCGTAACTGAGGATGCCGACACGCTGAGTGCCTTTACTCAGAGACAGAGATCCTACCAGAACTGTCACCGATGTAATGGGTTTTCTGAAAAAGAAAACTGATTGTATCTCTGTTTTAGTGGAAAAAAAATGCCTAGGAAAAATAGATGCAAGGCACTGCAGATTACATGCTCTTATTTATATTCTTTCCTGAAAGATTTCATTACAAGGAAATAAATAAACAAAACAAACAAAGATAAGATTAATGACAAAAATACTAATATTACACTATTACTGATATTACAAAAATACTAATTTGTAGATTTATATTCTTTCTTGAAAGGTAATATTATGCTTCACATATATTTTACAAGTTAATTTGTTGCCTTACTGTTGGCAATGTGCTGCAGTTAAAAGCCACTGGTCTTGAATCAGGATTCCTCCACACACATGGATCTGGTCCTTCTGAATGGACACCATCCAGGGTTGACGTTTTGTCACATCTTTGCCTCCAACAATGGACACCTCAGAGCAATCTGGAATAGAGATTTCAAAGGCGGTTAGAGATTGTAAACTTTTTAATCAAACTGTGACAGATAAATAACAATTACCTGCCAATTTGAAGAAGGTGAATGCCAGGAAGTAATACACAATCAAATATCTGTGAACATCCATCTTGCTGCTTGTTCTCTCAGCTAAAAGTCAAAATGTGTCTTCAGACATCCAACAACGTCAAATGTAAGAGCACTGAGGAAATAACGGCTGTTTAATGCACGTTTTGGTTACTTTGTGGTCAGAGCAACATCAAAAGGTGTGTACGTGTGGGAGAGTCTGCATGCGATGCATCTGTTTTTGCACATTTTAACAAGTTCCATTTCTCTGTTTGAAGAATCCAAAACCAACAAAGAAATACCTTATAATCTACTGTCATAACCTCTCTGTAAATGGTGTTCATATGAAAGAAGAACTTTAAAAAAGCATGTTAAAGCTCTACCGACAGTATCTGTACTTTTGACCTATACCTCAGTTTACATTGACAGAAAGCCACTTCTGTGGGACAATCAATGGACAGCAACTGATGTCCCCAAAGACTTCCTGAGTAAGGGATTGTATTTTACAAACTACTGGAACAAGCTTTTAGTTTCTGCGGTTATCGACACTATCGATGTTGCAGATTTGAATGTAAGAGTCCAACATTGTCACCATTTAGAGTAACCAGAGAACACTGCAGCATTATTTCACAGTTTACCTCAGCTATTAAAATGAGTCTAAGAGGGGACCTTGAAAGGAGAAGTCCCATCGGGGGACATGTAGCCCACACCGAACAGTTTTTCACACCTTCAGAAGTAAAGCAGAAGCTTCGAAGCAGAACGCAGGGCTGCGGTCTCCAGCTGCGTGAGATTCAAATGAAGACGCTGAGGTTTTTATTGAGCTTCATGTCAAGACAGAAGAAAAAATCTATAGTGCAAAAATTGAACCGCTTTTATATAAACTGAGTTTCTATACTTGCAAATGAGAATGTTTTACTTTCTTTGACAAATATAGAGCTTTTGGAAAACTGATGTTAAGGGGACTGGTCAATAATGTTCACATTATCATATGATAATATCATGAAGCAATAATCATTTAGATTACAATACAGATACATTCACAACAATGGAGAACAACAACAAGTAACTTCTCAGGTAACCAGCTGTAAAGGTGAACCAAGTGTGCCGCACAAGTCTTGAAAAGTGAAGCCAACACAGTTTGATCGCCCCCAGGTGGCTGGCCCCAGTATAGGTCATAAGTGTTCAAGTGTTTTCTTTTTTTTTTAATAAGTCTGGGTTTGGTTAGTTCTGTGATGCTATGAAAACAGGGTGTGACGTAATGATTGACAGCTGAGATTGACAGCTTCTCTGAGTGAACTGAGGCACCAACTGACTTTTTCGGGATCTTCAAGAGGAGACTGGAGCTGTATTTACCTTATTTTAACACAAGCCTCTTGTACGGCAGTCAGCAGACAAATATTGGAGCAGTCAGGCTAATTAATGCTGCCGGAAGCAACACGGAGCTGTTGAATACACTAAATAGTCTTTATTAGATCAAGACACACAGGGGTAAATCCAACTCTGGAGCTAGGAACCAGGAATGACACACGAACACAACATAGTAGACCCGGCTGAGACAGACTGCACAGACTAGACTTAAACTGTTATTACACTTTTAATGCTCTCACTTACAATGACCCTCTGATCACTTTCCTCTCGCATTTCTCTCTCTCTGTCTTACACATATTCTAACTACAACTACTAGATATTTAGATATTTTTCATTAAAGAAAAACAGGGAAAAATACTCACCATTTCTTGTCAAACTGTTCATCAGAATCAACAAAGCTTTATTGCCACGATTCATAACTTAGTACTGCGCTGTAAAACTGTGATTTTATTGGATTGGGTTTTACGAGGAAATACTATTTAACATTTTACTCTTTTTTTCATACATTTCATACATTACTTTTTTTTTAGTGTGCATGCAAAGTACACCTGTATAGTACAGAAATAGACCGTATAAATAATGTGAAGTATAGAACTTAAGGGAAAATAAAAGTGTGACTAATGTGGCATACATGAGTCAAAATGAACAACTGATCTGGGGAGTGTTTCCCAAAAGCATGGTTAGCTAACTTTGGTGGTAAGCTCCATTGAACTTTATTGGTAACGACAGAACTTGTGACCATAGTTGCTTTTGGGAAAAGCACCCCTGATCTGGGAGCAATGAATGTAAATCAGAGTCAATAATGAGCTCTGGGGGTGAACTGGAGGGACTGCAAATCTGAATGTGTTCCAGTTTATACTCCAAATCCAGCATAACAGTCCATCAGATAGAGTGCAACAACATTAATCAGTCTTTTATCACTTCAGCTAAATCACCTGTGGATGGGCTTTATTCTGAACTTGTTTTTAAGACATCACATGGCTTCAGCAGTTGTGGGTGTCATGCTGAACTCTCTGTGTCCACTAGGGGTCCGTAAACACCAGTTTCATTTCTGTCTTCATGCAGCACTTTGTTTAAATCTATATTATTTAATGCATGTGTCTCTGCTCACGTGCTGTGAATTGAGCTCATGCATTCTCATGTCTTCACTCCTGACATCTAGAAATGTCTACATTCGTAGAAAAAAAATATAAATTACAACTTACATATCAAATGTAATGTCAGCATGAAATCCAGAATGACCCTATTTACTGTTTTAATGGACATTCATGGGTTTATTGTGCTGTTGATAGTTAAATATTGAGTGTTCAAATCACTAAGTGTAACTATGAGCAATAATAATAGTGATGAATGACTGAACTGGTGGTTGAGGAGATGCCCTCTTCTATGTAAAGCACTTTGAGTGCCCAGAAAAGCGATATATAAATGTAAGGAATTATTGTTTTTATTACAATTATTATTAACAAACAGCAGTAAATATGCTAATCATTTCACTCTTGGGAGTAAACAACTAAATTAATGTCAATTTTAATAATTAATGCAAGCCTTGGCCCTCTCATTAACCCATCACATGAGATGCTATGCTTTAATTATCTGACCAGTAGAAATCACTGCTGATTGCGTCTGTTCATTTGAGACATTTTCATTAATACCCCTATATAGAGCCCAGAATTAGGATGCTCAATAAATCAGTGATGACTTGATGACTGTAGTTTAACTCAACAAGTAAGCAGATAAACTCAGCTTTCGGTTCCAGAAACAGAGGTAACTCTCAGGGTATGAAAGCAGCCAGAGCAACTTATTCTCTGAACATAACCTGTCTTAACCAGGAACATACTCTGAGTTGACTGAACTTACTCCCGGATGAGTTTTTGGATCCAGCACACCTCGAGTAAGCAAGGTTTGTGTTCATCAACGGAGAGTTCAGGGTTTAGCAGATGGTACGTTAACCCTGTTTTCTGGAATACAGCCCTGCTCTTGTGATTGTCTGGCTTACTTTACAGTTTCATGACAAGTGGTTATTGTTATTCATAACTTTATGGAGAAGGACACACTTATTACTGTGACTGGTTTACTTTAAAAAAGATTTAAAAGAATCATTTCTATTTTGTCCTGACAGCAGAAAACAAAGCAAAACACACAGTACACCTCTTTATAAGGTTTAAATGTGTAAAATATAACTTAATTCACTTATGTCTAATTCTATTGTATTTTTTATAGTAAAATATCTATGATATATATCAAGGTATTACCATCTTTTTTTCACAGTAATATCACAGAACATTTTGTAACAGAGAAACTGCCTTGATAACAATTTACAACAATTTATTGAGGCTACCATAGGTTTTATTTTTATTTGTTTGAGGCAATTTCTCTTTATCAGGGGAAGTTGGGAAACAAATGGCATGGGTATCTATCAAAAGTTGAACATAAATCATTTATTGAACAATTATTATATATTTACATTAAAATATGTAATTATAGCACATAGAATTAAAAAATAAATAAAAACTAATGATAAAAATAGCATCACATAATGTTGTCAGATTTGTACTTTTAAAAATCATTATTTTAATCTTGTATTTCATATTAGGAGTGTAAATTCATTTATTATAACTGACAGGTGTGATGATCAGTGGGCTTGAGTTTTTACCATTTTTGCTTAATGATGGGCCGAGAAATTGATAAGAGTTTTTCAATGAAAGACTGAGCAGTGAAAGAGTAGATATGAGAGCTGGACTCCACATCATAAAAGCAGACCAGACCCTCCTCATAATCCACAAACACACCGACCCGCTGCGGCTTCACTCTCAGAGACAGAGAGACAGAAGGACCAGCACAGGCTTTATATTCATCTCCATTCCTCAGAGCCACAGTCCAGTATCCATCACTGGGTCTCAGTGTGATCTCTCCCTTCCTGTTAATGGATTCTCTGGCCACTCCTAAATCCCAATCAGTCTTTCCCTTCACCTGCACCTCAAAATAAAATCTCCCTGACGAGAATCCCTCCTTTCCCAAGACACAGGTACATGTATCAAATCTCTCTGGTTTGTCTGGGAGTTTCTGTCTAATGTCTCCACATCTCACTTGTTTTCCATCATCAGACAGAATGAGTTTAGGATGAGCTGTATCAGGATCCAGAGTCACATTCACTGAGAAAACAGAGAATATGAATGACAACTTCACAATACACAGATTTTTTTTAATGCTGATGTTTTTAATTAATCCAGTGTTTAATCAGATTGTAGTGCAGTAATGAAGCTGTGAGTGTATGAATGTAAACTAGTGTAGTGCAGACAGCACACTGTACCTGCATACTGCTGCATCACCTTCAGCTCTGTAGAGACTAATGACAAGAAAACATCAGCAGATCTGAAGCTTATATTTAAAGAATTGAGTACATCATCATGTTTCTATCTGATCAGTGTATGTGTTGATGTACCAGTTAGTGTGAGTTTCTCATCTATAGTGTCCTTCAGTTGAGTCAGAGCTCTCCTCAGAGTCTCCAGACTCTCATGAGTCTTCATACTGATCTCAGGCCAGTTCCTGCTGTTTCTAGGGCTGCACAGGGATGAGTGAATCTACAGCAGGAGAGAGGAGAAATCCTTCAGCATGGGGAGTGTTCTGGTGTCATATGCTGCATTATCATTGATCAGAGAGATCATGTTGACTGACCTGTAGGAGGTGGAGGTGATCTTCAGTGTGTGAGAGCTGCTCCAGCTCAGTGTTTCTCATCTTTAGCTCAGTGATCTCCTGCTCCAGCTCTTCAATCAGCTCTTGATCCTGTTTCTCTGCTGCTTTCTGCTTCTCCTCCATCATCTCAGCAGCTCATTATAAAATCCCGGTTTGCAAGAATCAGTGGTTTAGGGATTTAAAATACCTCAACAGAAGAATAAACTTCATCCTGCACCGTTTGCACTGATTGATTCTCAAATCATGTGTTTAGTTGAGAAGAGTTGTGATATGCTCTGTACTATATGTGACAACGTGCCGTTCGTGGGGCCACGTTCTGCACAGGTTTCTAATTTGTCTAAAATAAGCAGTGTTGGTTTTTTGCTCTAAGCGATCGAATCCGTTGTATGACATCTGCGCGAAGCGATTCAAACGCATTCGCCCATCTGCTCTGCCTCTAATATCTCTCACCGTATTTGATGTCATAAACTATCATCCAGCCGTGCCACAACCAACACCTTCTTATTTGAGACAAATTAGAATCCTGTACAGCAGCTTTACTCCAGAACTAGACTATACACAAAACATTTTCCTCCACCTCAATGGGATTGGTGCAGGATGGCAGAGGGGGCATTGGCACATTTAATTTGGTTTTGACCAATTTTGTATGATCCTTGGTCAAATATTTTTTTATTGTTTTCAAGAGCATATGGAATGGACATTCAACCTAAACACAATCTGGCTATTTTTGGATATTCTGAGCTGACGGACACTTTTGCGTTGTACACGTTCCCTCTTCCTTTTTACAATTAAATTACAGGCCTGATGCCGGCATGTCTTTTTTTTACAACATCTTGCTCAAAGATCATTATCCCCTCTGCTATCCTAACTGATGCTAACCAGCCAACCCTGGCATGACTCAAAATCATCCTTGTGATCCCCTATATAATGATGTATAGTATTTTACCATAACCTGCATCTTACTCTTTTTACTACACTTTGCTTTAATACTGCAAACGTCCACCAGACCCCCATAGACATGCAAAGGAAGGTGTTGGGCAAAACAAAGAAACATTTTCCACTCAAAATTCACACCTCTGCATTGGTCAGTCCAGCAGGGATAGGTGTGAGAGTTAGGGAGGTTAAAAGATCTCTACCCAAACCCATCAGGGCTCAAGCTCTTTGAGACAGACACTCGCCAAGATTCATCCCCATTGAGTCTGATCTTCCGGCAGTTTTATCTTCAAGTAACTTTGTCGATTCTCCGTGAATCTTGGATCTGTGGATCTTGGAAGAACCTGATGAGAACCAGCTCACCTAACGAACTCATGAAGACTCCTCATTCTCTACACGCATCTGGATCACTGACTTTAAACACTGCCAGTCTTTGTTCTTCTCTCTCTCTTTCCTTACTTCTCTTCATTGTGTATGTATGTGTTTTGCTTAGTTAAGTAGTGTTAGTCATAGTAATGTTTATTATTGTGTTTGCTGCTCACAGTTCGAACGTTGATCTTGCTGCATGATAAGTTTGTGTTTATACTTCGCTGTTCACGTATGAAAACTTATTCTATTACTTTTGTAAGGGAAACAGGTCAATTTAGCTCAAAGGGAATCATTTAAGATTTTAAAGGGAACTCCACCATTAATATGTAAGGGAATTAGGACAGAATCACGTTTTACAGCTGATCACTGAGACGGCCAGCGAGTCAGTGAACGAGCCGTTTGACATCAATTCTGCAATGGATATTTATTTCCAAAATATAGTGAAAACACTATTAATCAGCATATGTAACAAGATCGGCAGTTTAGACTTTAACTTGTGAGCACAAAACACGAGATACTTCTCTTTTCAATATAAATAAGGCTTTATTGGATAAATCTAAGACATATAAACTAATCTAACACACGCATTCACACACAAGTTGCAGAAAGATAGAAAATTAGGAAATAATTAGTTTAAGAGAATGAAAATGTGAAATCCCAAGTTTACAGCAATATGTGCAATTGCATAGATCTGAACAACCATCAATCACTTAATTAACCTTCGCATTGAGTTCCTCAATGAGGTTAAGATTTTTATTAAATGCACCAGTTCAGCTAGGATATGGAGGTACTTGCTTTCTTGTGTGCGTGGTTTCCTTCCTTGTCTGGTTGCCGAAAGTGGTTTCCCGCTTTTCTGATTGGCTGGAGGTTCAGTCTTGGGAAGCCAGTGGTTGGGCGTTGGCTGGCGACGCGGAGCTGTGGTCTGCAGTTGAAGTTTAGACAGCACTCTTTTGGGAGATGCGGCGTTAGGCAAACTTAACTCAAAACACGAAACTCTCAACGGAAAATAAAACAAACTAAAGAAATAGAAGTAAAGTTTGATGAGACCAGGTGGCGTTTCTCCTCATGGTTTTGGAGGAGCTGGCGTGTAAGCCAGAGCACGCTCAAAGCTAAAGAAGCATGATTAAAAAGGCATAGCCAAAAAGCTCTGACTACAAAGAGAGAGTAAGAGCTAAGAAGGGGGTTGAAGAAGAGAACCAAGAGAACCAAGAGAGTGATTTGATGGTGTTTCTAGTATTTAAACCGGGCTGTTTAACACACCCCAAATGGTGCTTTGACCAATTAGATGTCGTCGTTGCTCGGGGGTTTTGTATCTTCCTCCTCCCCATTCATAAATCAACTGTTATCTCATTATTCACATGACCTGCGTTTTTCCCGCTCTGGTAGAGTATACATTTTGGACATGATTTCTTATAATAAGAATGATACATTTGACAATGAAGTGATTAGAATAAACATTTCAAGCATGAAGATTCAAACACACACATACTAAACATGAGTAGCAATTCTTAAACTATTCAATAGTTATTCAAAATGCATTCACAATAAATGATTAAGACCTGACAAGTCACATGTGGGTTACATACATAACATGGAGTTATGCATAGCAATGATTAGTTGCTCACGAGTCCTTTTAGTGTCATTTAGGTGCATGTAAAGGCAGTTTCCGTGCCATTCTGTGGACGTAAGGATACGTTCTGTTAAGACCAGAGAGGTTAAAATGTCTGTAAGGAATTTTAGTCTGTTCTCTGTCTTAGGTGGAGGGAAAAGTCAATCCGAAGAGCTTGTGATCACTATCACATGTTTCCATGTGATGGTCACGCTGTGCATCTTTTTTGACCATTATTCTTGATAACTTGCCAATTTCTCCTTGGAATTGTCAATATGTGTTCTTTTGTTTTAATGTTGAAAACTGTTCTGTGAAGAGTGGTTTAGGCTTGCTTCAGACTGGCTAATGCTCGGGTCTGATTTATGACATCCTGTTGTCTTTGGCCTCTGTGGAATTCGGCTCCTCATGTTTTGACCAAATCTTAGATTGTTTGATTCGGTCTGATATCCTACATACCCCCCATTCCTACTTGATATGTTTTTATTCAATCTGGAAAGTGTTCTAATTTGGTTCCGTACGTTGATTCGTCAATCAAATTTTGTGGATAACTTTGTTTGGTCCTTCTAGGTTGTCTTAATTTAAAACGTTTACCGTTAATTTTCTAGTAACATCATTTGCAATGAAATGAATTGACCTATCGTGCATTAGCTTAGAATTACTGGCGGATATTAGGTGTGGTGAGTCAATCCTAATATCAGACCTTTGACCCTTGCAGGGTGTCTAGGTGTTTCACCTACTAAGGAAAGAGAGGTAGGAATCAGGATAGGTAAAAGAAGAAAAAACAAACCTAAGCTGCTGTGGATTTCCTAGCATGGCTTACAACTACTGTTGAGCTAGGATGTCGTGTGCAGCTAGTGTGTCATGTACCTTAACTTAGTGTCAGGTGTTCTACCTATTGTGAGGGTGGCTGCATGTTTCTTCATGGTGAGCATGTGTAACTTTGTTACGCTAAAATTTGGATATTCTACTTGTGGGAAGAAAATGTTTGTTGAATGTGTTATCAGTAGATGTGGTTACCTCTGGGTGTAGGTAATGTTGTGTGTGTTAATGGTGTAGTGTATGTGTGGTCAGATCTGTTTCAGTCTGTGTTGTCTCTCCCCTTTTCTTGTATGTCAGTGAAGACTGGCTCTCTGCATCCTTGGCTTGGATGAGGGCGTGTACATGATCTAATGGGGGTCAGTCCAGCAAGGCAGGAAGTTCTTTAGCAGACAGTCAGAGCTAGTTTGGCATGGCTGTGTGAAGCTGGGGTGCAAACTTTGTCTCCTATGTTGCATTTCTCTTGTGATGCCTTCTGGTTGTGGCAGACTTTCTGACCTTCTGTGCTTGGGTGGTTGCTGTTGCACAGACAGGAATGTGGTTCTTGGAGTTGATTTGACAGTTTGTTATTGAGCGATGGGTGACTGAGGTGATGTTCTTTGGTACCTCAGAGTTTTTATCAACAGTTGGCCGTGAGAGACTTGCTTGTTCTGGGTGGTTGTTGAACAGGTGCTTGCCATCTCTGATGTGGTGTACCAGGTGATCACCGGCCTTCCTTTCTGTCGCTGGTCACAGCGAGCATGACTCTACTTTGTGGTCATCCATGTTCAGCTTTCCCTGAAGGAAATCTTTAATTTGTCTCATGACTTGTTCCATGTCGTCTGAGGTTAAGCTGTCTTGCTCTTCTGCATACTCATCACTGTGCATGTCTGAGTGGTGCTGAGGTGGGTTTTGTTGTCGCTTACTCACACGAGTTGCTCTTGGATGAGTCAGGCGTTTACCTTTGGATGTCTGGTTAGGTTTCCTGTTGTTCCTATCTTTTGGGTTTCTTGAGTAGCGTGGCTGTTCCCATGGATTTTTCCTGCGGCTGGGCTGAAAGCTGTCGTGGACTTGGGGGTCACGTTCTCTGTGCTCTTGGTGTAGGACTCTGGTGTTGTGATGCCACTGGGTGTCATCCAGTGCAACGCTTGAGTCTTTGGTGACGGAGTTCAAGAGTGTGGATGTTTTCTTTGAGGCCATCTTCTGCTTGTTGTTGGCCTTCTGTGTTAGGTCACACAACTGTTGGATGGTCATGGAGCGTGGACAGGCCATGACGCCTAGATGGTGGCTGACTCCAGGTGCAGGTTTCTTAGGAAGAGGCTTTTGAAGTTCACATGCTCTTCAAGGTCAGGTTTGTTGTGTGCACCAAAGTAGGCTTGTCGGAGTCGGCTGTAGTAAGCTTGTTGAACCTCTTGTTTGATCTCCAAGGCAGTTAACAGTCTATGTTCAGACTCAGGGTCTGTAAACTTTTTAATCAGGACCTCACGAAGTAGCTGGTAGTTTGACTTTGTTTGACTGGGCTGTCGATATAGGAAGTTTCGTACCTCAGGACTTGATTTGGCTCTTAGGAGGTATAACCTGTCTCTGTCTGTCACACGAGGTCTCATTTCCAGATAACACTCGATATCTTGGCAGGTAGGCCTGGTGTCGTGGCCCTCTGCAGAGTTTTGGTTGAAACTGCTGATGTTTTTAGTCAGCTTGTTGAGGTCTTTGATGGTCACCCCATGTGCAGCTCCAAGGTCTGCTGGGATGGGAGGTATTCTTTCGTTGGCAGGAAAGGTTTGTGTGGCGAAGGCAGGTGAGGTTTTGGTTTGTGGCCCTTCGCGCCTTTCGTCATATGCCTGTTCTTGGATATGGGACTCTGCTCTGCTCATCAGTGGTGAGGCTGAGAGATGCTTCTTTTCTTGGCTCTTGTTTCAGCTCTTAAGCATCTTTGAGTTCTTTTCTGACTATGTAGTGCTCATCGTTGGTATCGTCTAGTTGTTTGGTCAGATTGTCCATTTCAGTTCTATTCCTTTCAAGGTGGTCTTTCAGGGTACTAATTTCATCATTCTTGTCTCTGATGTGATTCTTGTCTTTCTCTAGTAGCTGTTCGGCATACTGGCGTCTGTTTACCAGGTCTTTCTGGACAGCCTTTTAATGTTGTTGGTCGAGCTGTGCTGCTGCCAGGGCTGCTTGGAGCTTCATAATTTGTTCCGTTGTTTCCTGCTCCCTCTCTTTGGGTGCTTTGAGTTGATCTTGAACGTTCACTTCCAGCTTGTCTATGCGGCGTTGAGCACGTGTCAGCTCCTCTTGAAGGTGGGTGATGTGCTTGTCGCTTATTTTCAGCTGGGTTGTGAAGGCGTAGCTTAGGGAGCTTGTGATTTTGACTAGCTCCTCGTGGTTTTTGTTCTGGCTTGAATCTTGTGTCAGGAATCTTCTCAGGATTAGGATTATTATTAAAAATACTAACAGTTCAAATGTCTTGGGGGTGAGGCTGTCTGTCATGCCTCTCAGCCAAGTGTTCGCATCTTCCCCATGGGCAATGGGGTCTGCTGCAGTCTGCGGTATTTTGGCACGCTGGGGAGAAGAGAGACTGACACAGATCTGTGTAGGGTAGAAGCCTATGTGTGGTGGGACAACTACGTGTGGTATCAGTGACTGTGACCCGCTAGTGAAGTGTGGTGATGATTGTGTTGGTCTCCGGGTGTCTAAGTAGACTAGGGATGCGAAGACTTCGTCACTTCTAATGAGGAATAGAACAAGAGAAAAAGTGAGAACAATAAAATAAATAAAAA
>JADLZN010007326.1:0-164372 GCA_018155175.1 Sinocyclocheilus anophthalmus
ACAGTCTGTTCCTTTTTTGGGGTACATCTCGGCCGAGGGGGTGCGCATGGATTCTGAGAATGTTCAGGCTGTGGTGAATTGGCCAACCCCAGATTCCCGCAAGGCTCTGCAGAGGTTTCTGGGCTTTGCCAATTTTTACCGGCGTTTTATTTGCAATTTCAGCCAGCTAGCTGCACCTTTGACGGCTTTAACCTCCACCAAGACTGCGTTCAGGTGGTCTAGTGCAGCAGAAGCGGCATTTTCCAAACTGAAGGGCTGCTTCGTTTCAGCTCCCATCCTCATATCCCCTGATCCTTCCAGGCAGTTTGTGTGGAGGTTGACGCGTCAGAGGTGGGGTACTATACCAGCGTTCCCCCACGGACGGCAAGGGGCACCCCTGCGCTTATTTTTCTCACCGTTTGTCCTCCGCCGAACGTAATTATGATATTAGTAACAGAGAGTTGTTGGCAGTCAAGCTTGCCTTGGAAGAGTGGCGTCATTGGTTGGAGGGTTCGGGGGTTCCTTTTGTCATCTGGACCGATCACAAGAATCTTGAATACATCAAGTCCGCTAAAAGATTGAACTCTAGGCAGGATCGGGAGGGTGGGGCATCTATTAGTTTTTTTTTCGGGGGGGGGGGAGGGGCCCGATTCGATTTTTTCCATTTTTTACCGTCCTGGTTCTAAGAACATCAAGCCGGACGCGTTGTCCCGTATTTTTGATCATTCGGAGCGCACGTCCCTGCCCGACCCCATTGTGCCAAGGAAACTTTTATTTCTGCGGTCACGTGGGAGATCGAGTCAAAGGACCGCACGGCCTCTCAAGGGGTAACGCCCCCATCCGGGTGCCCACCGAACCGGTTGTTTGTGCCAGAGTCCGTAAGGCCCGACGTTATCCGATGGGCTCATTCTTTGCTCATTCTTCCAATAGCCTGTCATCGGTGGGGTGAGACTAGTGCCATGGTATTCTGGTTAAACACCGGGATCTGGGTGGTCAAAGGAAAGTAGGCTCAAATGTACAGGGGGGGGGGGGGGTTGTAATGGGGCATGTATTGAGTTTGGAGGCATGGCTCGGCTGTCTGTTTCTAAAGTCTCCAATCGCGGGGGGGCCCCGGGGCCATACGGGGCTAGGTAACTGGGGGGGGTGGTCAGAAGGTACCGCTGAATAAAAAGGTAGGTTATGGCGCTGGGTTCGTACAAACCCTGGTCCATGTTTCGCGAGAGGTTTTGTCTCGTCTTCCCCCTTCCAGGGGGATGACAACGGTGTTTTTGACCATGTGGACCGGGGATTCTCGAAGGCAACTCATTCATTCCTCTGCCCAATACCCTGTCATCCAGAGAAACAGGCGGTTTCATGTCGGGGAGGGGGGGTGGAGATGCACGTCTGTGTGGGGGGTAGGAATGTCCAAAGTGCTGGAAGCTCGGAGAGCTCCGGTAGACGGGTCTCTGACAGGGTGGCCGGCTCAGTCTTATTTATAGTGCAAATTTTGGAGGATTTTTTGTTGATTGGAGGGGTGGGTGGGCGACGTTAGTCTTATCCTTCCGGGGTAAGATGGTGGACAGTCTACGCCCGAAGTAAATGGGTGCGACTACAGATAGGGCCAACACGGGGGGTGGGGGGTGGAGTTTATAACGAGTTGGTTAACTAATTATGGTTTTGGGCGGTAAAAACGTTCAAAAAAAGACCCCCTCACGCGTAATCAAAGACGGAAACCGGCAACAAATAACAATCGGTGGGGGTGGGATGATACAGCACGATAAAGCGGTCGTGACGCGAGTTCTCGGCCGAACAGTCTATCCTCCGTTTGAGTCTAGCTAGTACGCAGCCACCACGTTTTTCTTCCCAGTAGTGAGAGGTCAAAAAAAAAGAAAATACAAGTGACGGTCCCCTCTGCCACGCATTTGTCCAAGGTCCGTGCCCCTGGATCAGAGGCCAGGGTGACCCTCTCCATGGGGGCGCCACCAAGGCCCGGCCGATCAGCGCACCTGAGGTCGACCTCCCTTTACGTCGTCTGTCAAAAGGGTGTGGCAGTATCAACAAGAATATGTCCTCTCCGTCCGTCAGTATAGCGTGCTCCCAAATTCATTGTCCCGTTTACTGTCAACAGATTCTTAGGGGTTCCGGTAGGCATTTCCGCCACACTTCCTCCAGCGTACAGGAAATAATCCGTCGTTCATGTATCCAGAAATTAAGCCTGTTTTTCATTCAGAGGCTCCATTAATCCGCCAGGTCCGTTTCCTCGCACCGACGCGTCTCGAAAGACCGGGGAGCCAGCCTATTCGTAAAGCGTCTTCTGGACTCAACCGGAGGAAGATGATTTCAGGGTACTTGGTGGGCTGGGAGGGTTACGGTCCGGAGGAGATAAGTTGGGTACCTGCTAGGGACATACTGGTTCACTCTCTTATCGATGAATTCGATCGACAGGTTGGTCTTCCTGGGAATGTCAGGAGGCATTCCTAGGGGGGGGGTACTGTCACGGTTCATGGGTCCGGACGGTCTTTCTGTGTCTTGTCATGTGGTTGTTTGTGCGTACGTCATTTCGTTAGTGATTGCAGCTGGTGCTCAATCAGAGCGCGCCAGCTGCAACTCGTTAGCGAGTCCTTTATAGGTCACTCTGTTCAATGTGTGTTTGTTGGTTCGTTATTCTCATGTTCCTGTCTCCTGTCAGTTCTCTGTTTCCAGTTCTCACTCAGTCAGGGTACGGATCTTCAGCCTTCTCCTTGGTTTGGTCAAGCGCAGTGGTTGATGGGATTTCTCTGTGGAGCTCTGATTCTGACCAGGACCGAGGATTATCACCTTGTGTCTCCGTTGTTGTGATTACTAAATAAACCTTACCTTTGCACTCGCACTTGGATCCTGACTCTTCTCTGCCGTGACAGCATGGGCTACACTTGCCCAAATTAGGTGTTATGTGTATTGGGAGTCTCAGAGATGTAGTTTTCTTAAAAGCTTTGTGGTAATTAGTGGCAAGAAATAAAAGAGTCTAAACAACACACAAATCTGAGGGGGTGGGGGGGATAAGCAATGAATTGAGAAGTATATTAAGAATTGGGGTGTTCAGGGGGGAGTTGGGTTTTGGGTGTAATATTTCGGCGGGTTCGTGTGGCGGAATGCACATGCTTAAGGTGCAACTCCTTAAAGCGATGATCCATAACAGCGTACCAGCGGAGGGAGAAAAAAAAGATATGGTGTAGTGTGATAACGATAGTGCACAAAAATAAGATAACAGGACTGTCAATTATCATTGCAGTTAAAACATATTAATGAATTGTGAACATATATATTTCTTGTGCATAATTTGTGTAGTAATTGGAAATATGAGAGTACTGTGCTTACTGTATACAGCATTATGTTTTCGTGGATTCTGGTCTGGTCTTTCCCGTCACAACGTATTGCATCCAGCTTCACTTTGATACTTGTGATATGCTATAGTGACCATAAAGACTTACTTTATTTGAACTAATGATATTTTCATTTACATTCATAAACTGGTTTATAAAGTCACCTTGAAAGAGTTGGTTGATTGTTCAAATATTTTAACACTTTAAACGTTGTATAATGTTAACTAAACAAAATTATCACATGATAAATACAATTTGCTGCAAGAACATGCTTTGTGTGGAATATTTATAAAATGAGCTTGAATAGAGCCTTTTTGACGTATGAACCCACACATATATGATAGTATTTTAAATATAACCGCACAGCTTAATTAGACCCTACAATGCAAAAGAATCATGAGCGATAAACAAATATCCTACAAGAACATTGTACATTATACAATATTTCCAGTATTATAGAGTACTTTAATAATTAAACCTCAATATGACCTTCTTTTTCTCTTGCGTTTGATTCCTCGCGCTCCTAAAAGCTTATGTGGACAGAGTAGTAGCAACAGATAAATACAGATTGAATTAAAAAACAAAACTCCTAACTTTATATCACTAAAATGAAATAGGAAGCCGCTAACAGACGCTCACATCCACACTGGCAAGGCAACACTGACGCCTTCACTTCCAGGTCAAGAAACTGTCAATCAAAAACTCAGTAGCCAATGAGAACACACTGCTGCTAGCCCCGCCCCCATGAGAGATTTGTGTCAGAAGCGTAAACGAAAACTTTAGAAGTGTAAATGAAAGCTTTAGAAGTGTAAATGAAAGCTTTAGAAGCGTAAATGAAAACTTTGGAAGCGCATTTGTAAGTACAGCTCAGCGAATGAAAGAAGAGAAAACATGCAGTGTATTAAAAACGAAGTCAAAGATTTTGACTGCATTCAATTTTTTTTCAGTTTCAAAGACATTTTATTCATTTTCAGTTAATATTTTCATAAGTTTCTTGAAAAATTACCTTCATTTTATGAAACAAATGTAATCCCTACTATTAGGGCTGCATGATTAATCGAATGCGATTGTCATGCGCATTTTGTCTGTAAAGCCGGTTCTGTGATTAGTAGTAAAACTCCATCACGTGCTTTCAGATGGAGCAACATTTACTACACAGAGCAGGGCTGCTCGATTATGGCAAAAATCACAATCACGATTATTTTGGCCAATATTGTAATTACGATTATTTAACACGATTATGAGGGGGCCATATGACCAAAACTTTATTTGAGTGATTTATTTAAAGATAGTGATACATATCAAATATATATTTCTTGTAAATAAGGTTGCTATGACATCTAAATTTTAGAGACCAGCGGAATTTCAAACAAACAAAAAAAGTCCTCAATTATTGAAAATAATTAAAAAGTGTCAGTAATAAAAAAGCAAAGGACAAATACAATAGAATAAAAAGATACAAATGAAACAAACTGTGCTTTAAGTTTTTTTTTTAATGCAAGTCTAAAGTATTCAGTTAACGGCCTACTAGAGAAATTGAATAACCTAATGTAAAATAAAACCGCATAGTCTTCACAATAAGAATTTAACTTTTTTTGTTTCTTATTAAAGCTAAAAAAGTCCTTCACTCAAGAGCAGTGTGATTTTGAATTTGTCTTTGTTGTTTGATTAATATTAAGCACAAAGTCGGCAGCAGGAATATAGCCCGCTGTTACTTTAAGAGCCGCACGGATCCAATTTACTGTTACGCATTTATTTTCATTCTCAACTCTTAAAGTTAATTTATTACATGACCGACGAGGGATACAGTGAGCAAAAAGTATTAGTCAGCCCCAATTGTGCAAGTTCTCCCACTTAAAAATGAGAGAGGCCTGTAATTTTCATCATATTTATACCTCAACTATGAGAGACAAAATAAGGAAAAAAAAATCCAGAAAATCACATTGTAGTTTTTTTAAAGAATTAATTGGTAAATTCATCTGTAAAATAAGTATTTGGTCACCTACAAACAAGCAAGATTTTCTGGCTCTCACAGACCTGTAACTTTCTTCTTTAAGAGGCTCCTCTGTCCTCCATTGGTTACCTGTATTAATGGCATCTGTTGAACTCGTTATCAGTAGAAAAGCACCTGTCCACAACCCAACAGTCACACTCCAAAGCTCCACATGCCCAGACCAAGAGCTGTCAAAGGACACCAAAACAAATTGTAGACTGCACCAGGCTGGAAGACTGAATCTTCAATAGGTAAGGCAGCTTGGTGTGAATAATCAACTGTGGATCATTTTAAAAATGGAAACATACAGACCACTGATAATCTCCCTCGATTCTGGGCTCCACGCAAGGATCTCACCGCCGTGGGGTCAAAATTCACAAGACTGTGCTCAACACTCCAGAACCACACGGGGGGGTACCTAGTGAATGACCTGCAGAGAGCTGGACCAAAGTAACAAAGGCTACCATCAAATAACACACTGCGCCGCCAGGGACTCAAACCTGCAGTGCCAGACGTGCCCCCCTGCTTAAGCCAGTACATGTCCAGGCCTGTCTGAAGTTTTCTAGAGAGCATTTGGATGATCCAGAACAGGATTGGGAGAATGTCATATGGTCAGATGAAACCAAAATAGAACTTGTTGGTAAAAACTCAACTTGTCGTGTTTGGAGGAGAAAGAAGGCTGAGTTGGCCTCCCCCCCCAAAAAAAAAGAAAAACCACCATACCTACTGTGAAGCATGGGGGTGTAAACATCATGCTTTGGGGCTGTTTTTTTGCAAAGGACCAGGACGACTGATCCGTGTAAAACGAAAGAATGAATGGGGCCATGTAAAGTGAGATTTTGAGTGAAAACCTCCTTACATCAGCAAGGGCATTGAAGATGAAAATGTGGCTGGGTCTTTCAGCATGAAAATGATCCCAAACACACCGCCCGGGCAACGAAGGAATGGCTTCGTAAGAAGCATTTCAAGGTACTGGAGTGGCCTAGCCAGTCTCCAGAACTCAACCCCATAGAAAATCTTTGGAGGGAGCTGAAAATTCCGTGTTGCCTCATCGACAGCCCCCAACACATTACTGCTCTAAGGAGATCTGCTGGGAGAAATGGGCACAAATACCCGCAAATGTGTGTGAAAACCTTGTGAAGACTTACATAAAACGTTTGACCTCTGTCATTGCCATCAAAGGGTATATATCAAAGTATTTAGATGAAATTTTGTTATTGACCAAATTACTTATTTTCCACCATAATTTGCAATAAATTCTTTAAAATCTACAATGTGATTTTCTGGATTTATTTTTCTCATTTTGTCTCTAATAGTTGAGGTATAACTATGATGAAAATTAAAGGCCTCTCTCATATTTTTAAGTGGGAAAACTTGCACAATTGGTAGCTGACTAAATACTTTTTTCCCCACTGTACAGAATCTAAGTGGGCCTAGGGTGTCTGTTGTTTGAACGACAGGGAGACTTTCAAGTCCGGAGACTTTTATTCACATTTTTTTTTCCGGATGCATTGTTTTTGACACATTTTTGCGTGTATCTGACCGTTTAGACACGCACCTTGAGTTAAAAGATGACTTTACATGTCCGTGTTCAGTTCCGTCTGTGAGCGCATATATCTTCCTGAGGAGCAGCGCGAGTTCTCTTTCACGCTTTTAAAAACATGAATAAATCTAATCAACTTGAATAAATCAAGCACATCCCGTTTTGCAAAAGTTTCGTTACATGATTTTACTGATTTGCACTTGAAATTGGGCTTTTATGGAGGAACGAAATTTGCCAGCGCTGGAAAAGAGGATGAATGGTGTCAATCCTAATCTATTATTGTATTTCATAATCGTGAGCCAATCGAAAAATCGGCAATTGTTTTTTTCCGATACTTGCACAGCCGACACAGAGCCAAGTCTACAAAAAGCGTTCATAACGCCATTTGAAATGCGAATCAACGTTCTCCTAACGATTATGAAAGCTGTTTGCGTAGCTTGTCGGTGAACTACGGCTCTGTGTATTAAATGCTTCTCCATCTGAAAGCACGTGAAAATACACATTTAATAACATGTTGTTTTTACTCCAAACTCACTTCATATCGTCAGTCGAGTGTTTGATATAAATTCTTCTGTGAGATGATGTGGCTTCTTGCGCAGAATAGGGCACGCAACATATTTCATAGTATTCTAAGCAGTGATAAAGGCTATGCAGTGCTCTAGAGTGCGAGCTAATTTCTCAATGGTGCGACTAAAAAAAATCTGCCGTTCGAGGGGGAAAAAAAGTCTCCGCCACTATGAAAGTCTCCCTGTGGTTCAACAACAGACACACATTAGGCCCATATTGTGGTCTAAACCAATCAGAGATAGTGAAGGGCGGAACCCCCTTCTGATTGGCCGTGGTCCAGATATTCCTGTACGTGTGTGTACGTTAGAAAATGCGTGTGCTGCTGTCACACAGAGAGAGGTGAGTAGCCTATGCCCGTCAGATAAACAGAGTGGATGTAGCCGCGGATGATGAGAGAATATGAAAAGAACGATTGACAATTTTTTTTCGTTAAGAATGTTAAGTTAAGGCCTGATCCGTCCAAAAATCATAACCAATACTCTAACACGGAGCCATCAACCTCCCAGGTTATGTCAATCCCTGGTCCGGAGACGGCATTAGATAATGAGCAACATACGATCGAGTCCGAGCCAGAGCCCACTGAAATTAAAAGGGGGAAAGTGTATACATTTCGAAGAGAGTGGCTTGACCAATTTCCCTGGCTAAGATACAGTAAAGCCGATAATATAATGCACTGCATTTACTGTAAATAGTGTGGGAAGACCATGGCCGGCAATAGTGCATTTGTGACTGGTTCTAATACATTTCGAATTGAAATGCTGAAAATCACAGTGGCATTCTATAATAGTGTGACCATTCGGCCATTTTCCCAGGATGTCCTGCCAGATATAGGAAATAGATAAATCCCGGACAGGACGCTTCCTGGGAAAATGGCACGTTTGGTCACCCTAATCTATAAAACACATTACATGCTGCGATAAATGCACTGCCCAAGTGTCCCCTCTCCCTGTTGCCTTTCAGCGGCAGGCAGCAGCAAACAGATCATCAGACGAGGCCGAGATGATAATCAAGTTTAAAGTTGCCTACAATATTGCAAAAGAAGAACTTCCCTTCACTCAGTTCAAGTCCGAAATAATTCTTAAGAAGAAAAATGGCTTGAACGTAAACCCGACGTACAGCAATGATGTCGCGTGCGCCCAATTTATAGGAGTCATCGCAGATATATTGAAAAAAAAGACATCTGTGCAAATTGCGAACAGTGCGCACATGGCATTCCTGATCGACAGAGACACAGATATCGGCACAAAGGAATCGAGTCATTGTGTACGGTCGTATCTTGCGTAGAGGAAGACCGGTGAATATGCTGATTGGACACATTGAGGTCGAGCATGCCCATGCCCAAGCCATGTCATGTCATGTAGC
Organism: Sinocyclocheilus anophthalmus; assembly: GCA_018155175.1. Classification (NCBI taxonomy): domain Eukaryota; kingdom Metazoa; phylum Chordata; class Actinopteri; order Cypriniformes; family Cyprinidae; genus Sinocyclocheilus; species Sinocyclocheilus anophthalmus. Next base: position 8,786 of record JADLZN010007326.1, read on the forward strand.
CTATGTCAATAATATGCCTACCGTCTCGTTACTGCATTAACCATATGTAAAATTCTTATCATTGAAAATGAAAAAAATAATAATAGATTGCATTATAAACTCTTGATCTTGGAAGTAAATGGTATTATCGTTTTTATTTTGTTTAATTAGGAATTTATGCTGCCTCAAAAGAAAGCATTTGCTGCTCTTGGGGACCAGTGCAGTAACTTGCTGGAGAAAATTATTGCTCTGGGTGTTGATGGTGCTGCTGTTAATTTGGGCAGCAAAGGGGGTGTCATAGCCCTTCTGCAGCAAGAGGCAGGTGACCACATTGTGCCTTTCCACTGTATGCCTCACAGGCAAGACTAGAACTTGTAAATCCGCGGTGTTAAATGCGATGCGGTCGAAAATTTGGGTGCACCTAAATTTTGTGCTGGTGCACCTAAGAAAAAAGTTAGGCGCCACCAGTGCACAGTGCAAAAAATTAGTCGTGTTATTTCGAAGTAGCGATTTGTCGATTAGCATTGCATTATTATATCATTTATTATAATAAAAATTATAATAAGGCGAATTCAGATAAACCATATATTGTCATAGTCGTGTGTTTATTAGTCACGTTGAATTAATCAAAGCAGTTAAATCTTCTGTTTATTCAGCAGCCGCTATAGGGATTTCCTGGCTTTCTTCTGCGGGGCGTATTTGGAGTTTCAGAGCTAGAGCGCCCTCTGGCCTTCGGATGGAGATTTAATCTAACAAATAAATAAAAGGTTTTGGATTTTCCCCTTACTTCAAACAAATGCTTAGTTTGTGGCTCATTATTATTAATAAAAAAAAAACATTAAACACATTAAACTTTGAACTTTTATTAACAAAATAAATAAGGATAATATGTTTTACCCACATTGTAACACAAATAAATAAAAGATCTTTGGTTTCCCCTTTCTTTAAAACGATTGTAGTTTATGGTTCATTATTAGCCTGTTAATTAAAACACATCAGCCATAAAATAGTACAATGGCAAATTTGCATAGGCCTATATTAAACATCTAACTTTTATTAACAAAATGAATAAGACGGATATAGCCTACTTGCGTTGTAACCTAAATAAATAAGGTATTTCCCCTCTTTTAAAACAAATGCTTAGTTTATGGTTCATTGTTTTATTTATTTATTTACTTATTTATGAAATGCACACTAAAGAGCTTATATAAATGAGATAAACTTTTATTACAAATGTGCACTTTGACATGATTCCGCATCACTCTCGTCCCGTGACTAGAGTTCCCGACCGATATGGGTTTTTCTCTGGCTGATGCCGGTGCCGATATTTAGAAATCAGGGCAGCCGTTGGCCGATATATGATGCCGATTTTTTGGCCGATTTATTTTTCCCCTTCATCTCATGAAAGTGAGTTTGAGTAAATGATTATTGCAGGGTACAAGATAGTAATAGTAGTAGTAGCCCAATGTAGAGTAATACATGGCTCAAAATTTAAGCACCTTCTCAAAACAGATCTGAAGCATGCTTTTTGTTTATGTTCGTTGACGGACACCAGTGTTTCCCACAGACTTGCAAATGCAAATTCATTCTCTGCCAGCAGGAGGTTTTTCTATGTGTTCCAGCGGGAGATATAGTGGTTTCCCCGGTAATGGCTGTAATCTAATAAGCACTGCGCTCACAAACGCTACTTTATTAGGCGTTACAGGAAAGACGAAATGAAAATGACAAGCTTTTCTGAAGACGAAAATACATTCAAAGATACATTCATATAAAACACCACATTTTGATTTTGAAATGTGCAGTGCTCATATTTATTCAACGAAGTCAAAGCCTTTTGGATCTATTTACTCAATGTATGGGAAACACTGGACACTGCTATAAGTCAAATGGCCAAGTGATAACAAAAATAAAAGAGTTCACACATATTACACAGCCAGCTGCTCATAACTGCTTAGAGTGCACTGGCCACGAGCGATGACATCGTGGATGCTATTGTCGGACCTACAGACACATTTAATGAGGAAAGTTAACGTGCACGTTATAACCAGGCCAGAAGTTTCGTCTGAATTGCATGTGTTTCTACTTTCACAAGCAAATGACTTGTTGCACTTATGAATATATAACGATTTCGCGCACCAATTCCTGTAGGGTAAACTGTTTTGCCCTGCCATCATTAGCTGAAGCTGTGTGAACAAGAAGCGGCTGCAGAGTGTGAGTTGCTCCGTCTCTCACGCAGCCAGAGAGAGATTCTCTGGTGTTCCGCAACAATGCTTAGCTGCCTGCAGATGCGCCTGCCTATAAATCGGCTTAATTTGCAGCACAATTGGCTGATGCCGATTAATTAAAAAAATGCCAAAAATCAGCCGATTAATCGAAATGTGAGAGAGGCCTAAAAAGACCGATCAATCGGTTGACCTCTACATCGTGATCCAAACCCACCCACACCCGTTTTTATTTCTCAGCCCCCCCCTGCGCAAAATACGTTCCACGGCTATGGTATATGTGATCTTTGTTTGCATGTTTAACAGAATTTGTGGGTTTGATGGCTTTGCATACCTAGTAGCATTCACAAATCAGATGCAAAATACATGTTGCCATGGCACAGGTATAGAAACAAATACACACATTGAATAATCATATTAGAGGGCCATGCGGAGAGAAAGTCAACTCAAAAAGAATTGAGGTTTGTCTTGTTGAAAGTCACACAGTGTCTGTGGGCCAAGTCAGAGGGCATCACGGCAGAGTATTACAGCCAGAGCTCTGGGAAATTAATACATGAGAACCGTTTGTTCTCCCTGTGCTCAGTCAACTCCAATCACATCAGCAAGACACATGAAACACCCTCTATTACAGAGGGACAGAGAGTCAGACAGACAGTCAGAAGATCACTGACAGAGAGAAAAGCAAAAATGGATGGGGAAGCTATAATTTTTACAGTTCATTTCACCAGCCTGTGTGTTTCATCAGAGCTCCTTCCCTTTCCCCTTCTATAGTGACTCAGAGCTTCCCCAAACACACACACATACACATTATGGTTTGCAAGTGTGTCACAGCCCCACCTAAACCCACTGCACTTGCAGCACTTAGTACATTAAAATATCTAATCTTTCTATAGGAAGATTTCCAAGTGGAAAATCGATGTAAAGCTGTAAATGGCCTTGTAATCTGCATACTGCACACTACTGCAGTTGCCAATAACAGAGCCAGCAGTACAGCAGTCACAAGCAAGGGTGCTTTGTGTCAATGCTAATTTCCTTTCTTTGCATTAAAATAGGCTTTACCCACCCAAACAGACCTCTTGACCGAATTAATGAATGAATGAATGAATTAAGCGTTTTAATGTGTATTGCTGTACACACAAAGCGCTTTACAATCATGTGGGGGGGTGGTCTCTCCTCAACTACCACCAGTGATGCGACGGCAGCCACAAGACAATGGCGTCAGTGCGCTCACCACACACCAGCTACAGGTGAAGAGGAGAGAGAGTTATAGAGCCAATCAAGTGGATGGGGATTATTAGGAGGCCATGATAGACAAGTGCCAGTGGCGGCAATTTGGTCAGAAACCTCTTTGGCCTCTTCAACTTACATCTACTTTGAACCTTTGAACAATACATCTGAAAACGTGCAGGGTTCAGTAAAGGTCCAAGTTAAACCCAATGGGGTCAGAGAATACACCTACTACTCTTAAAAGGCTAACTAAAGGAACCAAACACAGTGTATGATTTTGAACCAAATATGTATTTAATTAATGGATTTCCTGTACAATGTCTGCACTTCATAAAATGAAATTATCATATCTCAAGGGACACATCGATATTAAAATGTTCTCTGACACCAATAAACAGATCATTACGTTCATGTTATTGCTGATAATCTATGAACAGTCATTATTACAATTTTAATTATGTAATAAATAAATAAATACAAAATTTTATTCTTAACAGTTTAAATAAATAAAAATAAACATTACAATCAGTCCAAACATTTTTACGTTGATTGAGTCACGTTCAAAAAACACTGATGAAAGCATATATACCCCCACTTTATTGGTATTTAAATAGCATATGCTAATGTTGAACTTATTCATGAACAGATGGCGCTGTATTAAGCAGTATATAAAAGTGTTTCTGTTGCTTTATGAAAACTTTCTGAAACGTCTGTGTATTTGACAAATATTACATCTAATCCGCTTCATCTGTGATAAAGTATGCAAACACGGTGAGAGCGTCATACCTAGGAGCAAGCGCTACTCCTCTTCTCCAATCGAGCAGGCTATTGTAGTGCCTCTCGAACCATCCAATTTTTCCCTCGATCAAGAAAAAACTGGCCAAAGCGCTGCCGATGACCTTCGTAACCATTGAAGAAACCCGTTAAGCGGCACAGTCTTGTTCTCCGCTTTGGTCTCTGAGGTGCGCGTGTGCATAAATCCAACTCTAACAGTGTAAATAACTCAGAATGCATGAAATGACATTAGACCCCCCGTTAAGCACAGCATATTGCGCGACACGCATGTTTGCCAGTGACCAAGATAGTACTGCCATTCGCATAAAACGTGCAAAGCTTTAACTGAAAGAACACTAACGACCTCAACAACACGGATAGCCTTAGCCCCATGCATGTGCAGGTAACCTGAGAGCATTAATGGACAAATTCGCCAGTTAGTTCTAATTGACACCTGTCGAAACTGCTGATTACTGAGTGACCTTATATATGGAATGCTTAGATAGGTGTCGTATTCCCATAGGTAGATGGGGATCAGCTGAGAGTCAGCTGATGCGAACTTGACTTAAGTGACCTGCCAGAACTAACACTACGCTTGATTATTATATATAAATACTCAGCTCCAGAGTGTAACAACTGAAATTTAGACTGCTGTAGAGCTTAAGTCCCACTTCCAGGAGAAGTGAAACACACTCTCGTCTACACTGTGTAGGATTTCTGTATTCAAAAATCCAAAACCATTTAATCTGTGAGCAGACACAAACGAACATTGAATCTCTGCATTCCACCGGAAAAACTAAAGGTTCTCCTCCCCAGCCATCTGCCGTCGTAAAACTAATACAGGGTCAGTTCAGTGTCTCAGCAGTTCCTGTCACCTTTGGCTTATCTTCTCAAGAGACTCAAAGAAAAGCAGTGCTAAGACCCTAACTCAAACTAGGATACAAACTATCTTTGTTTTACGGCCTTTCAGGGACCAGATGCATGATACCCATGACCATTTAACACATAAATTGATAATCCCGTCAACAAAAGAGACAATTTTATAACTCCATGTCCGAGCGAGAAGAATGGCAGATCTACACCCGTGACATGGTCATGGTCATGCTCCCTGCATTCCAAAGGGACGCACCCTTTTCTCTCTCTTCGGTCAGACAAAGGGACAGAAAACTTACAACAGACAATTTCAAAAGACAATCATTTAAGTATAAAAGGGCAACTATATTCACAAATAATATGTTGTATGCATTATATATGCTTGTTAAAATGTGTTAAAATGTAACTTTGCAACTTTAATCAATGTGTTTAACCCCTTTTAGCAGATAAAGCTATTGATATGTTAAGCTTAATGTCGAATGAAAGCTTGCTTTATTCGCCAAACATTGGCGTGAATGAAAAATTGTTATCCGGCATCATTTTCTGGTGATAATATTGTTTATAAGAAGTTATTCAAACTTGCAGAAATACTCCCAACGGGAAACATGTGACCCATGCCTAATCAGGGAACAGTGCGGGGCGTGGCTAAGCCTTGCAAGTAATGTCCAATTGGAAGAGCGCGCCATGGGACGGACTTGTGCCGCGGATCAAAAACCCAATGCAAGACAGACTCAAAGCGCTCGCTTGCTTCTTCGCCTTTCGCCGTGTTAATAGCACTCCAACCTGTGCTCACACGCTTACCATCAATGCGATCGGTCATCCAAAACTCAAACACTTCAGTTGAAACTTTGTGATTGCCAGAGATCTTCAAAAGCCTAAAGTCTTGCAAACTCAGACTTTCAGAAGAACTGCTCAAGCCTCTGCGTCATCAAGAAACCAACCAATCACCACGGAGGGCTCTCCCCAAAGGACGCCATCACGACGTCATCTCAGCAACCAATCAAAAGCCAGGACTCCCTCAGGCAACGAGGAAACCCCTTCGCTTCTCAGATTTCAGCAAAACGCAAGTACAAACAAAGCTCCTATCTGCTGAAATCGGTGCTGAATTGATTTAAGCAGTAAACGTAAGACAAATCTCTGCTTTGTGATTTTCTCAGGTTGAATTTAAAAGCACTCGTGGAAAATGAGTTAGAACTTTGGGAACTTCATACAAACTCCGTAACTTTCATTCTTCAGAACTGTATGTGTGTGTGTATATGTGTATGTCTTAGCTTAGGTCAATGTAATCTAGAATAGCCAATAAATTCTTGTTTCATTTATAAAGAATCATTGTCTTGCGTTGTCATTTTAAAGTTAAAACTCTGCCTAGATCCTTGTTACCTTGCTCAAAATTAATAAAATTACCATTTTGTTTATGTGTCGTTGGCCACGAAGTAATATGAACAGAATCGGTAATATACACGGACGTTAACGTCTCGCTGGACGACCGTTGATAAAGTGTAAACTATCAAATTTGAAATCAGTTCTAATCAGGTTGACTCCGAATTTTCAGATTCGAGTCCTCTCAAAACCTGAATTAATTAATAATAATTAATTCAGCATTAATAGTCAACTAATTAATTGTTCATTAATAATAATTAATTCCCTAAGAAAAATAATCTGACATTACAACTGTGCCACTATTATTGCTGTATCTTACAGTATTCTTCATCTAAACCTTCATCGGATACCAATAACTCAACACATAACGTCTTCTAGATACTAGAGACATGATGTTTCATGCTCGGCTACTCAAGTACATGGCCAGAGTTTAGCTTCATGGCCGTGCAGATGGAGTGTAACTGAACAGCTGGGTCCTCTGCTTCAACCCTTCAATTAGCCAGCTACAGGACAGCCCAGCATATTGCATACTGCAGGGATCACTTTAGAAAAAACAAACATTTTTAATCCTATCCAGTCTATCCAGCAGCAGAAGTCCGCTTTTAAAGGATAATATGACGAGTGGCCTTGGATTACAGTTCACGGATTAGACAACAGAACCGACATTGTTTAGATGGGAAAATAGTCTAAATTAGGGCTTTCACAACTCATTGTTACTTCAGAAGAAAAGTAATCTAGTCAATATTTACTTTATGTGACTCAAAATATTCACCACATCGTCAGCATTTTTTTTTTTGGCAAGTCCAGCATTATTCACAAAGAGTGTGTAATTGAAATTTCTTCACATCTCCGTTTTTAGATTCAGTCTACATTGTGATGTCCTATTTGCTTACAGTTTCTGTTAGTCTCTGGGCGACACTTGATTAGTTTCAGAGCGATTTGCAATAAGTTTGGCTTGTATTTTCACTTCAAATTAACTTAGCCTATCTCAGATGTCCGCAACATAAGCACAGTTCCTTTATTACATTGGTGAATGCAAACTTGCTCCAAAATCACTTAATAAAATAATTGATTTTGCTATAACAGTTTACTGTACACTAACTTCTAGATCAGTTTTAGGGTCAGTATAATTTTATGGTTTTGAAAGAAGTCTCTTATGCTAATCAAGGCATTTATTTGATCAAAATACAGTAACTGTAGTATTGTGAAATATGACTACAATTTAAAATAACTGTTTTATATTTCAATATATTTAAAATTATTTTAATGGCTGCTAAATTTTCAGTAGCCATTACTCCAGTCTGCAATGTCACACAATCCTTCAGAATGATGCCGCTCAAGAAACGTTTCTTATTTCAGTTAAAACAATTGTGCTTCTATGTTTTGGTTCATTTTGGACAAAGATTGTTTTGTAATATTATAAATGTTTTTACTGTCAATTTTGATTAAGTCATAGCTTAAAAAAGTATTAATTTATTTTCAAATAAAATTTTCTGACCCCAAATTTTAAACAATGCTGCACAAAATATTAGCATTAATAGTCAACTATAGCATCAACGCCTAGTCTAAACATGTTTAACAGGACCTGATGAAATACAGCTTTAATATGCCACAACTGGCATGTAAAGGCTGTTCAGTGCACAAATCATACCTTAGAACTTATCATATATACATTTGATCTGTTTTCTGAAGGCTGCTTTTGATCATACATGCATGACATGCGTGGGTGAGGAAGTGACATGCAGGATGATAACACACATGGCTCAGTCTCCAGGGTCTATGAAACTGCTCAGTGCTCTCATCACTATATACTCAATTTTTTTTCTCTCTCCCCCCAAAACCCACAAAATGCATCTTCAATTGCTCATATTTCATTCCCATAGGACTAGGTGCCAGGAAGATGAGCGCAGAAAGAGAGAGAGAGCCGTGTATGTGTGACGTGATCAGCTATTGAGAGCAGCCTGTGCACACATAAACACTCCCCTCTCACACTGAACTAATGAAGCAGATGGAGGCACTGTTGCCTGCCTAGAGAACTACATCATAATCACAGGGTTTACCAACATCTTCCCTCCTCATGCTGTGCCCTCTCTCTCTCTCTCACCATCTTTCCCACATCACCCAATACCCTGGTTTACTCTGACATGTAAAGTGCACACCTCCTTGTTTCATCCACCCTTTTCAAGCCATGCAATACAGAATACTGTTCAACTAAAGGCTAGAAACTATCTAACACACAGTGTACGCATTTTACAATGCAACAATTATAACTACATTAAATGCAATACATTGTATTGAATCTGCAATATCCTAAAAAGCATTTTAAGTAAGTGACAGTGGCAAAACATTTAACGATCTAGTTAAGCTCAACAAAAGCCCTGCAAAAGCAACTCATTCATGGCGTATTACAGTAAGAAGCCCAGAGCTACATGCTGCACTCCTTTAGGACCCAAACTGTTTAACCAGCACCATCATGATACACTCTTATTACCCAATTAAGCACATCAGAGCAACAATGAATCCTTAGAGAGGAAAGAGTCATCACTCTTTGGATGACTTAGAAATATGCCTGAGGCATTAGCTACAATAGCTTAAAAGGACAGTAGTGAATACTGTCAATAATTTGTTAAGCTGACCAAGCAATTTGAAACGGAAGAAAATAAACTATATCATTTTGGTTTCTCCTTATCCTCAACCTGAACTCATTCTGTAAGTATTGCCAGAAATGAACGTATTATATTTAGAGACATTATACACCCTTAAGTTTATTTTCTCCCTTTTTGTTTAGTAAACATAAAATCAACAATCAGATTTATTAATTGCTGAAATTGTCAATGAGACAATGGCAATGTTACCTTGAAATACATATCAAATTTAGAATTTGCTGTGAATAATGTACAAGATATCACAACACAAAAACTATGCTACAGTATATTGAAATATAAAATGTTAAATAAGAGGAATAGGTACATTTTCTGAACCATTTGAAATAACTGGGCAATTTATTTGCGTTTTTGCCCTGCTTAACTTCTGGCTCTGCTGGTCAGCTGATTTTGCAGATTTTTCTAATTTCGCTATTGTCCCACATTAAGCATTGTATTTATGGCATTAAACATTGATACACAGATGTAATACAAAAGAATCAACGTAGGTAGGTGTTTGGGAAAATAAAACAGACCGCACCTCTCTCTGAGCACGTGTGGGCCGCGCAAACGACTCACAAATCCATTCCCTGTTTTCCCTCTTGCCGCAGGTTCAACGCTCTTAACGACGGAGAAAACCGAAAATCGCCGAAGAAAGCCGATCACAGAAAAAAAGGCTGCTGGGCGCTGTCCATCACTGAAACCGCCTGAAATCCTCCGATGCACTATTTCAAAACATACCTGTGCTAATTACATGCGTTTTTCCCTCACAATGTATTACAAACGCATATAATATCCGCACACAATATAACAGCATAGCCAGACCAAATATAAAATGACATTTTCTGAGGGCTAATGATTTCGATTCGACAAAGGCAGCTCGTGCACACTTGAGAATGGAGGCGTTTCTTCATCGAATGGTTTGCATTGAGCAATAAACTACGCTTGATACAGCTCGACATATAAAAATCTCACTTACAATCTAACGCCTATTATCAATAACCATATACATAATTAGCCTATTCTATACGTATTCTATAACACACAGACCACACACCAGAGATAGTGACCATATAAATAGATTATTGCAAAGCAAGTCAAAGAGGGAAATAACCAGAGGAGTTGCATTTAATAAGACATTCAACTGAGGATAGGACATCCAAACCGCAAGGTAGATGAACAGATCGTTTTCAGTGAGGCGTAAAGAGAACGTCAGTGCATAAAAATGGCCTTGAGGAAGTTGAGCTGGTTGGGTGTCAAACCTTCTTCCTTCACCATGAGTATCAACCCAACACAGACTGCAAACGCATGAAGGCCTGTTCATGTTGCACCAACCCCATGCGCACACACTGCCGACAGCATTATCTCCAGGCACCATTTGCCATATAAGCTCTGCCTTCACCATTCACAGTCAACAGAAGGCTCTTAACACCGTATTAACTGCATAGTAGGGAGTGAGCGATAGTGTTTTTTTTTATAATTTTTACCATTTAATAAATGACTTTTAAAAGTGAAAAATAGAATATGCAGAATAATTGTAATGGTTTTATTTGTGATTTTTGATAGAATAAAAATAAAACAATGTGCATTGTGATTATATTTATTATATTATTATTAATCATATAACAATATTTATGCACATTTACATGGTAAACAATTTATTTTGAAGCCAGTACCTTCCATTGAAAATGAATGGTTGCTATGAAACAGCTTGAAAACGGTACATTAAAAATGAGTACCATGAAGGGGACACCATTTATCAATGGACCCAATCCTGAAGAACCGATAACCATCGAGTATAAAGTGTGGATACGGAAAAAAAAAAAAAAGAAGGAAAGAACGAAAGAAAAATATATATGGGTCCAACCAGTCATCGGTCTATACTGCATATATTTCAGGCAAAATTACATATTAATCTCTAAAAGGATGCTGCATTGTTCTAAAATCTAAGGAACAGCCATTTAATTATTTGCCAGAAGGGCGCAATAGCCTATAGCTATATATATATATATATTTAAGCGTATGTAGCCTATTTGATTCATTTCTGACGTTTGTCATAATGCAAATGCACAGGAAGACATCAGAGATATCCGTAAATGCCCACAGGACGAAGCGAAATCGGGGTGGAGTGTGGTAATGTTACTCAGACGGATGTGAAGTCAGTGGACGCCAATGGAACATTAGACTAAGAAACACGGTTCCCCAGTTGACTTTCAGCACCATTTTCGTGAACAGCACATCGACGGCGCCTCGTCTTCCCGAACCCACCAATATACATCGGCTACTGCGGATCTGCTACATCATATCATCATGTCACGGCTACAATGTATGTAACACGCTAGTGGAGAGAGAACTCCTTGAAAATATGGCGGACCTAAGAATTCGCCATCAAGCAATCGAGGGTGTGTGTGGTGTGTGTGTGTGTGTGTGTGAGTGGGTGGGTGGGTTCGTATGTGTCTCACACAGCGCACACTGACTGACTGACTGATGGATGTCATTTAAAACATGCCACTTACTTCATCTGTTTCACGATGGTACTTTTCCCAGATTCCCCAGCCCCTGTGGAGAAGACACAGACACAAGGGAGTAAGATCGCCTGTCAAAATGAAGAGATCCCATATATGTGCATTCATCGGATGAGACACTGCGATGTGTAGGATACAGCTAGATTTGACGGGCTCCACTCCGCATTACCTAGCAGGAGCAATTTCACATCTTTAGCAGCAGTGACTCCGTCTTCTTTGAGGTTTTTCTCGATGGCTTTGCTCCTGTCCAGAGCCGCTCTTTCCTCTGCGCTCAGTGTACATCCCATGGCTAGATGAACCTCGGCTCTTTTTTTATCTCCAAAACGGTCCGGGTGCGAAATATCCTCGGTGTTTCTTCCTTATCCCTCTCTAAGGCTGTCCCTATCCCTCTCTCACACACACACACTCTCTCTCTCTCTCCCTGTCGGCGACTAGCTAGAGCATTAAATCCCGCAAAAGACAACGTTGGGCTGGAACATAAGTCTTTGGCGCGCCTCTCGCACTGTGTAGCGGGGTCGTGGTGCTCTGTCCTCGGGCTGGGAGGTCTCTACTGGGCGGCGGCGGCGGCTGCGAGCGCTGGCATCGTTAGCGTGCGTATAATGGAGGGTCGGTATGGAGAGAGAGCGCGCTGGGCTCGAGACAATCTCGCTGACGTCAGGAGCAGAGAGGGAGAGAGAGCGCGCGCGCACGAGCGAGCATTTGAATCGCGCACCGTTAACCACAGCTAGATTTATGCCGTTATATGCAGGTGGAATGAATGTGCTTCTCTCGGTATTTCGCGCAACGCAAACGCTGTTAAACGATGTGTGTGCGGAGATATGCGGGATGAGTATTGCGTTTGTGTTTGTGTGTATGTGGGGCTGATGATTTAAAGCCGATGAGTGGGCCCTGGCCACAGGAAGAATCACAGAAAGGTGTGGCCATTAGCCTAGTGTTGACAACCTGTAACAGCACCGCCAAATGACTAGAAATCTGACGAGGGAATTGTAAATATTTATTTTGACACGAAATTATAGACAAAATATTTAATTTCTTCATTTATTTGAAAGAACACGGTTGTTTAACAAAGCAATTTGCATAATGTCTTACAGGGGAGTCGAATATTATTACTCATTAGGCTTCTCGTTACTCCTCAAAAAGTAGCTAATTATTACTCTACTTATTCGCCTAACGTTACTCCCTGTCAACAGTAATTAGTTACACTACTAGTTAACGTTAACAATTTTTCCGTTACATTCCACTTCTCACAATTCTGTCATTTACACATTTTTACTTCTTTAGACAGAATCATATTTATTCATTTTCCACTGAATTATGCGATCTAGTGAGCATTGTAGAATTGTAGAAAATTGTTTTAATTTTAACATTTCAAAAGAGTGATGTTTCAAAGTTAATGGCAAGGTTGTTTAACATACGATATTAGCAATGTGGAAATTACAATTTACCAGGGAGTCGAATAAACATGCTAAAAAAAATAAATGCTAAAGGTAATTTTAGGCATAGAATCTGTTAAGGTTCACCTTCTGCCATGTATATTGTAATTTAACACCACTTTCAAAGCTAAAATGTGAGTTATACATTTTATTCAGATATATGGGTCACAAAGAAAAGACAATCACAATTTCTGTTTCATGCTGACTTTAATGATGTACCACCAACTAATTACTAAGGAAAGCAAGCAAGGCCTAACTTTAGTTTTTTACAGCCCTCGTAAAAAAAATGAATTAAAAAAAAGATTACGCTGCTTCTTGAACATTTTGCAATACTTTCAAATTGAAATGTCAAGTGAGTAGAGCTAATCATTGGTTGGGGCAATTTGGAATGTCCAGTGAGTTACCATGAAAGGTTAATGCTCTATTGTGTTTGAAAATAATGTAGCCTACCACCTCACTAAACCCTACCCTAAAACCTAACTGATAGTGTTAACAAAAGCAAATGTGGAATAAAAATGTGTTTGCTGAAGCAATCATGTTATTTTATGTTTCGTTTGCTTCTACAAGTCTTTCAGACATGTACCCGAGCACTCTGTGTCACAAGTGTAAGGCTGTACCAGGTGAGCAACCGAGAAGTTTTCTATGTCAGAAAAGCCATGTAATAACAAATATTGTGCAAGTAACACGGCAAAATATGCCTTTATTAATCTATAATCTGCCATGATCATAATTTATGTAAAAAGGAATTAAATTTGTTGTTTTACTGCCCCTAGTGTTCATTTCAGCTGGAAACTGCAGTGAATTGTACCATAATTATGTTTTTGGAGAAACAAATGGAGGTAGAGACATGTTTTTTTCCAATGCATCTATGTTGTTTTTTTAGCCTTTTGTTGGTTTATCTAACATGTGTCTGAAACTTATAAAAAAATTTTTAAAAAAAAACATGTTGAAACCTATATATTGTACCTATTAATCTATGTAGCTCTGTTAACACCTACTATTAAAAACCGTTTTGCTGCATCAGATCCCAAGTGGAGAACACTAAAAACAGGTCCAGGTCCATTTTCAATCACATATGGAGGAAGAAAATGTATGGGATCACATTGCTTTCACTGTTTCAATGTTTATATGGTCAAATGCACTCAAACAGCTTCAAAGGACTGCCTATACTCACCTAACACAACCGTTATTGGACATGTTGTGAAAAAGCCTGTCAAAACAGGGGATTTCAACTTTACTAGGTGGAATACAAAAAAGAAAGAAGGAAAATATTAAATAAATAAACAGTGGATCTCTGAGATTGGACAGCCAGCCTAACCAGGTGTGCAACAGCCTTTGGATCCTCCTGCTGGAATAACAATATACAGTATAACGAAATAAACATTCATTAAAAGCTTTAATGAATATTTACACATGAATGTAGACGTACACAGATAAGTCTTGCCATGGTGAAACAGTGGCTGGTTTCTGAGGCTCAAATATGCTTATACACGACTTGAACTCCTGCATTTGATCTTTTTCTGACAGTTTTGGAAAATGTGAGTGAGGTTTGAAAGACATTCAAAGTTCTCTCTTGCATTCTGAAATTCATAGCAATAAAGCAGAACGTGAGCACATACTCTTTTGTTCTTTTGGAAGCCATTTTTGTCTTTGTCTGCCTTTTTCTTTTGCTAGACTGTGATCACTGAACAAGCATTTGGTGAGAATCTGTCTCTGTCTCGCTTTCTCTCATACATTATGACTATATTTCAGTTCACTTCAATATTTACTTTCATTTTCCAAATGGTCCAAAAATGTCATTTTACAAGCTTTTATGATTTGGTTGATTGTTTTGATTTAGTTTGCCTCTGTTTTGGTTTTCGTTCATGTGACTAAATTGCTTAAGCAGCAAAGAATGTAATTTATACAAACACGCCAATCAATTCACTGAAGTGAATTAGATTTGAAAGATCTAATAAGTACAAATTCAAGTGGCTCAGTTTTCTCCTGTTCCAAAAGTGCTAGCCTACACTAAAACTGACATAATATAAAAACAAATGCTCTAGAAATGGTCCATATAATCTTATGAGAATGGAATTGAGTATGGACGTCTTGGTCCAATTTTATTGCCTTCATATTTATATTTAACTGCCTCTGTCAACACTCACCAGGCCCCTGTTATGAATATGATCTTATTTCTAATTGTCTGGTTAGATTAAAATATATTCATTACAGGTCCGGGGAATTATTATTATTTAATTTGAAGAATTTAAAAAGAACAATATAAACACACCAGATTCAATTATAAGCATTTCATTTGGCTTGAATCAGCTCACTGAACTGTCACTCTAAAAAAAAAAGGTTCTTCAGCAGTTCTTCAGCGGTTCTTCAGCAGTTCTTTGGAGTGGTCAAGGTGCCATATAGCACCACTACTGTATAAAGAACCTGTTAAGCCCAGTATGGTTCTTCAGCGGTTCTTCAGTGGTTCTTCGGAGTGGTTAAGGTGCTATATAGCACCACTGCCATAAAACCTGTACAAAACAATTTTGGTTCTTCGGGGTGTTTGAGGTGCTATATAGCACCGCTACTGTATAAAGAACCTGTTAAGCCCAGTATGGTTCTTCAGTGGTTCTTCGGGGTGGTTAAGGTGCTATATAGCACCACTGCCATACAAAGAACCCATTAATCCCCTGTAGGTTCTCTAACTCAGTCTCTTAGTTTAGTTGGGGAATGGATTAAAAAACAACATTAAAATACAGTGTATTTCCTGAAGATAACATGGTTCTCAACTTTTTTGTCCCCAAGGCCCCATATAAGGAAATATTCCAGGGCCCCCACACAAAACTTTTTGACCTCAGAAAAGCATAAAAGTGATTCAAAACAGCTTTTGCCATTGTAGTAAAATTTAAGCTAATGAATATGGGGCCTGCCCAACTTTCAAATTAAAACACAACAGGCATATGCAATACACACAAATGGTAACAGTATATGCCTACAAATCAAATCCACACTTAAACCATTTTCAGATCGTCATCCATACATAGCTTATTAATAGCCTATAGGTCAGGGGGGGGACTCTGGAAAACAGTTCTCAGCTGGAAGCTTATCCACTTTATTACACCACTGTATTCAATTCAATTTTATTTATATAGCGCCGATTCATAAAGTTCTCATTGCACTTTTCTAGAGCATGTCTAGACCATACTATTTGTAATGTAACAATTCCCACCATGAGCAAGTACTTTGCATTATGTTTTTTATGACCCGGAACCACGTTTGATCAAAGCACGTTTATTTTCATATTTATTTATTTATGTACTTTATTTTTATGTTGACGGTTTTGTTCATTTGTGTAGCTCTTATAACCTTTTGTGATGATGTCCGTATGCCCCGTTTTTTTCATACAAGTAATTGTTAATTTGCACCTTGGAATAATAATTAAAAAAAAAACATAAAAAAAAAAAAAAAACACTTACGCCGCCAACTTCAGTGTGCAGGTCAGAGGCACACTCTCAGTGCGCGAGCGGTCCTACTCGAGAAAACTGCGTCATTGCGTCGGACCGTTGGAGTCGTCGTCTTGAAGAGAGAGAAAGCAGCAAATATTTGTCTGAGGTGAGTGTCATAGCTCCAAATGTTACATAAATATGCTATTAAAGTTGAGTTTCTTGTTAGGGGGAAATTTCCATTGGTATTTTCAAACGTTGTACCGTGTTTTGAGTAATGTTAGCCGACTGTGTAGCCTGACCAACTGTGTTGGCTAGGGTTAACGTTAAGTTAACGTTAAGGAGATACGGTTAGTGATATTTGTTGTTTAAGAAACACTGAAGTGTAAGTAAAGGTAACGGTGGTCGTTTGTTTCGTGACTATCTCTAAGTGTAACGTTAAAGTTTATAACGCTCTCATTAATTTATTTTTTAATCGCCGATAGTGATGGTCTAACGAGATGTCCCCTAGTGGCGGGCTTTATGGCTGCACCGTTAACATGGATTCTGTGTCTAGTAATAAATATAAAATATAAAAGAACAACATAAAAAAATAACACATATGTACACCTTAAAACTATCAAATAAAGGTACAATTCTAAAATTAAATTTAGACATAGTAATGTTAACCATTTAAAGCTCAAATGATGTATTTAATGTAACATGCAAGAGGCATGTTTTACATTACCTAGTGTAAGGTTATGTCAAAGACTTCTATGCAAGTGTGACTGGAATGGAAGCAAACAACAATGCTGTAACGTTAGGTTAAAAGTAAGCTCTATTTATTTAGGCTACTTATCATTAGCCTTTTATTAACGTTGGCCTATATCTTGTAATTAATAGTTGTATGTAAGTGATAATGAATTGGATTGAAGATAATTTTCAATTACCAATTTTTCTCTTTCTTCAGGTTATGACAGACTTCACATGTTGGACTTCTGTCCAAGTTTGCCAATGGTTGAGAGATATTGACTTGGGGGAATTCTGTGCAACTTTTGTGGGTGAGCTTCAAGTATTCTGTGATTGATGCACCAGTGTCCTAATTGCCATGTAAGAATAGTCTCTTACAACAAATACCTCAAACACCTGCAGTATTTCCATGAGAATAAGCCACATTTCTTTGTTGTATGTGGACATAATGGCTGCCAAAAAAAGGTACAAAAGAGTGAGTTCTTTACGTCAGGGCTCGACGCTTACTTTTCTTTTTAGGAGCACTTGTGCTCCTAACTTAAAAAATTTAGGAGCACAGTCAAAAATTTTAGGGCCCTTATAATCAATTAATCCCAAAATTAGCAAAAAGTAGCCTTCCCAGTACTAGGTGCATTTGACTCTCTAACTTTATTAAAAGTATGTCATCTTTTGTCAAATTCTTAAAACAAATTATATTTTATAAGCTTTTTTAAATTTTTAATTAAAACGACAGAATAAGAGTAGAATAAGAAACAAGTTAAAAATCAAATGAAATCAGTATTAACAAAATTAATTTGTAGAGGTGGCACAGAAGAACACAAAAGTGGCTTGATGTACTTTCAGACATTTAATGAGGTTCAGAAGTGGAATGAGTGCAATTAAATCCATAAATCCATGACGATATTAATGTTTTAAATATAACATTTTGAATATAGAAATATTAAATAATTTAAATAACTGAAAAGATACTTTAAAAATGAAACTAAACTGCCAGCAGGTGGCGGTAAGTCACTGATTTTATCACTGAATCATTCATTCAATTGATTCATTCGAACGGCTGAATCATTCAGGAATGAATCAAGTGACAGTATTTATGAATGGGTAATCATGAATCACTGACTCACTAGATTCGTTTAAAAACCCCGTTCATTCATAAACGAATCACCACTGTGTTTGAATGGAGATGCGCAGCGGCTCTGCTGTGTCTTTGTTTTCAACTATTTTCGACGACGAAATAGAGCAAACTCAGACAATAGTGTTATAGTCAGACAATGCAAGTCACTTAATACTAAACTCTTGTTTATTGACCTGTTGTATTAAATCAATATCACATCTGCAAACTTCTTAATAATCATTAAACCAGTCACTCATCTTAGTTCATCGCGAGCTCACATTTATAATCAACGAAGCTCTCTACACTGCGCGATGAATCTCTTATTTACACCCCGTCTACACTTTGCTTATGAAAGGATTCGTGAGATGCGTCTGTGATACATTACTCAACGCTGCAAAAACACGTAGAAACCTTTGAAGCTCCCCTGAGCGCAATCACAAGTATGATGATCGGTCAGTCGCACTGGTGCTCGCACGTAGAGTTTGGGTTAATTGAACCTGTCGAGTATTTACTTGGATATGACTCAACAGGAAGAAAAGAGACTTTCCAGTACATTCCCATTTTGGAAGTTTTAAAAAATATTCTGAAAAGAGATGATGTTTTTCATCATGTTGTGGAAGACACAGTTTTTGATGGAGAAACACTTAAAGACTTCACAGATGGATTAATTTTTCAGCAGCATGCCTTTTTTGATGGCTCTGAGACACAGCTGAGGCTCCAGTTATATACTGATGAATTTGAAATTGTTAATTGTTTAGAATCCAAAAAGCAGATCCACAAAATTTCAAGCGTCTACTTTGTTCTTGGAAATATTCCACTGAAGTATCGTTCCAAATTTTGCATCCTCTTCTTCGTGACCTTTGTGAACTTCAGTGCCGCAGTGTATCAGTTGACATTGAAGACCAGTCCTGCATTTTCAAAGGCTCTGTGATTTCCATTTGTGCTGACAATTTATCAGCCCATTCCTTGGCCGGCTTCAATACTTGCTTTAGTCAAGGACGGATCTGTCGTTTCTGTCTGTGCCACCACTGTGACATTGGTAACAAAACTGAGGAAAGTGAGTGTATTCTCCGGACTCCTGACACACACCTTTGACATTTACAAGTGTTAGATGGTAAATCCTTGTATGGTGTTACTGGATGCTGCCCTTTTGATAAACTGCCTCATTTTGAGGTTACTGAATCCTTCCCGCCTGACTTAATGCATGATATTCTTGAAGGGGTCATCCCACAGGTTCTGAAATTAGTCTTGCTAAAGCTTACCCGTGAAAGACTGGTAACACTGCAACAGTTTAATGACCAGCTACAACAATTCCCCTTTGGACAAAACGATATCACTCACAGGCCTGTTTTGCTGAAGCCATCTGCTCTGCAGCAAGGTGTCATCCCAGGAAAAGCCATTGAAAAACTGACCCTTTTCCAACTCTTACCTTTTTTGATTGGAAGCTTCGTCCCTCAGGAAAACACTTACTGGGCTCTCTATTTGCTATTAAGATCTATATGTGAAATAGTACTGGCACCTGTGATCAAAACAAGTTGGCTAAGTCCACTGTCTGCTCTCATCACAGAATTTTTGAAGAGTTTCCAGAAGCTTTTCCCTGACAACATCACTCCAAAGATTCACTTTCTGGTTCACTATCCTCGATTAATCAAACAGCACGGTCCACTGAGAGCACATTGGTGTCTCAGGTATGAGGCCAAACACCTGTACTTTAAACGTCTTTCATTGATTGTAAACAATTACCAGAATATTGCAAAGACTCTGGCAAAGCGCTATCAAATGCGCCAGTGTTGGGAAGCACAATCACCTGGAAACCATGGCTCTGAAGATGTCCCGTACTCTTTAATAGAGATACCTTTGCATGCACTACCCTCTCAGCTTCGGGAGATTATTGCAGAGGACACAGCTGAACTGAGTGAGACACTCTGGAAAAACAAACAAGTGGTATATGACAGAGTCAAATACACCACTGGAGACTTCTTGATCCTTGACCTTGTGCATGCTGAGGAAATCCCAGTTTTTTTTAAAGTTATACGTATTGTTAAGTACCATAGTCAGTGGAATTTGTGTGGAAGAATCTACAAAACCTGTTGCTTTTCTGAGCATCTGCATGCCTACAACATCACCAACTACAAGACACCACCCCCAGCACTGAGGCCAATCAACAACTTGCTGAAGACCTGAATGAGTTTTACTGTAGATTTGAAACTCCAAGTCTAACACCTCACACCCGCTCTGAACATCTCTCCACACAACCATCAACACCTTCTGCAACCCCTCTCTCCCCCACTCCTACGTTTAAGATCAGTGAGGATGATGTGCGCCAGGTCGTCAGAAAGAACAAGAGAAGAAAAGCAACAGGCCCAGACGATGTTTCACCAGCCTGTCTGAAAACCTCTGCTGACCAGCTGGTCTCCATCTTTTCGCAGATCTTCAACCGATCACTGTAGCTGTTTGAAGTCCCTGCCTGCTTCAAATGCTCCACCATCATCCCCGTCCCAAAGAAACCCAAGATAACAGGACTTAATGACTACAGACCTGTGGCCCTAACGTCTGTGGTCATGAAGACATTTGAGAGGTTGATGTTGGCTTATCTGAAGGACATTACTGAACCCTTACTTGCCCCACTGCAGTTTGCTTACTGAGCAAACAGGTTTGTGGATGATGCAGTCAATATGGGACTGCACTTTATCCTGCAACATTTGGACAAAACAGGGACTTATGTGAGGATCACATTCACTTTCAACACCATCATCCCAACACTCATCCAGACCAAACTAACCCAGCTCTCTGTCCCTAGCTCTATCTGAACACCCTTAAAACAATGGAGATGATCGTGGACTTCAGGAGAAAACCCGCTGCACTCCCCCCACTCACCATCATGGGCAGCACTGTGACTGCAGTGGAGTCATACAGGTTCCTGGGCACCACAATCTCTCAAAACCTGAGGTGATACACTCACATAGACACCATTGTTAAAAAGGCCCAGCAGAGGATGTACTTCCTTCGCCAGCTGAGGAAACTCAACCTGCCACAGGAGCTGCTTAAACAATTCTACTCTGCTATCATTGAATCCATCCTATGCACTTCAGTAACTGTCTGGTTGTTCAGATTACAAATCAGACTACAGAGGAACGGTTCGGATGCTGGAAAGGATTATTGGTGCCTCCCTGCATAACCTCAAAGTACTGGATACACCAGAGTGAGGAAGGGCTCAGAAATCCCTCTGGACCCATCACATCCAAGCCCTTCTCCTTTTTGAAACTTTTGCCATCTGGTGGATGTTACAGGCACTGAATACCAGACCAGCCAGGCAAAAGAACGGTTCTTCCCCTGGCATCACCTCATGAACGTTAAGTTATCCCATTGGGCAATTAAAAGTATGTGCATAACCTTATTATACTGATTTATCACCCTAAATCTGTACATCCCTACAACGTTATTTTATTTCTATTCCTATTCTATCTCTAGCACACCTGTACATACAATCTTATCTTTTTTTGTGTTTAAGTATTTATGATAGTGTATTTATCACATCTTATTTATTATCTGTTGTGGTGTTGTTGTATCGTTGTACTGGAAGTTGTGATTTACTTATCACAAATTCTTGTATGTGGCAAACATACTGGGAAATAAAGCTCTTCTGATTCTGGAAAACCAAGGCTTCTTGGGGGTTATTGCTTTATTTTGTACAGTTATGAATTCGAGTCTGTCCAGAATGACCATTAGGGCTTTTCTATTGATCATTCATATATAGGGAAATACATTTTCTTTGTGTAAAGATAGGTTATGAATGAATATTTGCCTCAAAAGTTATGGAAAGTTCATGGAAATTTCTTGGTTGAAATGTGTACGTAGCCTGTCAAAGTCATCAATTTTTTTGTCAAACTTTATTGACAGCCCCCATTTGTAACAATTTCACTACCCCAAATAGGTTGATGCTGGAGAAGACGAACGAAGCATCAGGGAACATCTGCAAGTAATGAAGGAGGAAACAGAGAAGCTTCAACCAAACATAGAGCTCCTCAAAGAAAAGATGGCACTGATAAAATGCTACCGAAGAAATTTTGTGTCCAACCATAGCACAGAGGAGACTCTCTCTGAGTTCCCGTGTTTCAGACTGGCGAAAATGGTAAGTACTGTAGTGTGTTAATTGCCTCCTTATTTAATTGTTTGAGTTATGACTAAATTTTAATACATGTCTTTTCTACTTTGCCTTCATCTTAACATAAGCTCCTTTGGGATCTGAGAGACCACACCAGTGTTGATGTGGACCAACAAATTCTCACACAGCTCTCTGTAATGGCACCTCGAGTCCTTAAAGTTTCGCGGAGTCCCCTGAAGGACAAGTTCAGGCGAATGATTGAGGACTGTGAAGATGGCAGACTGAAAAAAGGTAATTAGGTGTGGCGCTATAATTTAACAAAACATGCAATTGGCTCTAACTACAGTACTGTTGCTCTGATTAAATGAACATGCAGTTTCTTTGTCTCAGTTGCTACCATAGTCCATTATGACATTGTTAATCTGCTGCTAGCTTCCTTGTTTTCTTCTGTTGTGCATGGCCCCTTAATTGCTGCCTGCAGCTATATTTAAATCTGCACTGCTTTAGATTTTCAGCCTACTACTGACTGATACCCTACCTATCTGCCTGAGATCATACCTGTCTTCCCTCCTGCATGTATGTCTTAAGCCCAAAGTATACTTACCTTTTTAGGCATATGCAAGTTTCCATATTTTTGTAACTGTGCGTACTTTATGCGCAGGTCGCACATGCGCATTAAATTTTTTTGCAGTTATTAGTTTATCCACAAGATGACAATCATGCCCTGGGGGTGTCGATTCACACAGTAGTCGAAGAAAAACGTATGCAAGCTACAGGATTTCGGTGAGTTTTTGTAACTTTTATGTAGGGAGCAATACGACACAATAAATCGTGGAAAATGAGGGCAGACATGCAAAAGTACTGATAATGCTTCTCGTGAATACTCCGCATTTCTGTCACCAGTAGACTGAGGCCTTCTCCACACGAACAAAGGTATTTTCAAAACCGCAGTTTTTTTTTTTTTGCGGGGAGGTCCCGGTGTCGGTATGGTTCGGTACGGACAGTGTTCAGGGAAAAGTGTTTTTAAAGGACTACTGTTCAAATGAAAATAAGAGAAATAAAGAAAACAAATAATCAAACAAAGCAACAGCACAAATAAATACAGTTAGAGCAAAGATTACATCATAAAGCTGTTTTCATGTATATAACATTAGTTTTTAGTTACAGAAATTGAATAAAGTAATGAAATGTAAAATAGCATTGCATAGTATTCACTGTATAAATTAAATATAGAGTAATCCTTATTAAGTTACAAAAGCTATTCAGTCAAGAGCAATGAGAGATTTCAGTACACTGATACTGAACACGTGCATTCTTTCTCAAGTGTTTAAATTCACTTAAGACATAACCTACTATGTTTCTTAGAATAATCGCCAAGACGGGTATGTTGACAATTCTTGTGTGAATTTGTCAGTTCAAACGCAAGACTCGAAAGAGAACTCAATATTTGCGCGCTGTACACGCGCTTCCGTGTGCGTGCTTCGGATGAGTGCACAAATCTTCTTAGAGCACGCACGCGAGTTCTCTTTCGCTGGAATATTAAAATTGGCAAGGCTTAAATAAGTATAGTTAAAACACAGATAGCAATATGTGCTCTCATCTGTCTTATCTGCAATCGCGCGCTATCAGCACCCGGTTGATGATGGTGTAAATGACTGGTCATATAGAGCATACGGCACTCGAAGTGAACAAAGTTTAGGGGAAGCCAGAATGCGTATCCATGTATTCACAGAAACATACATTAGCCTCTGTCTGTTTTATTTATTTTCAACAAACCATATTATATGCATATTGCGTGTCAGAGTTATCATGAACGCTGTGCAAGTGCATGCCGAACGAGTGTGGAGAACTGTGTGGTACGAATGCTGACTGTGTGTGTGTGTGTCGCTATGCGCGCACATCGGGATAGTGCGCGATAGAGAGAGCAGAGGAGAATTGTAAACGCACGACCATGTAGAGACAGAAATGATATGGCGTCGTGTAAATAAGATAAATAACATAGGGCTATTTAGTTTTTTAAATAAAAGAACGAGGTATAGACCTGTTCTATAGGAAAGGAAACCTTAAATAACTTCTGTTGTGATCTGGCACTATAGAAAATAAAATTAACTTGACCTTCAAGGGGGGCGGCCACCCCCCCTAATAAGGCAGGGGAAACACTGCGGTTGCAAGGCTGAGCATGACTAAGCGTCATGCATAATAACGAAATATATTTGGGCTTTACACCAGTAATGAATGTTTTAAAAAACAAAAAACAAAAAAGTATTGGGTAAAAGCATCCCCCATGTTATGTTAACCTAATGATGTTATTTTGTTTAAAGGCCAACAGTTGGAAGCAGCTATTCTGCTCTTGCCTGCACTGTTCAAGGAGGACCCGGGGTTGCTGTATGAAGTTGAGGTGAGCCATGAACAGTTTACTACAGTGTGTGAAGCACAATCTAATCAAAGCACTACACTTATTACTCACACTCACATTTTATTATGCAAATTATTTTAATACAAACATTAGTGTTTTTGTTGGTCTACACAAACTATCTTATCAAAGTAAAGAGAAAATTACATTCATTTTCAGTTAATGGCCAAAAGTATTTGAGCAGCTGTACGACAGTAGTTAAAATTAATTTAACTCGTAAGGTTTGCGTTTAAAATAGATATGAGAAGATGGTTCATGCTATTATTTCCTCTCCTCCAGGGCCATGCTCAGACCAGCCCTCCTGACATCCCAACACCTAAAATGGTAAAGGCTGCAGGGAGGATCATCCCATGCAGTATGACCACATTGTGCTCACTTTGGATAGCCAGGTAATCACAGAGGAGAGCGAGGACATCTCGATGGCACTGGGTCTCCTCTTGTGTGTATATTTTGCGTTTGGAATCCAGTATCCTACAGGACTGAAAAAGACACTGATCTTTTTGGACTCTGTTGTTTTGAAATTGAAGGATGCTGCTGAACTTCCTGTCACTGTAAAAAGGGTGTACAACTCAATCTGTGAGTAGACTTGAGGAGTCAATATTCTCTCTTTCTCTTTCTTTCAGTTTTAGTTCCAGTTTCTATATTGTTTTTGAAATCCTGAAGGACTTACAAAAGACTTCAAAGCATAACAGTTTGCAAGTGGTTGTATTAAAAGCAATTGTGCAATTTCACTCACTCATTAATCTAATGTTAAAAACTTTAGATTTTCCAAATAAAGTAAAGAATGTAAAAAAACAGAAAAAAACCCAAGGACTCTTGTCTTCAAAAATTTACATATTTCAAGCTTGTTGCATCATTTTTTTTATGTGTATAAAAGGGGAGTATATTGTGTTGTATATGCATATTCCCTGACTTGTCAGCACTGGTTTTTATTTGTTGCTGAAAGAAATAAATTAAAAGGTTTCGAAAGTGTAATGTATTTTGTTTCTCAGTAAGCATTTAATACAGGATTTTGAATCTTTAAAGCCACAATTTGGTAAGAAATTATTAATTATCATTCACCTTTTAAGTAAAAGTGTCATTTAGAAGCAAATTGGCTCCTCTAGAGTAGTACTGGCATGATAATGGGCCTACTAGCTCAAAAAAAAACTAGATATATATATATATGGCACCTCTAATTTGACAAAATGCTATAAAGCTGCTTTATGAATAGGTGCCATATAGCACCAAAAGAGGTTCCCCTATGATTACGAGCCAAAGAACCACTGCTGGTGCTATATGGCACCTCTTATGGTTCTACATAGCACCATTTGACAAAGGTGCTGTATATCACCTTTAAAGATCGGTGCTATATAGCACCAAAAGAGGTTCCCCTATGCTTACGAGCCAAATAACCACTGTTAGTGCTATTTAGCACCGGTTTTGTTTGATTAAAAGCCAAAGAACTACTGTTGAACACCATTTTTGAGAAAAAGTGCTATATGGCACCATTTGACAAAGTGCTATATAGCACCTCTTATAGGTTCTCATACCACCATTCGACAAAGTGCTATCTGGGCAACTCCTATGTTCTACATAGCACCATTCGACAAGCAGTTGCTATATGGCACCTTTATGGTTCTACATAGCACCATTCGACAAAGTGCTATATGGCACCTCTTATGGTTCTACATAGCACCATTTGACAAAGTGCTATATGGCACCTCTTATGGTTCTACATAGCACCATTCGACAAAGTGCTATATGGCACCTCTTATGGTTCTACATAGCACCATTCGACAAAGTGCTATATGGCACCTCTTATGGTTCTACATAGCACCATTCGACAAAGGTGCTATATAGCACCTGTAAAAATAGGTGCTAAATAGCACTAAAAGTGGTTCCCCTATGATTACGAGCCAAAGAACCGCTTTTAGTGCTATATAGCACCATTTTTTTTTAGAGTGTACTAAGGAGGAGTCTATTCACACATTACACACAAACTCAGTGGTGTGATATTGTCGGTATTGACAGTAATTTGCCATTATGACTTGATTATTTCACACTGCAAAAAAATATGTCCAGAAATAATTCTATAGGAACATCTTAAACATAAATCAGATTTTGCTGCTATTATTACTAAAAGCAATCATTCGAATGCCTAGCAATAATATCCTATTGTTGACAATTAACCCAGTGAAGCTTTGTTGATTTGATTTGAGAAGAAAAGGTTAGGGAGGATAGAGAGAGACCTAGAGAATGGGACAAAGAAGAGGTAAGAGAGAGACACTGGTAGGAGTGATTGAATCTGTGACTCTGGCAGTGGATATCCACCCACGCATCATTACGAAGCAGTTCACCCAGGCTTGTTTTCAGCATTCGTAAGAATGCATATTGCCACTGACGTGCTCAGTTTCACTACACATACATGCCATGTGAATCATTTAGATTTTCCTTTGTATATCTTTTTAAAAATAGAGATCCAGA
The DNA here is from genome assembly GCA_018155175.1 of Sinocyclocheilus anophthalmus. Classification (NCBI taxonomy): domain Eukaryota; kingdom Metazoa; phylum Chordata; class Actinopteri; order Cypriniformes; family Cyprinidae; genus Sinocyclocheilus; species Sinocyclocheilus anophthalmus. Next base: position 36,090 of record JADLZN010007326.1, read on the forward strand.
AGGGGTGAAAATCTTAATGATTGTTTACAATTAATTGTAGTCTGATATGGATATGTGCCAAACACTGACCTTTTATAATGACAAAGTTTTATTGCGTCCAATCATAACAAAGCTTGTTTAAGTGCACTCAAGTCATGAAAAAATATGTAGAGACAGAAGCAAGACAACAGACTAGAATCAGTTCTTCTTATTTCCTATAATCCATTACCTGAAAGTGAAATCTGTGCCATAAACAGTTGCACTTAATGCAGGGCTACAGTATGCTAGGACAAGTAGGTTTTTTTTTTTAATGTAAATTTAGGACTTTTTGAGACCAAGAAAAGAACATTTCTGGAATAAATTGGATGGAACAATATGTCAGTATGTTCTCTAAATGTAAATCTCTAGGAAGCTCACAAGTATTTGAGTTTGCATCATTGAGAGATATTTGTTATTGATTTGAGCATAAAAATGACTTTATAAATTTAAGACTTTCTGGACTGATTTAAAACATTTTTTCAGCCATAATTTGTGGAAGGATGAATTAAGACTTTCAAAACCCAAAGTCTGCAACAAATGTTCAATAGCATGATGTATTCACACACAACCTCTACATTTGAGAAAAAGCTTCTTCAGGTGTTTTTCACACTTCATGAATTACTCTATTACCCTGTGAAAACAAATAAAATAGATTTTGTTTCATAGTAGCCAATTACTTTTTTACATTATCATATGAAAAATACAAAATATAATATTTTTGTGTGGGTATTTAAAGCACACGTGTCCACATTTGAATTATATTTGAAATATCTTACAATATCTTGAATTATCGCAGTATTTTGGGGTGTTATATCACTGCCATGATAGATGGATCATTGGTGTCGCCCAAGAGAGAAGGAGGTGTGATCAAAGCAAAGGGTCAAGGGTAACGCAATAAGTTGTTTGTGAAGGGCAGATGTATAGGCATTCAACTCCTTACAATCAAATTATTTCATTACCATTCATTACAAAATGATGATAAGGAAGATAACAAGTGTTCTGTTTTAGATTAATCTAAGTAATACCGTTCTCAAATAACACAGATATCAGTGTTACCGAGTTCAAATCAACCTTGAGATATACTGAGAAGAAGGAATGACACTGTGAATATTACAGGAAGCTCAGTGGACCTTAAACAATCAATGCATCTGATGCAAGAATATCAGCGAGTCATGCATGCATCATCATGCATAAATAGGTTAAGAGTCTGCAAGAGTGATTATGAGACTAGTTAAACCACAATGACAGATTCTGATATCATACATTAATGCTAATTCTAATCCTAACTAAAAGTCATTATGAATAGAACCTCTTTCTTTTATTGTTGTTAGTGTTCGTTCTAGTTGGAAAAAAATGCAATGAGTGGCACAATAAACTTTTGTTCAAGAAAGAATAAACTGAAAATGTAAAGAGCATAAGCAATAGAAATTACACTGTGTAAAATAGAATTGGGATTGAAATACCTTTAAAGTTCAAAAAGGCTTTCATTCTATCTTATATGTATCTCTATGTCTGTCTCTGTCTTCTCAGTTGTGATGCATGCAATTAGCTGTAATGGGGTTTGCTTGAGGTTTTTTTATGCCATAATGATTGTCAGGATGTGGCCTATATGAGAAGGGCAGAAGCTCTCAGGCTACAAACTAACACAAGATTCTCACTGGTATGAGAGTCAGAATTGAGTTTATGAAGTTTGCATTTATTAGGCACTTGGTCTTTACTTGGTCTGTTGCTTCCAAACATAACAGCAGAAATTCAGTAATCATATAAGCATACAAGTTGAGCAGTGTAGAGACAGAGAGAGAGGAAAGTGCACTTAATATGGAAACAAAATGTTTTTCATGCATTGATTTTGTATGAACTGCATGTAAACTCAATATAAATAGCTAAATGGGTTGTTGTATATACAGTTTTGACCATTTGTACAGGTAAATAGTCTAGGTAATGGTAGGTACAAAAAGGACTAGAGGTCATCTGAAGTGTTTTAGTGACTGAAATGATAAAAATGAACATTTAGCTGAAACGGGAAGGGATAAACTTTTTTCACCCTTCGGAGTAGTGCTCAAAAACTCTTTCTACTGAACAAATGATGTGTTGAAGACTTGTGTCTCCCTTGCACTGACTGACCTCTTTCAGGAGGTGATGAACTTGATGGTTGCCTTCTAGAACTGGACCATCAAATCCTGTGTCAAATTGAATTTGCTCAGTTGTAGCCCAAAGTAAATCCTCTGTTGAGACTTTTCTACAACAGTCAGGGTTCGCTTTCTATTTAAGGCCCTGTAATATTGTGGTTTGCAGGACCTTGAAGGAGTTGATTTTGGACACAGTCAAGTGATTGACAGGAGTGGAGGCTTTGGAGCCCCTACTGAAGTCCATAATCATCTCTACACTTCAAAGCATCAGCTCTGTGACTGAACCGAGACAAATTACGGTTTCGCTTCCTGTTTCTATGCAAATATGTGTCCATCTTTTGGATACAGTCTGTTATCTTACACATCACCTGTAAATGTGCAGTAGCCCTAAAATGTAGTTGGACACTTACTGTGCAAGTGGCCACACTAAGCAAATTATCTGTAAACAAATTGTCCTAGAACTAACGTCACTTTTTAGAGCTAGTTTGCATGATGAAGTCAGTTCCCCTGAAGTTCCCCTAATGTATGACAAAAACCTAAAAATAACCTCTTTGTGTAATGTTTTGCACAGAAGTGTAGACATGTACACTTTTTTTCTGCTAGATGTTTAATTTGTGATAGTTAACCTATGTTAGCCATTCTAGATGTTTCACAAAACTTGATAACAGTGAATTAAGGCCGTCGTACCAAGGACAATATAATAATTTCCGTGCAGGTTCAAGATAATCCGTTAACTTACTATGGAGCTGCGAGTCAGCAAGCCAAACTATGGAATAAAAAGCGGCATTCCTCCGGTGCACTCCGTGTCCGAATTGCACCTACGCGGTTTCATTCACGCCTCTAGTGAACTGAAATGAGTGACCTACTGAGGGAATAGTGAAGAGGGGTTGGGGGCGATTTCGGACCCCAGTACTAGAAAACTTCCAGTCCGGTGTGTAGAGGCAAGTTGGAGCTCTAAACTCCAGTACCGAGTTTGGACAGCCCTGCTTTAAATCAGTCAACATAATTCTTGCTGGATCATAAGAATGTATGTATAAGAAGAAAAGAGCATGTATATAGATAGTTGACAAATAAATTACTTTGCGATTCAACATCAAGATTTTACATTTTTCTTTTTTTCTTTTTTTAAATCAACTTTTATATATAATCAAACAAGTTATTTTTGAGGTTCACTTAAATACTTCTGTGGTGAGACAAATTAAGTCCAAGTATGTATTTCTTTGATTAATATGACGTAATAAAATTGCATGAATAATAACTACACAATAAGCTGAAAATGTTGTTTAATATACTTTTAAACTACCGGTATTTATTCTTTAAAACAGCACAGCATGCCCATCCATATGCTACTGTCAGATCATATGTTGCATTAATTATGATTCTCATGATGACGCTGGCTATTTTACCTTCAAAAAGGCTGGAAGCAGCTTCCACTTTTCCTGCAATACAGAAGAGGATATGGGGATTTTATAACTAACAAATATAATAACGTTTGCTATTTTATGACAGTTGTACTCATGCCACTACTCCCTCACCTCCACAGTGTCGACAGGAGCAGCGAACTCCTCCTGCAGCATGTCTGTTGGTTATGATGGCAATAAACCGCAAATGCGAATAATATCATATAAGTTAGGAAACCATCATACACGCCGGACCCAGGTGAGGCACACTCCGACCAGAAGTTTGCGCTACACGTGAAAGTGTGAGGTGTAGCATGAAAATCATATGTATTCCGACCGACGTCCACGGTTTTTTTTCTTTCTCCCTAATGTAACTAAAATCGTTATTTAAACTCACTAACAGAATGAGATAAGCACATTTTTGACACTGACCATGTATACAAGAAGTCAAATTTTCTTACTTTTTGTATTACCGTAATTATTGTATTAACTTGTAAAGTAGAAGCCTTTTCACAAGTGTCTAGACAGTTCTTGAACGTGAACATTGGAGATCCTGTAGGCACAATCTTTTAGTAATTGGTAAAGGACATTCTTTTGAATGTAGTAATTATTCTGTTACATAACATAGTCCTGTGTGTGACCGCGTGTTGGTGGGAAGAGTTACTTTTAAAAGTAATGCATTACATATTGCGTTACTCCATTAAAAAAGTAACCAATTACGTTACTTAGTTACTTTTTATGGAACGTAATGCGTTACGTTACTTTTGCGTTACTTTTAACATCTGGACAGGACTTGCTTGTTTGTTTTTAAAATAAAAAAAGTTATATTTTTGGAAAATGTAAAAGCCCTTTCACACCAAAAAATGAAATGAATAAGCCTCAGGCTGAAAGGAAAGTAAATTTACGTCCGTACGGCTAGAATGCAGAAAAATTGAAGACATTTCAACACACTTAGCAATAAAAAAAGTGGTCGAGTAATTGTTGCTTATTATTAGTATGGTTGAACTGGATCAGCGAAGGTCAGAAGCAAAGACATTGGTAAATAGAATGGGATTTAAATACATAAAGCATATTTTTGTTGTTTAACATTTAATTATTGCAGGTTCACGTCATATTCTGAGTTGCATTATTTTCATTCATTTTGAGGAATACTGAATCAGTTTTTTTTTTTGTGAGTGAGATGAAATAATGCATATTCATATTTATTTTAGATCTACAGTAACATCTGATTTCTCTCAGCATGTGGACAGGAGAGCTGTCCAACTAATTTGGAATTGAAATAAGTAATCTGATTACATAACTCGCGTTACTTGTAATGCGTTACCCCCAACACTGGGTGTGACAAATTAATTTCTAAATGCACAAATATTGCCCGCTGTCTTTCATTAATATGAGGCCATGAATCTCTATCTGTAACAATTATACAATAATCATGAGTTGTTACTGCTTGTCATGTCAGCAACTCATAAATGTAATTGAATTCTGCAAATAATCACACAAGTGGATAAAAAATTATTTTTAATGTTAAATCTCTATTTTCCATTACCATCTAAGTATATAACAGCAGTCATGGTCAAAATAAGCAAATAGATATATAAGACAGAAGAAATTACCACTGTATGAAAGGCAGTTCTGAGGAAATGAAATATTTGCTCAGATTTAAACTTCAGTGAAACTCTGTACATGAGCATACTGTAGTTTGTTCAACATATTAGCAAAGTAAACAAGCATCTAAAAGTAAGACTTCTCCAATACAAAACAAATGTCTACTTATCTAAAATTACAATATGCCTTTAAAAAAATGTCAGAATATTTTTTTAAACGCTCGCAAGCTACTGTCAGGGTAGTAGAGTTGTGGGATCTATACGTGTCTGTTGTTGCTGCTCAGCAGTTTGGGATAAGCGGTCCCGATAGAGCGGCCGTGTCTATGCACCACCATCTCCAGCTGGTACTCATCCAGATTGACCACAGCTGTGGTGGTCTTCTCAGTGGATGTGAGGAACAAAATTGTAAAAATGGCCATTTCAAACTCGGGACTCACACCAACAAAGGCGCTGGCCACTGGCTTGACCAAACCATGCCAGCTGAATTGCACATTCAAGACGTGGTCATCTTCATTAGGCTGCATGGAAGAAAAACAAGTACAGATTCAGCAAAGACTCCACATAGAACAATAAATTCTTATATATTTTCTTCAGATTTATTGATGAAAAAAGTACCACATCATTGTCCCTGGCTTTGTAGCCCTTGTAATCAAGAATCTCCTGCTTCTCTTGCAGGTAAAACTGGACCCAGTTGTGAAGACCCATGATTTCTCTGCCAAACTTGGTTTCCCCAACAAACACATGCTCAAATCCACTGGAGTCCTCGCTTTTTGGAAAAAAGCGATATATATTTTTTAATATTTAGAGCTGATATGGAATAAAATACACACATTTTTTTATGTTGTACTGGTGTAAGTGGCTTACCCGCCGTTTCTGTCTCTATGATAAAGGCGGAACCACATGTAGTATAACTGACTCTTAAACTGTCTCAGAGCTGAGCGTGATTTTCTCTTTCCAATCAGGTACACGTGGGCACGCTGAGGGAGTAAAACATGTATTTTTTTATGAGATAAAAGATTTAAAGGAATAGTTCAACCAAAATTAAAATTTTCTGAAAATCGACTCGCCCTCAGGCCATCCAAGATGTATATAATGTATATGATTATTACAAACACGCAGCTTTCAATCGCAAGAGTCATGTGGATTACTTGTGGATTATTGTGATGTTTTTATCAGCTGTTTGGACTCTCATTCTGACGGCACCCATTCACTGCAGAGGACCACTGGTGAGCAAGTGATGTAATGCAAAAATTATCCAAATCTATTCTGATGAAGAAACATGTTGAATGGCTAAGAGTCATTTTCAGCAAATTTTCATTTCTGGGTAAACTATTCCTTTAATGCTCTAATCTAATGACAGCAGAATCATCACACATTCTTCCACATTCTTTTCCCCTGGTCATAATATGCAGCTTCCAAGAACAGGGTGTGGCAGGGAACAACCACAATATTTTGGTTAGCAACAGGAAAAAAGTTGAACTTGTCTTTTAGAGAATCTTTTCACTAAATCTTTACACATAGTCTTTACAACTTTTTTTCTTTACAACAAAAAAATACTGTTATTGCCTCTGTTATTGCCACAAGAGAAAGAGATGCATTTCGATGTGGTAAAGGATAGAACTTGAGTTATTAGAGGGTGAATTCATACCTTCATGACTGCTGTCTCTAAAATAGCATCCAGAAAGGAGTTATTTTCGGTTATCTCCTCAGCGGTCACCCTCTCTGCCACACCAGTGGACCTCTCATAGTTGTCCAAAAGCTTCATGAAGCCTGTTGAGAGGTAAATCACCATTTAAAATCACAGAAGACCTTTTTTGTTGGTGAAAACAATTTAATGTCTGGTCGTTTGGGTGGGTAAATATCCTATTCACACATGTAAATGAAACAAATGTAAACCTTCCTTTACTTAATTTCTTCTAGATTTTGTGCGAATTTGTAAAGTTTCAAATACTTAAAAACAAAGTAAACTTATGCTCCTCTATGTAAAATATTTTAATGCTGATCTGATTTTTCATGCTCCTGATTTACCTTTACTTACCTTCTATTTTATATCTATTTCATGATTAATACTGTGTATCCAAAATATGTGATGTGATTTAAGTTTACATGCATGAGGGTTTCAGATTAGCATTTCAGATTCAAATATTTCTGGTAAGATGTTGCATCAAGCAACCATGTGGTTTCTCTCATAAATCAAAAGGAGAGACTGAATGCAACATAGAACAGCATTCAGAATTCCACCAATCAATTTTCCAATTGTAATTCCAACAATTACATTTTTGAAAGGATCTTGGTGTGTCCCTGTTAAAGGCATGTTTCAGCACAGCTCCGTGGATAAATAAGCTTTTGTGCAAACTGACAGAATAATTAAAGGGGTTAGAGGTTTTTGCAAAAGAAACATACGTGCATAAGTGGTAATGGAGTTCAGTTTGGCCTCATCGACACTGGTAAACAGTGAGGATGAGGCGTGGTCTACCGCACTGGTGCTTCCCTGGGGTATGTAACCAGCTTTGCCCTAAAAGAAATGTGAGACAATTTAATGTTACACTTGATCTGTCACTAGACTTAATATTGTTTGACATTAAAATACTGACACCTGTAGTGAGATATTGTAATGAGTCCCAGGGCTCAGGCGATTCACATCCAGCTTCCAGAGCTCATTGAAAATATCTGAAAGCTCCTGGTTGACAGTTTGACTGAGAGTGTAGAGAAAAAAAAGTGAGTTGTATAAAATGTGCGTACATTTTGTACAAAACGTTCTCAGGTGCAGTAAATGGCATTCATATAATAGGCACAATTAGAAAATAATTTACCTAGATGCATCACTAAAAGTAAACAGAGCCAAGAGCACAAGGGTCCATCCAAAATAATACCTGCAACATACAAACATATAAGTAACACTTTACAATTGCTTGAATTTATTTATCTTTTTTTTGTATGTATATACTGTGTACAGTACATTTCATGCCACTTAAATGAACATAAATGATGCAATAATTTAATTTAAGTTCATACAAGTTAACCTCCTGGGACTTACAGTAAAGGAGAGTGCAAAAATAATGCAAAAAAAAAAAAGAACTTAAAAATAAGAGGAAACAACAAAGGTACTAAAGATCAACACGTTAAACTCAATGACCTTTTGCAAGACAATTATGCTTTTAAAACAGATTAAACATAGACAAAAGTAAAAAAAAAAAGAAAAAAAGTAGACGTACAAGTGTATGCAAAACATAAAAAAAAAGTGTTCTACATACCCCCTGCGCATTGTGTTTGGTTTGATGCGCGCACAGATGAACGCGAGTTATTTGTGCAGTTTTCTTCGTTTTGTTGAACGTCTCACAACAAGAGCTCGCCCGGTTAAGTGGCCCCTTGCGATGCTCTCATGCCTGAATACACCCAAATATGTTGTGTCGGTCCATTTCCACCACAGAAATCGTATATGGGGGTCGAATGAACATTTACATCAAACGGGAACATAAGTGGGCGGACCTTAGCAGAAGTTGTCTATGTTTGGTCAAGAATGATAAACCTAACTAATAATTTACCCATATTACCTTTTCACCGTTTATTTCTAATTCACGGACTAATAAAATGTCATTACTGAAGTGTAAACTATGAAGTTTGCTGAAGCAGCACACGGAACACTTTGTCACAATGTAATCGTTTCTTTTCTCCGCGCTGGTCAGGATGAACAATCACACTAATGCATGTGCGATTACTGTATAAAGATTTGATATGATAGTTTTCATAGAGACGACAGAGGGAGATTTACATTTGTATATCAGATAGTAATAATTTGCATGAAAACTATAATAGATTTCTGTACACAAATATATTCAATAAGCCAAAAGACTTGCTGAGATTTGAATACGGGTCGTCTCTCTGAGCTCTCGTGCGCCCCCTACTGAAAGCCAACAGCAAACAGTCACACAATGACATGAAGGACAAGGACTCATTTCATCAGTTTATTTCTAAGAACTGAAAGCAAAAGCTGGACAATGTATAACTCAAGTCAAAACTTAATACTGAAAGCATGGAAACAACTTACATTCATTTATAATTGCCACTAAAATTGCACAAAAAAAAAAAAAAAAAAAAAGGATTTTATTATAAAATGCTGACAAGCAACTGTCTAGAGATTGTCCAATAGATGGCGCTGTTGGTTAAGTTATGTACTGTCCCTTTACCATGGTACAAAATAGTTTCCCCACAAAATGCGCTTACTGTAATTTTAATTTTTTTGTATGACTGTGGTGGCAAAGCCACAGCTATATTGTGGAAACAATTGCTATGATAACTACAGTATTTATTTTGACAGCAATGTTACTCTTTGTAAAATGTATGCAAGGACGTGCATTCACAATCTTCATTCATTGAAGAATTTCTGCTCTGACAAGTCATACACTATTGTTTGTAGAATTTACCAATTGTGTAACTAATTGACATAATTACAACAAACAATCAAAGCCTGCATGCTTTCAGCATTTTATTCACCTTTAAAAAGGAGTAAAAGTCAAAGTACAAACATGTAACTCTGAAATGGTTACGAGTGGCACTATATTTTCAATATAATTTTCAGCTGCTTACAATTTTGTGCACATGCCAGTATTGCATTTCATGCTACCACGATAGCATTTACAAACACGAGAACATTATTGCTATCCTAAGGTACTGCAGCAGAGGAAAAATAATTCACAATGAACTTTTATTAAAGTAACAGTATTTTGCTAGCATTTTATCCAAATGAGACTTAAATAACATGCAAACCTTTACAAACCAGATGTAAAGTATATTGTACAGAGTTCTGCATGCAAATGCACAAAGCATATGCAGTATCAATGCACGTATTGGCTTGATAAACTAAAATGTACAGGTCAAAATACAACTAAAAAAAACCCTATCATATGTTTAAGACTGCACCTGGAAAGATCATTCAAAAATATTGATGATTATTGCTAATTTAATTACAATTTATTGTAATTTAATAAAATATATCTTTGATTTTGACTGAAAGTGTTCTTGTGCTCTTTTGTCACCATAATAACTGGCACAAACCATCGGTCACAGATTTAGGCAGGCAGATGAAAAAGAATGCATACTGTATCTATCCAATGACCAGCAGATTACAGTAGGACTGCTACTCATTATAGTTATAAATCATATCACATCGATCCACAAAAAACAAAAATGACCACTAACACACACACAGGGCAGACATTCTTCCATCTACCTTTATGAGACATTAATTATTAAACAAAATGTTCTTAAAAGGCAATTAAAATACTTTAAATTGGTGTTTTGATGAGCGGACACGTGGTTCTGTTCGATATATTTGGCATTCAGATGGAGGTGCGTGTGTGGAAGTGTTGGCAGTCACTTCATATTAAAGCAGCAGCACTAGGGGCGAGAGTGTCCCTGCAGTACCCTCACACATTGGAGTCATCATCCTTCACACTGGCATTGGGGAACGACGTGGAGATCCCCTTGAAGAACTCGTCCTCCTTCAGCATACTCTGATCACAAAACACAAGATGCACAGTTTAGGCTCAAGCACACCACTGTATATATAAAGCAACACAAGTGAGATCAGATGTGCAGCTGCTTGTTACCGTTAAGTTGTTGATGCCCTCTGAGAAAACGCCAATCTGCCTTACTGTCCCTTCAGAGTCCTCCATCTGGGGATTGCAAAGAGGAACAAAGTCATACAGGTGTTAATGATTAATCAATGATCGATTCATTGTTTTTAATGATTTGATTTAAGGTTATTGACTATTGAATAATCAACTGAACATATGGAATAATTGAGATTTTTTTTTTACATTTTTGAAAGAAGTCTCTAATGCTCAACAAGTCTGCACTTATTTGATCAAAATACAGTAAAAACAATAATATTGCAAAATATTATTACAATTTAAATGATTTCCTATTGTAATAAATTTTCCAATTTAATTTATTGCTGTGATGGCAGAGCTGAATGTCAGCGGCATTACCCTGGCATCAGTGTCACATGATCCTCAGATCAAAATTATCAGGAGTAAATACATTTAAATGTATTACAATAGAAAATATCTTTTAAATTGTAACATATTCACAATATCTGCTTTTATGTTTTCTTTTAATCAAATGCAAATTTGTGGCATAAAGAGAATGCTTACAAAAACACTTACAAATCAGTATTTTTAAATTAAATATTAAAAAAATATCAGTAAAGAATTAATCAGTTTGGGTAATTATTGATCATTTAAAAATGAAACAAATGCTATTAAATGTTAATTAATCTTTTTACATTAGTATTATATATTTATTTAGATATATAAATATTTAAAATATTGTAGTTAAATTATTATTCAGCAAATCTGCCACATGACTTTTGTGGTATTAAATGTTAAACGGTTAACCTGACTACCAGACAGCCAGGTCGATCAGTGCCAGCGGCCACTGCTTTTCACACTGTAGCAAAGTAAAGCATCATAGTCCATCATGCACCAGAAAGCTTCTATCACTACCTGATCGAATCGATCTAGGTCATCATCATAGATCTGGAGCTCCATGCCTCTGTAGCCTTTCTGGAAGCTGCGTCCTTTGGGCATCTCCACATCCATGGGACAGACATACTCTTCATTGTCCTCTTGCTTCTTCTTCCTACCAAACCCTCCAAACACCAGCTTGTGTGGCTAAATTTGACACAGACGGCATTTAAAATAAAAATGTCAGCATTTGAACTCTAAAATGAATGAAATCACATGCAAGTTTTGCAGTAGATGGTCTGGAGGTGTTCTGCATCATACCTTGACTTTAGCCGTGGCGGTGAGCAAGGTGTAGTCTGGGTTCTCTAGACACTCCTGTTTGAGTTGCTGGGCCTCAGAACCCACCAGCAGGTTCAAGTGAGTAGCCAGATGCCTCCGCAGCAGAGTCTTGTTGGGGGGAATATTCAGCAGCAGAGCCATTGTCTCCACATTGAAGCGAGGTTCCAGCACCTGAAACCATGAACAAAATGATGCCAATAAGGAAAAAAATTGCCACTTTTGCAGATGCCTTTTACCTCAGCTTTATTTCACTTTAGCCCACTGGGGGTAATGCTTGATAAAGTTCCCGGTATACGTTACATGTACATTTAGGCATGCACAGATGCTTTATACAAGTGACTTTCCAATTTCCATTCAAGGTACACATTTAATCACTTCTTGCTTTCCCTGGGAATCAAACCTATGACCTTGCTAGCATCCTGCTCTACTGTTTGAGCTACAGGATGGCTTCAAGTGAATCAAAGAATGAACTGGGTGACATCATCATGAACAAAATCAGACCAAAACAGCTTGACAAAAGCAAACTTTCCAGAGAAGTTCAGTCTGGCCAACCTACCATTGGTCTGTGGTGATTACTTAATAGGTAGGTGTGTTCTGAGGCTCCACAAGTATAAACATGAATACACTGCAAAGCTGCTTTATAGTAGAAATTGACGTGTTTTTTCATGTTTATTACTGTAAAGCTATGGAGGACCAAACCTGCTAAGGAATAAGTGATTTTAAATTAAATGTAGTATTTTTATAATACTTTTTCTTTAAATTATTATTTAGGTTATTTTTACTATTTTTATTATTTTACGACTATTTTTATTTATTTTTTCATATTTATATATATGCCGTCAGTTATTTATTCCCACATGTATTTATTCCATATTATAAATAAAAATGACGACTTGAAATACCAAAATGTAGAGCTGGAACAAACACATCCACATCACTATGATCGGATGCTTTTTTAATTGGGTTCGCAACGCTGTAATTTTTTTGTGTTTATTGTACTGAGAGGAAGGAAAGCCGTGCAGAACCTATTTACATATTCATCTAAATGCCACTTTCAGCAGCATGGGCACAAAGGATGAAAAATAACTTCACTGTGAGTATATCGGGGCCTTAAGGGGGTACAGTGTTCATGGATCAACCCTTTCAATTTTTAACCTACAACTTTTCGGATTCCAGTGCAAATTTTTAACCATTACAACCAATAACCTAAACTAGTACAAAGTAATTTCTCACCATCAGTCCTCCATGTACTCCACTGCCCCTCAAGTTGGGTGCGTATTCAGCCAGGTCAGCAGACCGCAGCCACTCCATCACACGGTGGTTGGTCCATTGAGAGATCTCAGCAGGACTTATGTTGTTCTGAAATAATGGTGAACATAAGGATTGCTAGTATAAGCCAAAAACCAACAGGACAGCACAGATTAGAGTTTGGTCTCTCTTCCTACCTCATCTGAAGGTCTTCGCCGCAGACAGTTGGGGTCGTAGTTGTTGAGCCGAAGCACCTGGATGGCTCTCTTAATACTGAGGTGATGAAGAACACTGCCCACTTTCAGAGACAACAGGTCATCCTGTTCAGCATTGACAGGAGAGAGTGGACATGAACAACTTTCAACTAAGCAGTTTAGAAATCATGTGACACTGAAGACTGGACTAATGACTGAAATTCAGCTTTTGCCATCACAAAAATAAATGACATTTTAAAATTTATTCAAATAAAAAAACACTTATTTTAAATTGTAATAATATTTCACAATATTAATGTTTTTACTTTTCTGTATTTTTTATCAAATAAAATTCACAGAAAAAAAAAACTTTCATTTATATGTCAAAACGTGATATTGACCAGGAAAAAGACTAACCACAGTCATATAGTGAAGCATCCGTCCATCCACACGTCCCTCGTCAAACTGAGTCTTGTACTGCGGGAGGCCAATATCATCAAGCCACCCTAGAACAGAAGGTATGGGGTTAAGAAAAACAATCTGATACATTCAGCCTTAGTTTTATAACAATTTAACAACAAATCTGATACTGCGGATGAATAAACATCCATTCCTTACTTGTCACCCAGTGGTAGTCTAGTTTGCCTTTGTTGTCATCTTCCTCTGAGCCCAATGCCTGCAGGGCCAGCTGCAGTTTCTTCCTGTGTAGAGGGTGTTTTATTCCCAGCTCCTGCATACAGAGGGCAGAACAGTCCTTAAACATGAATTTCAGATTCAACTGATTATTACCAGACTAAAACGTGGTCTCAGACATTTGGACTCCACTATATGCTCTCATCCTGATTGTGAGTAATAAGAGCTCACTCTTTCCAGATCCTGCTGGGATGCCTGCAGAAGCGTCTGGCCTGAGGTGACCCACTGCCTTGCCCAACTCACGTACAACCCCAGTCCCTGCTCCTGCATCCAATCATACACCTGCTCCCGGGACCAGCGTGCAAACGGTGCATCCAGCTCACTGGAAAACACAAACAAGCAGATCTTAGAAGGTACAAAGACAGTGACTGCTGGAAATATTTTTGGAGATATTATTGACCATTTACCACAAAAATTACAACATAATGAGATTTTAATCAGGAACTGAAACTCTGAATCAATAAGCTACATGTAAGTCTGTCACCAGGGTGTGTTTCCCAACAGCAGATCTTTCCATTTTGAGAAGGAGCTCTATCCTGTGTCACTGTGATTGCTGACCTGTTGGTGTTCTGCAGGTCACGTGACCAACCCAGCCTGGGCCCAGCTGTGGCTCTGACTCCACCCCGTTTAAACTCACTCTCTGATAAGTTATCATCCAGGTTGAATGTGGTTGATTGACTTCTTTTGAGCCTTTAAAGAATAAAGAGAAAGTCAGAGAAGTCATCAGTTGCATGCTTTAAATGCGTCCATATTTAGCTAAAAAAAAACATAGTGATATATATATATATATATATATATATATATTATTTTATATATAAATTTTTATATTGTAGCGGGAGGACAAACGACAGACACAGTGGGTGTGCGTCCAGGGCTCGCGCTTTTTTTTTTTTTTTTTGGGCTTTTCTTACCAGAAAATCAAAACCAGTGTCCAGAAAAGGGACTTCAAGGGTCCAAAATAACGCAGATCTTGTTGTCCGTCGTGCTGCGGGGTTCTGTGAAGGGAAGGGGAGTGGTCAGGAAGGAAGGCCCAGGGAAGGGGCGGAGTCCGGAGGCCACACGCGCTCCCCTCTCCGGTACGGGGACACGAGGGGCGGCGGCTTCTTCCAGCGGCTACATCCTTCTCGCCTTGGCCCACGGCGCTTGAAGGGACTAGACGGACTGGCATCCTTGCCCGACGGCCGTGTAACGGGTGCGGTTCTTGTCCGGACTGCGGGTCCGGCAGCTCACGACTCTGGCGGCGCGAGAGTCCCTCTACACACCTTTCCTGGACCCACGAGGGCACCAGCGTGCATGCACGGGGAAGAGACCGGGCTCCCGAGGAGAGGCGCGCTCTGCATTTAAACAGCTGCGGTGATGAGGCTCAGGTGTGCCCCATCACACGCCGCCAACCCTGGCTATTTCGGCGCCCCTCCTCTCTCACGCACCCAATCCTGTCGGGAACCTGGCGAAGGGCGGCGATTAAGGGACAGAGTGATGCTGATAATTAGGGGGAGGCAGCCAACTCGTCACAATATATATATGAACATTTGACAATTTTAATTGCCAGAAAAAAAAAACAATCAACATTAGGGTGATTTTTACATACATTTTAAATTATTTACATGTAAAGAAAGAGTAGAAAGGTTGCTTTAGGTTTAGATGAAGTAAATCAGAAACATTATAATAATATTTGAAATAAATACTTTAATTGTTAGATAATATAACTTTTATAATTATTTTTTTTTTATTAAATGAAGATTACAATAATCTATCTTAAATATCCAGCATTCAGTGTGATTTGTACATATAGTATTTATTAATATTTTGAATTAGCTTTTATTCTTTATAGTTTTCATTTTAATTTTGTTTTCAGTTTTAGTAATTTTGTATGTGCTTTTGTCATTATCATTATTTTTTTTAGTTAGTTTTAGTTTTTAGTTTAGTTAGTTTTTCTATTCAGCTTTAATTTATATTTCAGATTGAATAATCTTAGTACTTCAACTTATTGTATTTTAGTTAATCACCAAAGCAACATTTCTAGTTTTTTAGTTTTTTTTAATCTAATATTTGTTTTATTTAAGCCTTTTTCAATTAATAAAACCAATTTTTAATAGTTTTAGGTTTAGTTAACAATAACACTGGCAGGATATAAAATATGCTAGATAAGGAAAGACACCAAGTGTCTGAAACGTCCAACCCTGCAGCTGTTTTAGACTCACTTTCCAAATAGAGCTTTGATTCCTTTTGACTTTTTCTTGCCCTCCGGAGAAATGGGGAGAGTGTGTGTGCTGTCACTGTCAGCTGACCTCTGCGGCATGCCTGCCAGATCCAGATGGTCAGTGCCGTCCCTCTCTGTCTCAGCTGTGCAAACAAACACATACACAAGAAAAGAAAATGTCCTGTTGTCACCACAGCAAACTATGTTACCCATAATACCATGGTCAGTCAAGCATCAAATAAACTAAAGACTATGTGAAGGGAGAAAAACAGGGCAGTTGTTCAGTAGGAGACCAGAACAGTAAAAATGTCATGAATAACAGGAAGTTTAAAAGAAATAAAGCCCAAAAATTACAGCGTCTTCCTTGAACTACTGGAATCAGCATCATGAGGCAAGATGGCAGATGACTTCTCGTCTGGACTGAAGAACAACTGGATTTGGTTTATTTTAGGACTGGAACCATGTAACAAAGTCACATGCTTACATGCAAGTTAACACAATGGAAGTAATAACATCTATTATTATTGTTACTGAATGGCACTAAATCCAGCCTGAATGTACATTCTTATGGTAGTTTGGATGTGAGGGGAACATACAGAGTTGTGAGAACGTGGTCAGAATATTTGAGTGCTAGGTAATAATGTGGTCACAAAATAACATGCGATGACGACAGAACATCTATATTCTTTATATCGAAGGACTCACGCTGGCTACCACATGAGCCCAATGTTTAAACACATCTATTTAGACTATTATTTTGACAAGAGGACTTCAAAACACCCATAATTGCCATTTCTTCATGTAATATCACCTCCTGCTATGAAGAAAAGAAACGAAAAAAACCCAACTTTGCTCCTAAATTTCTTCCTGTTGAAAGACAGACCTTTTCTGAATCAAGCTTGAAGCTAAAATAAAATAAAATAAGTGTTCCTTCCTACAATGTTACAGATCACAATCATTTGTGTTTTCAAAATCAGTAAAATACTTGTTGCATCTGTGTGTTTTGACTTTAAATTTATTTAATATACTGACATTGAGCAGAAACAGAGAGCCTGTTAGAAACAGTACAACATGGTCAGAGAACCAATTGATTATGTGTGGAAATGCATCAAGGTGAGGGATTTTTCCTTGAAGGAAAGAAAGAAATGAAGACACATCCAGGTTCTTCTCTGTCCTTCCTCAGAGAGGCCATATGGCAGGTCTAGCCCGTAAATGGGCATTTGTACTAAATTCGGGCACTCTTGACTCATGATCTTTTTAATCTGAAACACTAATTTTTGTTTGGACGTTTTTTTAGCTTTTTTAATCACAGTGAAACTGTAATTGACCATGGGTATATTGATCTAGAAGTAAGAAAGAAGTCATACCCAAATTAGGGGCACTAGCAGTCCTCTTCCCTCCCTTGATCTTGAAGAATCCCCGTCCAAAAGAAGATCTCATTTTCCTGGTGCCGAAGCTGTCATCCTCAGCAGTACGAGAAGAGCTTGGAGATCTGGGTGGTAGAGTTGTGATCTTGTTGAACTCATCAAATTCTTTGCTCTAAAAGTTCATGAAGAAAACATTTCAGAAATGTCAAATAACCATATGCATGTAATATAAAAAACATTCCAGTAATGTAATGTAAATTATAATATATATTATAATTTATAAAATATTATATTATATACTTCTCAATTAATACAAAACAACAGCAATTAATAATAATAATGTTAATAATAGTTATGATTTAAGAGAGCATTACTAACAAAAAAATAAGAATGACCTCAGCTGGCCTTTGATCTACTGTTAATGGCTTCTGGAATTAAAAATTGCACAACAGACATTTTATTTAATCTCATTTTAAATCACTTTAAATATTCAATATATTGCCTACCCCTAATAAAAACCTTAAAAATAAATACACTTTTACTCAAGTCTTGATTGAGTTGAAATTCACCTTTTCACTGGCTCTTCCATCAAGGTTGCCCTGGTTTGCTGATTTTGTGACCTCTGAAGTTCTAAAACATGAAAGACATTGTTACCATCACTCTTTCCAACATGCATATGTTCATAACCACCATGTAGTATCAAACCACTTTGTTAAGGTGTCTGACTCACACTTTGAGTCACAAGAGTGGCATTTCAGGTTACCAAAAAAAACAAAACTGGCATATCAAAATGTGCCATTTTTGTAACTGAACTCCACCTGACACACATACTCACTCGGGACTCTCATCTAATGGGGTCTCCAGTGATTGAGTTGGCTCCTGACACTCTTTCTCACTACAAAGGACAAACACACAAGCATTGGGATGCAGAGGTGGTGGCAAAGCATGATGGGTAAGTAGTGGGGTGTATAGACGGACATGCATTGATGTGTTAACGGTGAGAAAATGACACTTTAAACGCTATAGAATGATGGGATAGTATGAATAGTGTGAGGTGGTCATGAACTCTGATATAGACAATAGGCATTTCAAAGACTAGAAAGGATTAAAAGAGGATACTAACATAAAGTACAAGAAAGGAAAAGCCTTTAGAGGTGCTAACGCTGAGGATGGGATGCTTGGATGCTGTAACATAGGTGGGATGCTTTGGGACATAAACCTACAGCCACAGATATGATTTAAAAGAATGTTTGCTTGTCCAGATTTTATCAGATGATGATCCTGCGTGAAAAAACAACTCAGCAGACAAAAAGGTGTGTTTTAATGTACTGAAGTGTACCTTGATGACTGCATGTGTTCCAGGCCTGAATGGTTGTCTGCTTTATCTGGGGATGTTATATGTACTGCGAGCGATGGCACTTGGAGTGTACTGACAAATGTAGTCGCCTACAGAAGAAGAGAACATGCAAAGGTAAATTCACACCAGTGTATTCTCTACACCAGTATTTTTCTAAATGCAGACCCCTGGAGGTCCACCTTTCCAGCATAAAATAGAATATTAATAAATAGATAACATATATCCTTTTATTCAGCTTTTTATTGGGATTGTTTTGTTTGTTTTTTATTTATAAGCATAGTTAAAACCACCCATGGGTTGACCAAAGTGCTGTATTGTACATACAATTACCAATAAGGGCATTAAAAAACAAGTACATTAATATAAAAAAAGAAACCGTTTTTAGTCATCATCACCTGTTCAGGTAACAATATAGATCTGTAAGCATAGATTGAAATATAGAAAGAGAAGGCGTTGTTCAGATGGCTACATCGGTATGTACAGACTTACAACAATACAATAATATTTACATTTAGAAATGCAGATTATTTTGTATTACAGGTATTGTTACTGTTCACAAACTATCAAAAATGTTTTTTTAAATAAATCTGAAATAAAACAGAATAAAATATAAATATTAAATTAAAAAAAACTTCAACTTAAAAAAAAGTAAATTAAAACTGTAGTTGTAGTACTAAAATCACTCAAACTGAAATGAATAAATAAAATGAAGCTAAAAAAGAATCAAATAAATCTAATAAAATTACTGAAACACACGGAATAAAATAAAAATTCAATATTAAAACAATATAAAAATGCTATACTAGTAAACAAAAAAAAATAGAATAACCCTGATTACATAAATGGATTTTATTCACTCAGTTTTCGGAGTCCTTGGCTCAAAACGTTCTACTGCATACATCATATTCCAAGGATCCATCACCTTTGAACAGTAATATCTGAAGA
The DNA here is from genome assembly GCA_018155175.1 of Sinocyclocheilus anophthalmus. NCBI lineage: Eukaryota > Metazoa > Chordata > Actinopteri > Cypriniformes > Cyprinidae > Sinocyclocheilus > Sinocyclocheilus anophthalmus. The sequence goes on from JADLZN010007326.1 coordinate 56,051, forward strand.
CATTCAGTCACTCCCTGACAAGTGACTATCTGCGTCTTGAATCATCGGTGACAGTATGAGCCACAGGTTAACATGCTGTGTGTTCTGCAAGTGTTCAACTTAGCCTTTAGCTTGAAAAAACACCATCAACACAACTTTGCTGAACTGTCAATCAGCCTGTGTTGCTCTAAATTAAGAATAATTCTAGGTTGCAGTGCAGTGATTTCTGATTATGCATGCCAAAACAAAATATAGGTTTTTTTAACAAGGATGCAAACTAACCACAAACGGTGAACTGTATAACCTTGAGGGAAATATTATATGAATTTTGTTGGTCTGAAAAGAAAATTGTACCTCATTTTGGCCCCTCACAGCAACTTCCTCCGTGTAAGAGAGCAGAGACTTCTCCGTGTCCATGGAAACAGAGAGGGCGGTGGACATGGAGAGGGAGCTGTCGCTATTGCTCCCATCACTGTCTCCATCTTTGAATTTATCTGATGAGAAAGACAGGAGAGGAGGGAGATTTGATCATTAGCTCGGAAAGCAGCACACAACAAGTACGACCTGTCACTTAACAGCAACACATTATAGGATTCAAATAATTGTATAACATAACATAACATAATAAATAATATTTTTGATCATAAATAAGTATATTTTACTACAGATTTTCTCCCCCTGTAATTTCTTGGAGTCTCCATTGTTTCTCATTATTGTATTACAGTAAAAATTACTGTAATTTTTTTACACATTTTTACATCATGTAGCCTTCCACAATATATAATTTACAATTTAAATAATGCATTTTTTGTATTAAAGGTAGTGTTCTTACTGCTCACAAATTATTTAAAAAATCATTGATTAATTAACGAAGCTAAAATAAAATAAATATTAGATGAAAGCTTCAGCTTAAACAAAACTTACAAAATTAAAGTTAGAAATGTTGCCTGACAACTAACTGAAATAAAATTAAGTACTAAAACTGAAATAAAATAATAGCTAAATAAGATTTTGCCAAACGAATAAAATGACCAAAGCACATAAAATTAAATGCGCAAAATAAACTACTTATAAAACAAAATAAAAGCTAATTCACAGCTAGTTTATAATAGTATCTAAATAATCAAATAACACTAATGACAGAATGACAACATTTCTTGACTACCACTTGGCATTTTTTATTAAAAAGCAAAATAAGCACCTTTTTCTCCTTGGTGCTTACACGACCATCTCTTGTCCTTTCTTGTAACGCATGAGTGCCTGTCGCAACTCTTCACTTCCATCCTAACCAAGCACAGATAACACATTAACTGCCAAGTTCCTTTATGATTTTCAAAGCAATGGGAACGAACCTTATGCCTTAATCCTACCTTCCTCGCTCATCGTCAGCCTCAAAACTCCAGTGCTTTCTTCCTCTCTTCTTGTCCATATCTGCAAAGCAACGGCTTCGTAAACTAAAGACCATTTCATAAACCTACAGTCAAAGACATCTGACTCAATTCTGCCATTAGCTCACACACTGTATACAGACGATGAACTGATACAACAGATGACCTTCTGTGCAAATTTAATTTACACAGGAAGCGAGGAGGAGCTTGTGGTATTCAAACGTGAGGTGTTATGCAGCCCACAGAAAAGATGGTTGTCCAGCCTGCAAGGTTATGAGGATTTGACCACTGGGTTAAGGGCAATGCCTATAATGAGGGAATATTGAATGCGGGGAAGAAACTCACTTTGGGGACAGGATGAGTTACCGTCCTATGTGACACAACAAACAAACAATAATTTAAACGTGACATGCCGATAGCGAACCACAATCTTTTTTCAGGCTAGCAAATAAGAAAGATTGTTATTTCATTACTTCTTTCCCTTTCCTATAACTAATATCTTGTATTTTTAAACCCATTAACTTCCTGTATGACTGTAATTTGCACTGCTTCGTGTCGTAGAAAAGCAAGCTTCATGAGTACCATGCCCAAACATGCAGGCACAAGAAGCAGAGGACCAAGAGGACAAAAATAGTACAAAGATTAAAAAACTGAAAAAGGGATGTATGTGTAGAAGGTAGACATGGAGTCCCCTTACGTTTCTCTTTGAGCCTCTTTTTTAATGTTTCCTCAGTATGGAAAACTGTTTAAGACAGAGTAATAATATTAAACGTCTTCTGTTATTGAATGTGTTGGACCAATAAAGCGCTTTGAGTAAAAAGTTCGGAATACCAAAACAAAAATTCATTAATTTTAAAAAAAGCATATTATTTATATATATATAGATAGATATCACCTACACACATACGTGGGTTACGGAAGTATTCAGACCCCCTTAAATTTTTACTCTTTGTTATATTGCAGCCATTTTGCTAAAATCATTTAAGTTAATTTTTGTTTCCTCATTAATGTACACACCGGGCACCCCATATTGACAGAAACACAGAATTGTTGACATCTTTGCAGATTTATTAAAAAAAAGAAAAACTGAAATATCACAATGTCCTAAGTATTCAGACCCTTTGCTGTGACACTCCTATATTTAACTCAGGTGCTGTCTATTTCTTCTGATAATCCTTGAGATGGTTCTACTCCTTCATTTGAGTCCAGCTGTATTTGATTATACTGATTGGACTTGATTAGGAAAGCCACACACCTGTCTTTATAAGACTTTACAGCTCACAGTGCATGTCAGAGCGAATGAGAATAATGAGGTCAAAGGAACTGCCTGAATAGCTCAGAGACAGAATTGTGGCAAGGCACAGATCTTGCCAAGGTTACAAAAAAATTTCTGCTGCACTTAAGGTTCCTAGAGCACAGTGGCCTCCATAATCCTTTAATGGAAGACGTTTGGGATGACCAGAGCCCTTCCTAGAGCTGGCCAACTGAGCTATCGGGGGAGAAGAGCCTGTGTGAGAGAGGTAAAGAACAGCCCAAAGACGTCACCTGACTGTGGCTGAGCTCCAGAGATGCAGTCGGGATATGGGAGAAAGTTGTAGAAAGTCAACCATCACTGCAGCCCTTCACCAGTCGGGGCTTTATTGCAGAGTGGCCCGACGGAAGCCTCTCTCCTCAGTGCAAGACACATGAAACCCACATGGAGTTTTGCTCATCAAAACCCTGAAGGACTCCCCGATGGTGAAATAAGATTCTCTGGTCCTGATTAGACCAAGATGGAACTTTTTGGCCTTAATTTTAAGCGGTATGTGTGGAGAAAACCAGGAATTGCTCATCACCTGTCCAATACAGTCCCGACATTGAAGCATGGTGGTGGCAGCATCATGCTGTGTTGGTGTTTTTCAGCTGCAGGGACAGGAGGATTGGTTGCAATCGAGGGAAAGATGAATTTGTACAGGGATATCCTGGACAAAAACCTTTTCCAGAGTGCTTAGGACCTCAGACTGGGCCGAAGGTTTTACCTTCCAACAAGACAATGACCCTAAGAACACAGCTAAAATAACGAAAGAGTGGCTTCACAACAACTCTGTGACTATTCTTGAATGGCCCAGCCAGAGCCCTGACTTATACCCAATTGAGCATCTCTGGAGAGACCTAAAAATGGCTGTCCACCAACGGTTACCATCCAACCTGACAGAACTGGAGGATCTGCAAGAAGGAATGGCAGAGGATGCTCAAATCCAGGTGTGAAAAATTTGTTGCATCTTTCCCAAAAAGACTCGTGTCTGTATTAGATCAAAAGGGTGCTTCTACTAATAGTGAGCAAAGGGTCTGAATACTTAGGACCAGTTTTTTTTTTTCAGTTTTTCTTTTTTAATAAATCTGGAAAAATGTCAACAATTCTGTGTTTTTTTGTCAATTTGGGGTGCTGTGTGTACATTAATGAGGTCAAAAATTAACTTAAATGATTTTAGCAAATGGCTTCAATATAACAAAGAGTGAAAAATTTAATGGTGTCTGAATACTTTCCGACCCACTGTATTGTATATATATATAATAGATATATATATACACACAGTACTATATAAGAATCACTAAACCAAATAAAATAAACACTTGGTCAAAACTTTAAATCAATTAAAATAAAAAAAACTCACAACTCAAAATAACAACGAAATAACGAGAAACGAGTTAAAAAAAAAAAAAATCGCAAATCGAAACAAACACTACAAAGTGCTAAAACAATTTTAATACTAAACATATCATAACAAACAAAGCACAAACAAACCAAAAGCTTAATATATCAACAAAGCAAAGACCTAAAAACAAATAGAATCAAACAAACATCAAAGCAAATCAAAGCAAATAACAAAAATAAACACAAGCAATATGAAAAATTGCAAAAATTAATTCATACAATAACAACTGATTGAGCTTGATCTACTCCAGATTTTATTTTTAATTAGTCAGTACAGCATCACAGACACAGCATGATGACAAGACAAAACTAGACCCCTGTAGGGCATGCTGGAACAGGCAATACTAAGAATAACAGCAACTATGCGTGACCCACCTCTCTCTGTGCTGTCTAGGCCTGCAGGTGTTGGGGATCTGGACCCCGTCTCATCCTGCAGCCTCCTCAGATCACCATCTCTGCCATCCAGCTGCCTTCTCAACGTAACCAGCTCCTCCTGAACATTAAACACACACATCTCACAACTCTGATCCAAAGTCTGGACAACCACTGAAGTTAACAGGTTAAACACCCAGTAATACCAAACCATGCAGTTACTAATTACTATCAGAGAGTTCAGTACATGGCACTTGCAAAATTCAAGTTTGACATGATGTTGTAGATACTGTATCTGACACTTATGTTTTTGTTAATTGTCCAATCATGCAAATTTATTGGATTATCTCACACGTAGTATTAATATTCAATTAATCAATTATATTAGTGTCTACCACTAATCAAGATCACATTCAAGAACTTAATTCAAGAGTTCAATGCATTGTCAGGGTGGTAGAGAAGTTTATAACACCAAAAAAATTAAAATAAACTACAGTAACACAATCATGCAAACCTCACACTGAGCTTTTCAAAGCTTGTGGCTTAACAGTATGCTACAGTAAGAAGCAGTAACAGAAATAGCTTCTCCTGCATTATAAAGCAGTCTGAAATTTAGCCCTCTCAGCTTAAATATCTCGTAGAGCCTCACACTGAAACATACTTGTGGTTAATTAAACATTCTGAGATCTTATACTGGTGCCACTGCTTGGAGAGGAGGGCAGATTTATTGAGCAGCTTTCAAATCATGATGAGAACTTTGTCTGTACAACATTGTGCAAAATGGAGGGCTATAGAGCTCTCAGTCAAGCTGAGACTGTTAAAAGTTTGATACTGTAGTGAGTGACATGAGATAATAGGCTCATTAACAGTGGCCTCAGAATGTATTTGGACTCTAAATCAACACTGAATGTCACTGCATTGCTAATGAAAATATTAAATGTGACCCTGGACCACAAAACCAGTCATAAGGGTCAATTTTTCAAAATTGAGATTTATACATCTTATGAAAGCTGAATAAACAAGCTTTCCATTGATGTATGGTTTATTAGGATAGGACAATATTTGAAAATCTGGAATCTGAGGGTGCAAAAAAATCTAAATACTGAGAAAATCGCCTTTAAAATTGTCCAAATGATGATCTTAGCAATGCATATTGCTAATCAAAAATTAAGTTTTGATATATTTACAGTAGGAAATTTACAAAATATCTTCATGGAACATGATCTTTACTTAATATCCCAATGATTTTTGGTATAAAAGAAAAATCGATAATTTTGACCCATACAATGTTTTTTTGGCTATTGCTAAAAATATACCCAAGCGACTTAAGACTGGTTTTGTGGTCCAGGGTCACAAATATGACCACTGTATGGTCATATACAGACTTTAAACTAAAGTCTTCATTAAAAGTGCCAAAAAGCAAAGTTAGAGTGCAAAAATAACTAAATTTAAAAAATCTCTGGATTACAACCAGAAGCAGTAACCACCCTGAGGTATGCCGACCTTGAGTGCCTGGATTTTTTGTTCCTTCCTCCGTTTCTCATACTGCATCTGGCCCATTTTGAGTTTCAGGCTAGAGAGTTTGGCCATAAGCGACTAGCAGCAGAGAGGTTAGCCAAAGAGGAAAAGGGAAATAAACACTTAAAGATAACAAGAAAGATGACAGGTTATGCAAGAGAGACAAAAGAAGAAGAGAATCCCTATGCAAGCTTAAAGATAGTAACCTCAATTGTCGTTTTCACTAGTAAGAAACTAGCGTTGAAACTCACCTTAGTGGATTTCAATTTCTTTTCATACTGTAACCGTTCATTCTCCAACTCAGAAATGCGATATCTCAGTTCATTAATCTCCAAAATCAAACCCTAAAAAGGAAAAATGTCTTTAAAAGGCAAAAAAATCTCCATAGAATTTCACAAAGTGTCTCAAGCATTTTAGCAACAACTTGTTTTTCTAAACATTATTTTATTATTAATATTTATTTAATAACGTGAAATTTACTGTTAAATGGGTTAAAGTTAAACTAGCAAATGCATATGTACGCTGTCGATTACCACAAAAAAAAAGTTACAATAAAAATAAAACAATTTTAAAAACTTAGGGTCATTAATGCACAGAATCTAATAATATTAATAACTCGTTTCTATACACTCACAGATTATCATGGCCATATTCCTAAATTTTTGCTTCAAAGGGCTTCAAAGAGAAGCCTACTCTCAAGTTTGAAATGGTTTGTTTAACAAACAGACAGTATTCAATCTTAATGAGCAAACAAAAAAAACAAGAATTTAGTGACAAGCATCCATTCAGCACTCAGGCCTTTTAGGGCCAAGCTCTTTGTAAGGATGTCTAGCATTCAGCCGTGGATTTATGATTCAAACAACAGAGCAGCCTCTAGTTGTAAACACTAGGAAAACTCAAAAGACAAATCAGAATACACTACAGTTCAAATGTTTTGGGTCAGTACAACTGTACAGCGGTTTTCAACTGTGATGATAAGAAATGTTATAATAACAATAATAAGAAATATTTCTTGAGTACCAAATTAACATATTATAATGATTTCTGAATGATCACGTGACACTGAAGACTGGAGTAATGACTGCTGAAAATGTAGCTTTGCATCAAAGGAATGTTACATTTTAAAATATATTTAACTACAGCCTCGATTTGTGTGTGTGAACTTTTAATTTGCAATAATAAATTACCAAACTTGGTCTTTACTCCTTATTTTTGATCAATTAAACGCAGGCTTGGTGAACAAAAGAGCCTTCTTTTTAAAAAACATATTTAAAATCTTACCAGCCACAAACTTTTGAACAGTAGTGTACATTAAGCATTTCAGGCTACAGTAGTTGCTGATAGTTTTCAAATCTAAATGACATCTTATAGTCTTAGTTTTAACAGGATAAAAAGACAACATTTTGGGAAACAAACTGGAGTCTTGCTGAGACGGTAAATTATGTGGCAGCAAAATAACAGGAAACAGCAGAAATAATTTATATCTTTGAAGAATGTGTTGACCAACCTAGACCAAACACACTTGCCAGTGCAGTTTAAACAATAAATAGTTTGTATATATGTTCTATAATACTCTAAGAAGAATGAAAAACACAAATCACAAAGAAAGGCCTGAAATGGAACGTTTGTCATCAACAAGGAGACAAAACCTGTTTTCTGTGGCCGACTGTGAACACACAGGTGCAGAGACTGGTTCATCTCCATGACCCTAATCTGAAATCATCCTCTTGCTTTTCTCCATTTTTGGATGTTGTCTGACTCAAAAATACCTGCTAAAGTGATAACAGCATTTACCAAGCCTAAATAAAACATGTTATGGACAAGGACCGAGACAAGCTTGTCTGGAGTTCATAAGATAATAGTCTGCTTAACATCTAGTCTCAAGTTGCTAGACTTTAACAAACAACATAAAAAAACGTTCCAGTTTGCAGTTCATTTTGGCCAAGAAACGCCCACTTTGACAGGAAGTGTATTTGTAAACTATATGTTAGTGGCCAAACATGGTTTAGGGCTAGTTTATCTGAAATAGTTGAAACCATCGATGTGGAAAACCATTCCAATGGATCCCAACACCCTCTAGCTGTGGACCCTTCCTACTCCCATTCATCCACAGTAGGGCATAGTCCTTAGTGGTAATGACTACTTTCTAGAGAGAAAAGAGGCCACCTAAACCAATTTTTGGAGAGGAAATGGTATCTGGTAAAGGCTGTTTTTTCATTTACCATTTTGCCCAGACAGCAAACAAAGCAGAGAATAGCTAAAAGCCCAACATTCCAGTGCACTGGAACAGACCTCTGTACCACAACAAGACCACAACAGATCGCATTGTTGAATGCAAGTCTTTCTACTTCAGGCTTGTACAGAAACAAAAGGTTGGCTATACTGCAGAATCACGATTCTAAACAAACATTCAAGTCATTTTCCAGCAAACTGCAATATGTTAAAGCGGTCAAAACAAAAGAGCTCTGTGCACCAATGGCAGAATCACAAATTAACCATTGACTAGCATCACAATTAAAGCACAGCCACTGACATTTTCAAATAAAGACATCATTACACAATTATTTCCCTCATGAATGTGTGCATGTTTCTTACCTCACTATCTCCAAATCTGTCGTCAAAATCGAGTCTCTCTTTCGCCATGGCTGTTAACTTCAGCTTCAAGTTGGAAACCTCTGCCATAAGCTCCAGCTTCTGAGTCTCAAGGGCTGATCTGCACAAGAGTTCCTAGGAAGAAGAGTTCACAAATGGAGCATGAACAAAAAAATCTGTCTTATGAATAAATTTTATGGGCTTTTAGTGAAGACGTGATAGGAAACTATGGGCTTAAAATAAGCTCTACTGTGCAGAATGCACTTGACCCAACTGCCAGACCATGTCTCCAATATACAAGAAATATCTTTAAACCCACCTGCTGCAACATTTCTTCAGTTGCATTTAGTTTCTCACGGTGTTCATCAAGGCACAGGTCTAGGTCCCTTATCTTTTCACCCTGCGCCTCCACTTGATCCGTCAAAACACTCACCTGCAAAGAATGATGATTTTATTTTATTAAAAAATGTATTATTTTATTCAGCAAGGATGCATTAAATTGATCGAATGTGACAGCAAACACATTTATAATGATGGTTTTAAAATAAGTTATATACATACTACAAAGTGTGGCCTGTTCTTTGAACTTTCTTCTATTTACCACAGAATCCTGAAAAAAATGTATCAGGGTTTCTACAAAAATATTAAGGAGTTTTAAACATTGATAATAATAAGAAATGTTTCTAGAGCAGCAAATCAGAATAAAATGATTTCTGAAGGATCATGTGAAAATGAAGACTGGAGTAATGATGCTGAAAATTCAGCTTTGTCATTGCAGGAATTACATTTTAAAATATATTTCAAAAGAAAATGGTTATTTTAAATTGTAATATATTTTACAATATTACTGTATTTATGACCGAATAAATGCAGCCTTGGTGAGCACAAGCTCACCTCAAAAATATAAAAAAATCTTGCCGACCTTGTATGTGCATGTAGAGTATATACAAAGTTACCTGAAGCACAAGGGACTCTTTATCACTTTCAAGACGATTAAGTCTGTCCTGGTAAACATCACCGGTGATTGAAATATGTCCATTTGACTGTCCGAAAAAGATATAGAAAAATCTTTTTTTATTATAAAAGACTTCTGGAATCCACCACGACATGTCTTGAAACAGTTAATTTTATGCTTTTAAAAGCAAGTAATACTGAGAAAAACAGGTTCACTTGAGATTCAGGGTTTTCATGAACCATTTACTTATGCCAACAAATGTTAACATTCAGTGACCGAACATAATAATTAGGGATGGACCGATACCACTTTTTCCAGTACTCGCCCGATACCGATACTTTTATTTTTGGTACTTGCCGATACCGAGTACCGATACCAATATTTTTATTGCATTTGTAAATTTTATAGATACTCAAACCAAAATTTATTCAGACACCTTCAACATTTCTCACATTCTCGAACACAGATTATTTGCTATAGTTTAGAAAATGGTAATAAAATATGACAAGAATTTAGAGTTTAACTGTGTCAGAACAAATTCAGCTTTATAATGTTAGATAACTTTTGATAGAAAGGTATATAATGGATTACAATCAACCAAAAATTATTCAGACAGCTGTTAGTATGACAGTATTTACACAACTATCAATACTTAGTCGGGCAACCCTTAGCCTTAATGACAGCCTGTAGTCTCCTGGGCATGCTGTCATCCAGCTTCATGCAAACCTGAACTTAATTTTTTTTTTTCCCCCAGACTCGGTCTGAATAATCTTTGGACCCAAATTTGTATCAGTTTTACTGGTAGTCCACCGTATGAAGAATTTTGGGTATACTTTATCACAGTTTACTTTATTTTGCTATCCTCATTTACATAAATTAACTATAGTGTTCTGCACCCACTAAAAAATATATAAAAAAATATATCTGGTCTCTGAATCATTTTTGGTTTGACTGTATATCCTTCGGTTATTTTCACACTTAATTATGGCCATTAAAATGTATTTTACAAGTTTTTGTAACTTTCACTGTTCATTTTTTTTGCTCTATGGTACATCTCTTTAATTTAATAGCATTAGAGCTGATCCATTGCAGCAGCTTAGTACTGTAATAACGTTCTTTGCTGTAATAATGCAGGGAACCAATCATTATAAATCTCCTAACTGTGATATTTCAGAAATAGAAGTCGCATTTTTTCATCCGAAACGTGCTGCGATTTATATTCCAAAGCCACTCATATAATGCAGAAACACTCAACACGCAAACCGCGCAATGCGTGCACATATCTTTACTGGTGCAATGAAGGGACAAGTACGCCTAGCATTTTCAAACAAACAAAAAGGCTAGATTCACTTTCGCCTGAAAGTCGTGTATGCCTAAGGTTAAAAATAAGTTATGTTTATAGTGACTGCCCCTATAAATGGTCTTATTTTTACGATTTAGTTTTAATCCAAATGACGCGTGTGCTTAGTGAGTGAACATCAAAGATCACACAACAGAATCACACAACAAACTCGCGCATCTGCGCTGCCGCGCATCAATCCTCACGGTGTGGTCATTGCTTATTCAGCCGCACACATTCTAGTCTATAACTGGCTTAATACTGAATGTTTAATATTATATTCATTGCATACATATACTTCGTATACATCCTTAATCTCTAATAACTCCATTCTGCTGTCTGGTGTTCTGTTGTCAGTGTTTCTTTGTCTGAATATAGCACTTATCACATGTTGTGTGGTATCGGCGCTGGTATCGGGGCATTTTAATGAGTACAGAAGCTCAGTATCGGGCCCGATACCAATACCGAAACCAGTATCGGTATCGGTGCATTCCTAATAATAATCCACATAAACTGACTAAATATGGTACCGTGTGTTGTCTTTCCCTTGGCAGTTGTTCGATTTGTCTCAAGACACACAAGAATAATGTTTCTTGGATCTGCTGTAACTAATATCTTGAGGCAATAATAAAACTAAACTGCACTGCAGTCTTGATTATGAATAGAACTACTGCACATGATGCAGTAATAACTCAATTATTTATAACCCTTATTATGTCAGAATGAAAATCATGAGCATAGGCCTAGCAATTTTATATAAAGCATTAAACCAAAAATACTTCCAACAGGCACAAACCAACACATAACATACTTTTGACTGTCACTGAAAATAGACTACGGGCTAACGGGAAAATAGACTTCCTATAAATAAAGGAAGTATAAATAACCATGTACTACCTTACAACATGGCAACACATAGTATGTTAGCTCATGTTCACATCTAGAGTAGACACTGTGAATTCCAGAGTTCTGGAATGTGGTGTACGTACCAGGTGACCATGCAGCCACTCCACCAGACTGTCTGCAGTAGAGTCTGGGATCTGACAACGCAAGCTCTCTCTTTCCTCAGTGTCCATGAGCTCCAGAATGCCCCTGAGGTCCTCCAGTAAGTTGAGGGCTCGCAAGCTGCCCATGAAGGGTGATGTTGGGGACTGACAATCAAAGATGCCATTGGAGTAGTCCAGAGCTTTGGAGCCTGAGTGCCAAAGACAAAGATAAATAAAAGCAGTGATAGGGAGTTGATCACGTTTTATTCAGACAATATTATGCGCAAGAAAATGTGTAGAGCTATACATTAAATGCTCATGAGAGTTAAGCAATACAAGAATAAGAAAATATTTTACAATAGTTCACATTTAGCACAATGTATGGCATTTCTGAATTGAGTAATCATTATAAAAAACACAATTATCATGTAGTGTGGAATAAAAGATAGTATGACCTTATAATAAAGCATGCTGTGGGCGAGGTTCTAAAGTCAGAACCAGGGCAGAGTAAATCCTTTAATTGCTAAAACCTCAGGAAATCATGTGATCTGACAGGCGACTCCAACTTGAAATGTCAGCTTTGTAATAATAAGCCAGTGATAAATTACTTCATATGCCAGACCATTTGGTCAGCGTGATAATATCGGTCCAATCTTACTCTACCTAAACCTTAGTAGGTTTCATGAAATGAGTCTGTGACATTTTCTTTGTACAACTGCAGAACATTTCCAATGTGGACAGAGTGAACATATTTACCAATGTGAAGTGAATTATTTTGTCAGGTTTAAATGTGGAGGGACCGTTGGATTTGGAATAGAGGTTTTAATTCACTTTTGGATGGTTAACGGAAATGTTGAAAAGGCTACATGAGTCATAGGTAACAATTTTACCTGCTATAATACCATCCATTTGCTCCAAGGCTGCTGCCAACATGTCACTGGCATCAGACATCATCTTGTTCAGCTCTGTTAATCCTGAATAAAGAGGAACTAACAAAATAAATATTACAGTAAACAGCACAAAATGCATTTTGGCAATCTCTAAACACATTAATAGAAACGTTTTGAAGGTTTAGGCACTGAGTAAGTCAAAACTACAAAACTGAATGAAGAAATAGATGCCATTGTGCTTTGTGTTTGATACATGACTAATGTAATTCAGGAAAGTATTACACAGTCACCAAAACTTTGGGTAGAATTTAACAGAATTTAGAGCCGGATCAGAATAACATTTACAGAGGCCGAATATACATTCTACTGTTATTTTACTATTATTTATATACTATTATAGTACTTATATACAAATTGAATTTGTTTTTATTTTATATTTTCAGTTGTCATTTTAATTTCAGTTTCAGTTTACTGTTGTTATGTGCTTTTGTCATTTATATTCTTTCCACTCATTTCTATTTAGCTTTATTTTATTTTCCTTTTTCGTTCTAGTACTTAAACCTAAACTTATTTTAGTTATCTGCCATGGTAACTTTTCTCATTTTCAGTCATTTTGTTTAATTTCATTTAAGTTAATGATAGCAACACTGATGTGAGCACACAAACTACAATGCATGAAAGTATATTTCTCAACCCATCCCATTCATCTTCATATCTAACTGCGCATTCATCTGGACGGGGTCTCCCTGTGATAGTTCCAGAGAGCAGAGCACATCCTTTGGGTGATAGGTTGGCTGGTTCTCAGCTCTCTGCTGTTCCCTGGGTAACACAGTCAAGCTCCAACAATTAACCACAGATTTTAAAGAATAACTGAGCCATTTATTTCAATTATTGGCACAGTGCTTGTGCTGCTGCTGGGGACACTGGGTACTTTGTTGGGGGACTAGCAGGGACACATTGTTAGACCCTTTTGGCTCGTGGCCCGAGAACACAGCGGTGGCATTCTCTCAGTTTTAATCCTCAAAACAAGGAGGTGAAGAGACACTCCGTCATGTTCTGATATCCCATTCGCCAGTGTTAATACATTTCTCTGCCGTAACCAGTGGTGGAAAGAGTAATGAAAAAATATACTCAAGTAAAAGTACCATTACCTTCCAAAAAAAGTAGTGCGAGTAGAGTAAAACTACTTGTCCAAAAAAACATCGAGTACTCATGAATTCTACCCCCTCATAATAAACGCTGTACACCGCAATTTATACATTTTAAAAACGTTGTACATTCTGTAATTGATATTATCTTATTTGTCATAAAGAATGAAGAGTATCTATCATCCAGCAATTTAATTTTGACTGCCAACTCTTTAAAATACATCAAAACATCACGGAAACAGTATTCAGTTGAAGAAAAGATGAAAGTTATTCTCAGTACAATCATCCCCATTTAAATCCTAAAGTATGAAAAAATAGATTTAAAATAATATGTAAGGCCACTGAGACAGCATGCTAATGTTGCACATACAATATTAATGTTTAGAAAAACATGCCAATCAGGGCGTAGATTACCGGTACTTGTCCCCCTCACGTTTAATATCACGTAAATTTGTCCCCCGGACTTTTTGGGCAAGTGTGTTCGCATAGAGGTTTTCAAGAGCTGGTGTGAATAAATATAGATTTAATTCAAAGACCAGGATAGTCCTGTACTGACCTGATGTTTATTCGGACCCAGAATAAGCGAGATGACATCCACTGAGCGCTAAACATCCGTGCAGTGTATTGTTCATACATACTCGTAGCCGTAGGGCGCTCTACAGCATAAACAGTACAATTTTGAAATATTTTTTACTAGGCTATTTCAAATCCAACGTTTTTCTATTTGAATATATTGTTAAATGTAATTTATATTGATTTCAAAGCTAAATTTTTTGCATCATTACTCCAGTCACACTACCCTTCAGAAATCATTCTGATATTCTGATTTTGCTGCTTCCAAAACATTGATAATAATGAGATATGTTTCTTGAGAAGCAAATCAGCATTTTAGAATGGTTTCTGAAGGATTATGTGACACTTAAGACTGGAGTTATGATGCTGAAAATACAGTTTTGATCACAGCAATCATTTTAAAATGTAAATGAAATAAATGAAAGCAGTTATTTTAAATAGTAAAAATATTTCACAATTTTACTGCTTTTGCTGTATTTTGGATCACATAAATGCAGGCTTGGTGAACAGAAGAAACCTCTTTAAAAAACATAAAAAATCTTACTGTTCAAACACTGTTGACTGGTAGGTTATATTAATTACATAACTGTTATAGTATAGTCTATAACATTTCTGTCCCCTCACTTCTGAAATGATGGCTACGCCCCTGGTGCAAATACAAACACCATTAGAAACTCATATTTCAGCATCACACACCATGATATGGGTTAAAATGAGAGCCCATTTCTCTCCAAAACGGTGCCAGTTTTAGCGTTTTGCAATAAAGAAATAAGAATAACTAAACTTGATAATTTATGTTACAATTTTAACATAAATGCACGTTGTTCTAGAAGGATGGCAAATTCATGTCATACCTTTTACACATTTACTCGAATGGTTATGCTGATAATACAATTTGTAAGTAAAAATGCATTAAATAGCGAGGTATTTCTGGGGAAACTTTTTCAAAGGAAAACACACACACACAAGCACGTCTCTTTGCTGAGCCGCGGCGGTCTCGGTGAATCAGCAGCATCCACAACTGAATGGAACAAAAAGGGTTGAACTTGAAAATTGTTTATGCGCGAGAGCACTTGCTAATTTAAGGCGGATTGTATAAAATGGATTTATTAACGGCTGCAGTTTTGATTTACTCACGCTTCACAGATGCAGTATATTTAATGCCACGGGCATCATGGCGCATCACGTGCTCAAACTCATCAAAAGTCAACAAGTTCAACAAGCAACAACGACTTATCCAAGTGACCGCTGCAGAACGCACGCGAGAGAGGCAGCGCAGATCGCGCATCTCATAAGTGAGTGGGAATTTACCGAACGTGGCACTTGCGGGAGTTAACACTGTATGCAATACCCGCAACCTCACACCAAATTTCCGGCCGTGTAGATAGGCAAGCATATATACACATCATTTAGTAAGCAGAAATCCGAAATTTACCTTAACATCAAGTTAGAGGAAGATGCGACTGAATTGATGCTTGAAGAATGCACTTCCAGCAGCCATTATAAACAGTTGGTGGTTAAAGTTTTCTATGCACTATTTTTTTGACGAAAGTCACGAGACCTATTATTATCTATCCAATCACATTGATGGATAAAAATAAAATTAAAATAAGCATGTAAAGACCACAAACGGAGGAAAATAGCGGAGTAAAAGTACCGATACATCACTTAAAATGTACTCAAGTAAAAGTAAAAGTACACAATTTTTAAACTACTCAAAGTACAATTACTGATAAAAACGACTTAATTACTGTAACGTGAGTATTTGTAATTCGTTACTTCACACCCCTGGCCGTAACACACAAACACGACAGGTCACAAACCAAAACAGAGACCGACATTCCGGCCCGGAACGCACATTTTCAAAGGAGAATAACTGACTGTAGCATTGTTTTTCAGATAAACGAGTATGTTAACTTAGCATGTTTCTTAAATATCTGAAAACATACTATGGTATTTTTTTGCTCAAAAACTTACATATCACCTTTTAATTACTCTTGAGTCGATTCACTTCAAAGATTTGTTCAAACAAGTTGGCAAAATGGTCTGAATAGGTTCATGAACCAGTTTGAATTATTTCTTCAGTTCCTTGAATGCACTGAATCATCTGAAGCAGTTTCTCACTTGTAATGGCTAAATGTTGTTTATGTTTAGATGTTCAGTAACGGTCATGTTCCCTTTAGATGCATCCGAGCACAAAACTCTGCAGGTTTACTTTTCGATATTGTCTAATTATCCAAATGTAGCTGTGTATATTTTTACACAAAGCAAATTACATGAAATGATATTGGGGCTACAGATGAAATGCCAGGAACAATGATGGTCTCTTCTGTGTTTGTTGCAAAAACAATCTAATTATGACTTTAATATATAGTTCGTTTAAATACGTGGCTCGTTTGTTAAATACTAACATGTTATGGTATTGTAGTGGTAGTATATAGGTGTGTAGTGTATATATTAGTATGTAGGGTTGTCTATATTAGAATATATATATATGTATATATTATATATATAGGTAAGCACACACACACAACACCATCAGACATACTTTCAATCTGTAACTGAAAT
Organism: Sinocyclocheilus anophthalmus; assembly: GCA_018155175.1. Taxonomy (NCBI): domain Eukaryota; kingdom Metazoa; phylum Chordata; class Actinopteri; order Cypriniformes; family Cyprinidae; genus Sinocyclocheilus; species Sinocyclocheilus anophthalmus. The sequence continues at coordinate 73,054 of JADLZN010007326.1, forward strand.
GTCACTGTCACTTTAGATAAATTTAATGTGTCATTCCTGAATGAAATATTAATTCAAAATTCAAAGGGAGTATCCTGACAGTTTAGCACAAAAAATTAATTAAAGTTTGTTATCCTGTCACTATGGTTACAGACATTACACAAGGCCACTGAAAGTTATAAAAGGGGACTGACTCCAAATACATGTATGCACAGGCTGATTTGAGTCACATCTGTTAGTAAACAAGCTCAAACACTGACGGTGTGGATGTAGCCATTCTGTTAGAAATAAAATTGGATCCAACACTTTCCTCTGAAGAGTTTTCAAAAAATTATAAGAAATCAAGGTCAGATTACACTAATGTGCTTCACTAGTGTGGAAAGTTTAGTTTTTTTAAACAACAATTCTCCGATCCAGAACTATTATGGAACATTTCAATCTGGTACCTGAAAAATCAAAACCTTGTGTGGAGACTCCTGTTATGTCTAGAAAAGCTGTGCTATACAAACATCACATCGGTCACGTTCACACAGCACGATATGGGGCATTTTTTTCTGCACATTTCTAAACAGTTCTGTTGATCTACATTATATTATCACTATTTAGAGCAAACAAAAACTCATTGGAGTTTCTCTCTCTGTCTGGAAAGCCTTTTATTATGAGCTAACAACCATGTAGCGTAGACTCAAGCTAAGCTCAGGATGCTTTGCATTGCAGATTTTTGCATGGCTGGAATTTCCTCTCATGGCAGGAACATGGTGACTTCCAGCCTGTGAAAAGCGATAACACGTTCTTTATGAAGTTCATATTTCCTCTCAGAGTCGTGTGAAGTCAAACAGAGAAGTCAAGACTCTGGGTTCAGACCCATCAACATCAAAACGGTTTATGTACATGCCAAAACATTATGCTGTCAAACAGCAAAAAGTTACAGCACAGGAATTTTTCTAAAACCACAGACAAAGGCAAATCTTGAAGTATGTGTTTCAACAATCCCTGGAGCAGATCTTACGAGAAAACATGCCAATAATGACATTAAGTGGGAAGAAACTGAATGTGAGACATGAAGCCTGTCCTTTGTTTGGAAACATTTTCCTGGACTCACAGAACACAAGCCTGTAGGAGCAATTGTCAAAAGGAATCAGTCGACTTTGAACGTAAATAAATATTACTATTTGTACTGTTCCCTGAAAAGGGCTCAAGATGGCATGAAATAAATGGTTATGAATATGAGCATGAAAATGAGAATAAGGGGAAAAAACCCTAATGGCCTCCCAAATCCATCAGTCGGGCACTTGAGGGCATCGTGTGTATGAACTTTATCCAATCCACACTCTGTGTGAGTCGTATTAGCTACTATCCCTCTCTGAAGCGCTCTGACTGACTGACAGAAAAACCTCTGCTGGCACATACTGGGGAAAAATAGCAGCCTTCGGGTCATTCATCTCAACAGAAATAAAAGCATTTATGGCAGGCGAGCCGTATAAGCCAGCACATTTGCCTCAAGTCAAGCTAAAGCAAGCATAGAAGCCTGCCAGAGTCATGGGAAAGACATTTTTAATGGACCTGTAAGCACATGTTCATCTGATAAATGAATATGTGGGACACTCGCCAACACTTTCAGGACTAACCTTGCCTGAAACGTATATTTGGCATCGAAGAAATGAGTCTTTCATACACAATCTTCATCAATACGAAAAACAATTGAGTGTATTACCATAAACATTCATGCCTTCACCTCCTTATCCACATTCTTATACTATTTTTGCTAATTCCTATTTACCCACTAAGCAAAACACTACAAATTAAAAACATCTGTTGTGCATTCCGTCAATCATCGGTCAAATGCGCACATTTACAATTAGTCAATCATTGAGAACTGAGTAAACAAGGTCCATGGTAGTGGCCCAAACGGCCATAGACTACCACCCAATTAAATCATTCAGCCCTAGTATACTTCCGTCGGTTTGATTCTCCTGTTCTACTTTCTATTAATCAAAATCATAAAAAAACAAATGGTTGGGTAATCATGATTTTCCACCAATATTCCCGGCCATTGAACTTTGTGGTCAACATTGATAGTAATAAGAAATGTTTCTCAAGCACCAAATCAGCATATTAGAATGATTTCTGAAGGATCATGTGACACTGAAGACTGGAGTAATGATACCGAAAATTCACCTTTAACACAGCAAAGGACGAAGTGAATTTGTTTAATAACTAGGGAAACACTGAGGTTTAAAGGAGGAGGTTTGATCAAATAAATGCAGCCTTTGTAAGCATAACTTCTTTCAAAAACATTGCAAAATCTGATGACAACAAACTTTTTAACAGTAGTGTACATCATACATCAATTAAAAACTACCATGCTATTACCATGGTACATGCTAAAATAAAAAACATTGCATTGATTGTCATGTTATATCCTTTTTTTCTTCAATTGTAATGTGTTTTTATCAGATTAACTGTGCCAGTAGGTTTTTATACAACATCTTTCAACACTGATAAATGCGATGTCTGGTTTCACATGGATGAAAAAAGCAGTCTGATGTGATTGCAGCGTTTGAGCCAAGCAGAGAGTTATAAAAGATGTTTGGGTCTCGTGCAAGTACTAGAGGAACACAGATGTGCACAAGCCTTCTTCAGCCCAGTCTGTGCATGTGGGGAAACAGCCCCTGCTTACAACAGGCTCCTTTTCTTACACATGTCAGAAATAGAAAGAGAATGGAACATTTTTTTTTTTTTTAACTTAACTCCACTCTTACATATTTGTGGCTATATTGGGGCATCATCACTAAGCAGAGTTTTATGTATAATAAGCAGTCAATGAAACACTACCACTGACTGTTCTCACACTCGAAACTTCTAAAGGGACACCCATCTGACACTGATCTGAAATTTCCTGTCAATATACCAAGCCAAGGCATCGTCGTAGAATATGATGCATCATACTTAACATAACCACATAGAAGGGATGCCTGCCTGTATTCAGGGGCGTTTCATATGCTATCTATAGCTAACTGTAAAAATAAAATAAAAAATCCACACCGCTTAGGTAAATGCACAGATGTGTTCGCAAATATCATAGTGGATGAAGGAAAAATGTGTGTTTCTTTTAGCCCTTCGAGATAGTAACAGAGTTTGTTGTTACACGACAAATAAAGATGGCTGATGTAACCTGCAGGCTTACTTTGGGCTGCAAACACAAGAATCAAACAGCAAATATTTTCTTTTCAGCTAATTTGAACATTAAAAAACTATTACAAAAGACCTAACAATTCATGAAGCATCAAACATGTAATAAATGGCAAACAAAAATATCACAACATGTATTGGCCAAAAAAATAACTACCTACTTAAATATTTAGCTATTATATATTTTGATTTTTTTTTTTTTGGAGGATTCGCAAAAGTTGTTTGAAAAAAACATACAAACCACACAATTGTCTCTTTGTTATTGACTTGATTCAAAACCATATAGTTACTGATATAGCCTTTTTAACAACTTCCAGTGTGACAACTTGCCCCGGTCTCCCTATGCCCATCCAAAAACGTACATGATGCTGCACACTACAAACTATGAAAAGTTCGTTTAAAAAGAGGAAGTCACTCCAAACATATTTCTATAGACTGTACAGCTGAAAAGTAACAACTACGTTCTGTAAACTTTGTATCAGTCCAGATCACAGATGAGGATGCGGTTAAACTCATGTAACAGCAGCTCTTGTTTTTCTGTGGCTACGTGGATTGTGTGAATCACTTCATCACAACCACAGCGGTGCCTTAAATACCTAGTTCTGCTCTTCAAATCACACCTTAGTTTATTTTTATTTTTTTAAAGAGTTTAAAATATACCTTGCGTTTTGTCTTAAATATAGCACAATCACTACAATCAAATTACCTCATACACGTACATACATGCTGTCTGTAATCAATCCCTTAGGCAATGAAAAAATATATAACTTATTTGTGAAGTGATGAGAATATAATATAGCCCACTATCATAACTACAGACAAAACTAACTTTTTTTTACATTTGTGTCATCTACTTTAAACAAAAAAAAATATGTGTGCACAATTACAAGCAAGTTTCCCCACTCAGGCAAGTTTAGGAAGCCAAGTAAATTCACAAAGCACAAACATATATCAGTTATTCTGACAAGAAGTATGCTACGATTTCTTACCGAATCTGGACCGCCGTCTAAAAGTGTGAAATATAAATCCGTGGACGCTTTTCCTTGTCTTTTACTGTCTTCACGAGATCTGCTCTTTCCGTAGTTGGTGTTCCCACCTCGCCAGCGCCATGTCGACAATTAAAGTGGGAATGTTGGACGTCACAGGCAGGGAATATCCTACTACGGCGAAGGACTGCTGCTTAATATTCATAAGCCCTGTCTTCACCATTGGATGGTCACGGAGCAATCTAATTAATATTCAAACATCGTTTTTCGCCATAGGAAGGGTACCAAATTGCGTCACCGCTATAATTAATATTCACAAGATGAGCCATCGCCATAGTAGCATTAGTAACGCATAAATGAAGTTTGTGTTTGCGTAATTTGGTCGTATTTGTACTTCACTCATAAATATGGTGAAACATGTCAGAAAAACAAAACAAAACTTTTGAGCACTTTGGAAGTGTTCGTTATAAATCAGCCACATTGTGTTGATATGCGGATATCTGTGTGAGCAGTTTTGGGGGTAACGCATTACAAGTAACGCGAGTTACGTAATCAGATTACTTTTTCCAAGTAACTAGTAAAGTAACGCATTACTTTTTAATTTACAAGAAAATATCTGAGTGTCTTTTTTCAAATAAGAAACGCAAGTTACTTTTTTTTTCTAATTTATTGATTGACAGCCCTCCTGTCCCCATGCTGAGAGAAATCAGAAGATGTTACTGTAGATCTAAAATAAATATGAATATGCATTAATTCATCTCACTCACAAAATAAAAACACAGATTCAGTATTCCTCAAAATGAATAAAAATAATGCAACTCAGAATATGACGCAAACCTGCAATAATTAAATGTTAAACAACACAAATATCCTTTATGTATTTAATCCCATTCTATTAACCGATGTCTTTGCTTCTGACCTTCGATGATCCAGTTCAATCATACTAATAAGCAAAAATTACTCTAGACAAACAGTCTTTGTTTATTGCTGAAGTGTGTTGAAATGTCTTCTTCTGCATTCTACTGTACGGACGTAAATTTACTTTCCCTTAAGCCTGAGGCGCATTCATTTCACTTTTGGTGTGAAAAGGCTTTTATATTTGCCAAAAATATAACTTTTTTATTTTAAAAACAAACAAGCAAGCCCTGTCCAGATTTTAAAAGTAACGCAAAAGTAACGTAACGCATTACTTTCCATAAAAAGTAACTAAGTAACGTAATTAGTTACTTTTTTATGGAGTAACGCAATATTGTAATGCATTACTTTTAAAAGTAACTTTCCCCAACACTGTGTGTGAGGGTTAGGTAGGTTTAGATAAACGTATAAAAACAATTACCCAGATTAATGTATTAAAACCATAGACTGTATAAAACAGATTAAAACATTTTTGTCTCACTAATGTAGTCAAACCAACAAGTGTGTGTTGCAGTAAAGTAGAATAATGCATTTCTGTTCAGATTTCTTTATTATCCTGCCATTTTCACCAAAGCTATATCTTTATGTCATAAGCGTTCCTCTGAAGTCAGTTGCTCAGCTGTCAGTAAACAGCTGCTGGAATAAGGCATGCAAATACCAACTGCAATTTGACAAGACCAAAAGTTTTCAGATTCTCATGAGAAACGCAGAGGAATGCTGCAGAACACAATTGTACAATTGTTCATTTTAGTATACAGACAGTAGGGAACTGAAACTGAGATATCAAGCCAGAATACATATTTTCTGTACATAATATGTAGCTTAATATGTTAAAAAATAGATTGTATGTAAATGTATTTTACTCCAATCAAAGCTATAACATGACACAAAAATCTGACCCATTATTTCAGTAGGCCTATTTTGTAATCAATGGGCTAATCAAACTCAAAAGAATATTGATTATCCAAATACATTACACAACTTAAGTTAAGGAGGTGAGACTAATATTTAATTAATAATTGTTTTTTCAGTAAATGTTCTGTAACTCTTGTGCTTGGCAGTGAAGTATAACATCCTGAAAACAGCCTTTTAAGAACCTAGTAAAACCATTATTTACGGTACACTCAGGTTCTTCAAGCGATGCCATAGAAGAACCACTTTTGGTTCCGAAACAGAAACCATTCAGTCCAAGGTTCTTTAAAGAACCATCTCTTTCTTTTTATAATCTGAAGAACCTTCTTTCGCCCCCAAAGAACTTTTGTGAAACAGAAAGGTTCTTCGGATGTTAAAGGTTCTTTATGGAACCATTTAGACAAAAAGGTTCTTCTATGAAGTACCTTTATTTTTAAGAGTGTAGCTATTTAGATGTACTTTGTAAATTCACGAGGTCTATATGAAAAGATACATAATCTGATAAATAAAAAGATAAATGATTCGAGGTGTTCAGAAATTATTTCAAAGAATCAATTAATCAGTATAAATATACATGTAATATGCATCTAACATCAGAAGTAGAATTCATTTGAGTGTCATCAATTGTATCAATTTATAGGTCTATATTACAACAATAGTTCACCCAAAAATAAAAATGAGCTGAAAATGTATTCACCCTCATCATCCAAGATGTAGATGAGTTTGTTTCTTCATCAGAAAAGATTTGGAGAAATTTAGCATTACATCACTTGCTTACCAATGGATCTTCTGCAGTGAATGTGGATTTGTTTCTTACGAACACGCAGCTTTTTGCTGCACAAGATGTTAACTGATGGACTGGAGTCATCAGGATTACTTGTGGATTATTGTGATGCTGTTTGGATTCTCTCATTCTGACGGCACCCATTCACTTCAGAGGATCCATTGGCGAGCATGTAATGTACAGCGAAATTTATCTATGTCCTTGAAGGCCTGAGGGTGAACAAATTTTCATTTTTGGTGGTGAACTATTCCTTTAATTCAAAATAATTATACTGACTAATGCATGAACTTCTCATCTTCAAGACATATATAACAGCCCCATCACAATCAATGCTGTAACAGCCATGACCTCCTTTATGCTAAATGTAAATAGACAGTTTTATAGTAATGCATGGCCTTTGAGAGACCTCTCCATCTTCACTGTGTTCGGATCACACTCCAACATCTCTCGGATCCATTCGTCATTCAGCGCGCCTTCAACGAATTCCTCTTGACTGATCATGGCTATAGAGACGGAAAGAAAAAGAATGACATAAGGAGACTGTACTTCTGTAAACTGCCATTTTCTAGTGCAGTTTAGTGATTCAAGAGTGGTTGAAATAACTTTGGCACTTTAGATAGCAATGTAGCTTGTAACTTGTATTTATAACATGTAGCTTACCATTGTCATCTTTGTCCAGCCGTACAAATATCCAATTGGTGCATTCTTCAGCAGTCAGTGGATCAGGTTTGGTCAGTGATGCTGCAATGCTCATCTTGTACACAGCCTGAGTGAGAACAGGCATGAGAGAATATTAATTTGTGATTATATATTGCCCTCTAGTGGAGCAATCCAGAATCACGTAAACAAACTGCATTAGAATTCCAGAGCAAAATGCTACAATCAGTTCAGAAAGGCAAGTAATAGAGTTCTTCAACTATAGTCACTTACCTGCATGATTTCAAGCATCTCTGAGCGTGTGATGGCTCCATCTTTGTCTTTATCATAGAGTTTGAAGGACCAGCGCAGCTTCTCCACTGTCGTGCCCTCAGTCAACATGCTGATAGCTGTCACATATTCTCTGAAGTCCACAACTCCATCCTGTTCAATGGCATTCATATCACACTCTTTTTATATCACACACAATCCTGATTTGGATCAGTGTGTTTAGTATCAATTAGACATCATTTTTGTGTGTGTGTATATATGTGTGTGTATGTATGTGTGTAGATGTGTGTATATATATAATATATATATATACAACACACACACCTTGCTAATGTACTGTGTAGGCTAACCGAGGACTGTCATTGCACTTATATATTGTTGTATTTTGTTAGTTTTGACGCTTTTATTGTCCTCATTTGTGAAGTCGCTTTGGATAAAAAGCTCGTATGATAAATGACGAAATAAAATCAATAAATATACATACATACATATATATAGCTATATTATATATAGATATAAGAACATATATCTATAATTATATATCTATATATATACTGTATATACACAGTGATTTTATTTATAATAAGATCTGTATTGTTTAATGTTTATTTTAGTTTTAATTGGAGTTATTTTAGTACATCAAGATAAACTAAATAAAAACGAGAAAAATATTGCTTTGACAACTAGCTGACAAAAATAAGTTTAAGGTTTTTATATTTTATTTCTAGTAATGGATTTTTTTATGGTTTTAGTTAACTTAACTATAATAACCATGTTTGGACTAACCTTAGGGATCAAAATCTCTAAAAATCATGTTTCAGCATAATAGTCAGATTTTAAGTAGATTCAATTGTACTTATTACAAAAAGAAAGTATGACAATGTACTTTTAAGCTACTGATATTGTTGAATTATTTTCTCATCTTAAACCACTTGATAAATATTCATTGACCTTGAGGTTAGTGTAATGTCACAGCATTTGGAACATGTTTCCCACTGTTAGTACAGTGTCTTTTGTTATGCCTCCACCTTTTACAAGTCAGCATATGTTTTGTAAAGCCAGTGTTCTGTAACTGCAGGTTTAAAACATCACATGTGTCAGGCCTCAAAGCTTGTTTGGTTTTGAGCTTTGCAATACCCCATTGTTATCTAGTGTGCGGAATATCTGCTCTGCATACTCCGCTGACTCTTTTCCCACGGTTCCATTGCAGAAGTGACGTCTGAACTCATGGAGGGTGATCAGTCCACTGGGGCATTCATTCAGGAACTTCCTGCCAGGCACGAGCACAAAAGTGGACACATTTTACAAAATATTTGTATAATTTTTTTTCATCTCATGAGGTATTGAAACATTTATCTTAAATCACTGATAAATAGTCATTGACCTTAGGGTTAGTGTTGTAATATAGATATTGTATAGATCCTGATAACTGTCCATGAAATACGCATTACATAAAAATACACTTTTGAAATTTTATTTTGAAAGATTATTGAAGTAGAATTACAAAAGAATACTATTTCAGTCTTAAACATTTCATGATTAATTCAATGCGTCTATACATGTATACATTTTGATATCAAACTTTTGACAACCATGAACCATGTTTTTAATTTCTTAACATTCTCAACGTTCTGTTTTTTAATTTAAAAAATCCATCCACCAACGTCTTTATTAATATTAAAGTATGTTGGTATGTTAATATTAATACATGTATAATAATTAAAAGCTACCAATACTAACACTTGATAATAATTTGTGTTCTGTCAGTATTATAGGACGATTTCTGAGCAGTTACATTATGAATGCTTATTGAAAAAGGCAATTGTCTTATCATGCACATCAAAGGAAAAGTTCCAGGAATAAGACTACTGTAAAAGGTCAAATTAAAAAAAAGGACTCAATTAAGATGACCTACTTATGCTGAGAGTTTATATGGTTTTACAGTCATGGTTGGCATTTTATGGTCTATAATAAAAATCTTCAGTAAGGCATGACCCTTTCTTGACACATTTTATGGCTATAATTACTCTCCAATAATAAAGGCCCAGAACGAGGAGGTTTGTTTTGCATAAAAGCATCTATCAGATGACATGTAACCATGCTTATGTATCCTATTTTTACTACCCTCTTCCCTAAAGCCTGCTGCTGTAGTCATAGTAGTCACCTAGTTAATATTTTGTAAACTTACCTGAACCATTCATAAAGCTCTGTGACGTAAGTACCACCTTTTCCTGCAGGGTAAGGTTGCGGCCTGTCCCATCTTCATCAGTGCAACAAAATCAACAGTGGCAGAGATGCATATATAGCAAAGCCCAGCTTACTTCTGTCATTTAATCATTCTTACCCAGACCCTTCTACATCTGTGAAATTAAACTACAGTAATCTTCCCCCACAGGAGGCCGACATGTAGACAAGTGACACAAATTAATTACCTCAAAGACACATGAAATCCTCTAGCTTCTCTGGTCCCAGTCTAGGACTCTGTGTAATATTATATAAATTGACGGTTGCAGCTCTATATTTTCCTTTTGAAGTGAAAAATGTGTGTCATTTGCTTGAGAGCTGACTTGTTCTGGTGACCTAGTTAACAATTAGTATAGACGATTTTTCGCAGATATGCATAATACAATAATAAGTTGACATCTTTTATATTCACAAAAAATATTTAATTTTTAATTAGATTTTTCAAGTAATTTCAAAATGACTAAGCCATAAGCTTTATTTTTCCAGTGAGCCTTCAGATATAAAAATATATCAAATGTATTTGTCTACAAATATTGAATTTTGCAGTAGAAAATTTACATTTGCATCAAAATGTATATATTTTAAGCAAGTATATAAGTTTTTTCCCTAACGCCATTCAAATAATAAATCAAATGCTCAAAAAAGCAGCTGAAACGACCCTCCAAAAATGCTTAAATAGTAAAAAAACAAAATGTTGCAAAGTCACACAAAATGTGGAAAATCATTTTATGCTTCACTACCGTGCCAAACGTTTGGTAGATTTTTTAAAAATGCTTTTGGGGGGGGGAAAAAAAAAAAATTTTTTTAGGCTCATGAAGGCTGCATATATTTGATAAATAACACTCAAAAAAAACTAGTATTGCACAATATTATTGTAATTTAAAATAACATTTCTATTTGAATATATTTTAAAATGTGATTTATTCTTGTGATGAAAAACCTACATTTTCAGCAACCACTACAGTGTCACATGATCCTACAGAAATCATTCTAATATGATGATTTAGTGCTTAAGAAACATTTCTTCTTATTATCAATGTTGAAAATGTTTCTTTCATGATTCCTTTTTATATGAACAAAGTTCAAAAAAAGAAATTTATTAATAAACAGAAAATGATTCGTAACATCACAAATGTCTGTACTTCCACTCTGATCTAGTTAAACACCTGCTTGGTGCACAAAATTCTTCAACAACACCACACACCACAAAAAATTAAAATAAACGAAACCATGACCCCAAACCTTTGAATGGTAGTGTATGAACATTTATGGCCAAGTGTGCTAATAAAAAAACTACACTTGCAGCAGTTTAGATGATTAAAATCTTGCAATTTCATTCCATTTCCCTATATTCAAATTACAATTTCCTACTGGCTACCTCCACACTGTAAAAAATAAGTGTAATTTTAACTGTAAAATTTTGTAAATACGCTACAGAAAAAAAACAGTTAATAGGTTAACAGTAAGTTCCCGTACTATATACAGGGAAAACTGTAAAATATCTAACCAGACATTTCATGTAATATTAACTGTAAAATGCTGTTAATTTTAGTTTTTAGAAGTAAAAATAACAAATCAATGTATATTTTACAGTCAAAAACTGTAAACTGATATTACCAGAATTCCCTGCATGACACTCCACATTTGAAAGCATTTTGTTTAAATAATCATGTTTTTTATAATAGTTTTTGTTATTAGTTATGTATATTTGGGCTTTATGTTACATCTTCTGTTGTTTAATGAAAGTTTAATGCATTATTTATGTATCATGTGTGTTACCATGATGGTGTTTTGTGTTTGCATGAATGACTCTGTGCACCTTCTATATATTAGTATATACTTCTGCTTGTGGCGAAGCTACTTGTGATGAGCTTTGATTCTCCATGTGGCTTTCTCTTTTACCACCTGCATTATTATGGTGGTTGTCAGTATGTTAAAAAGGTACAAAACAGATTTTAATAGCAGTGTGCATTGTTGAATTTACTGGTTTACAAAAAAATACTTTTTATACTGTAAAAATGACAGTTTTGGGCCGTAAATGTGTTTACAGTTTTTCTGTATTTTTTACAAAATTATTCTGACAACCACAGCTGACAGAATTATTTTGTAAAAACTACAGAATTTTTTTTACAGTGCAGGAAATTAACGAGGCAATCTCAACATGTCTGAACAGTTGAACGTTGACACGTGACAGATCAACACAGATGTACAGGAAACTAATGTTGTTTATTTAAGAATCTTTTTACATGTCAGCCTGGAGAGACAGATTCTCTGCTACTAACCAGACCTGTGGACAGTAGCAGCGATGGCGTCATACAAATGCTCGATAACAAACAGAGGACGATAAAGCAAAAGACAAAAAAGGGGCCTGCCTGGACGAGATGCCCCGTTCCATAACAGCCTTGGCCAAAGGCTCAGACAAAGCGACGAGGAGGTGCAAGCATGCAGATGGAGGCTCGACCCAACAGCTGCTCCCCGACTGAGATATTCACAGAAATGATGAACAGTCTTCAGGGTATCCAAAACCACTTTCATCACATACTCAAGACAGACAGAAACAAAGGGAAATAGAAGGCAAAAGGTCTTAGAAGGCAAAAACCTTTATCCAATACCCTTAGATAGCTAACAGAACAACAAAAAATTGGTAAAGAAAAGCAAAGGGTACACAAAAGGCATGCATGAATGAATATTACTGGAACAATATAAAATCAAGAAATGTACAGTCTACACAGAGTGAGAGCTGAAATTAGGACAAAAGCGACATAAGAAAAGGTCTGTGTTTCTAACCTACGTACAGTACTTGATTTCTGCCAAGTGCAACTGCAGAATGACACTCCAAACAGAACATAGTCACAATAAAGGAAAAGGTCACTCAAAAAATAAACATTTTCTGAGAATGTACTCACCCCTCAGGCCATCTAAAGATGTAGATGAGATTATTTCTTCATCGGATAAGATTTGGAGAAATTTGGCATTACATCATTTGCTCAAAATGGATCCTTTTGAATGGGTGCCATCAAAATGAGTTGATAAAACAATACAATTATCCACAACAAAATCTACACGGCTCCAGTCCATCAATTAACATCTTGCGAAATGAAAAGCTGCATGTTTGTAATATCGCATGTAATAATCCAATAACCCTCTATCAATAACGTTGTCTTCTTCAGTGAAAGTGTCAATCTCATCTGAATCAGGAGAGAAATGTGCACATATCAAGCACAGTTTACAGTACAAGCAAAGACAGTCCAAAAACAAAACAGTTCTTAACAAATATGTTGGTCTGTTTTACTGTGGGAGGACAACAGGAGATGGACTTCACCGTAGGAAGCATTATTATGGGCTCACATCTTGGTCAGAAGCAAGAGTTTAAAGTTAAAACACCTTAATGATGAATTTGTTTGTCACTTCACAAGACGCCAATTATCTGACTGAAGTCGTGTGGATCACTTGTGGATTATTATGATGTTTTTATCAGCTGTTTGGACTCTCATTCTGACGGCACCCATTCACTGCAAAGGATCCATTGGTGAGCAAGTGATGTAATGCTAAATTTCTCCAAATCTGTTCCGATGAAGAAACAAATTCATCTACATCTTGGATGGCCTGGGGGTGAGTAAATTAAGGAATTTTTCATTTTGGGGTAAACTATTCCTTTAAAAAAAAACAGTGAAGCTATGTGGGGGAGTGGGAAACAGAATCAGAAGTCTTTGTACATCTTTTAGGACCAGTCTGCAGTTATGGCACAGCGCAACGCTTGTACACTGGGGCAAACAAAGAAGCTGTTCCCGTGCTTAAGGCTACAACTGCCCAATCAAAATCCCTAACTGGACATCTTAGGAGAATTGTGATTGGCTAACACATCTAACCACCTGTGTGACAAGCACTTACAGTTGATCCCATGAAATTTCAGTCAGGTTTAAAGTAATACCCCATTTATATTTCTAGGTAATATGTTAAGTTTGCAAAGCCAAGCGTTGGATGAACAATGGATCATGGCAAGGCTTATTTTTACACTAAAAACCCTTAATGTGCACATCACCCAGCAGTAAATCATTTCAGTTGACTGGGTGGGTGGCATCCTCCCTTCAAATAAGCTCTTGGCAGCATGTAACAGTAGACAATGATATGAACACATCTTTTAAAAGCAGCTCACACCACAGTCACAGAATTACAGAACATCTGACAGCATAGGGCATGCAGCTGAGCGTTAAGGGTACGTATGTCTGCGGTCAATTTGCTTTGGCATAATCGGCCGTTTCCATCATGCAAGGCCATGAGACTGCTGTGGCACATGTGCACTGTCACAATAAAGTAGTTCAATACACTGATCATCTGTATGAAAGGTCACCAGTATGAAGGGAAGCAAAATTTTGGAAGAATTTGCAAAATCAGATACAAAGCCATGCTGAAATGAGAATTCACTGAGGTATCTGCATCACAGAGGAATTGGATGACTTTTTTTTTTTTTAATTTGTGATTGTAAAAAATTTAGAAAGAGAAAATCAGAGAGAGAATCCGCATCCCAGGGGAGTGCACATAGAATAAGATCTCAATTATACAAAATAGGGAATCATTTCAAGAAATGGCATCTGATAGCATAATTTTAACAGCCTAGGAAGATCATCTGCCCAAAAAGAGGTGTCATGTTTCTGAGATTTTAGCCCTTTAAAACAAAAGGCTTAAAACTACATGGGACATTATCTTGATTTATATATTCAAATATTAATTTAACACCATTTAAAAATGGTAAAAACATGTTCTTGGGTCTCTTCTTCAGTTAAAGTAATAGTTCAGCCAAAAATTACATTTCCAGCAAAGGTTGTTCAAAACCAGTATGACTTTCTTTCTTCCTTCCTTCCTTATGACTGGAATGCACTACATGACTTTTAAAATCAGATTTTAAATCACCAGGCATCATACACTTGCAAACTTTGTAAATGGTTATAGAAAAAACTGGACATCATATACACTGAATGACTGAAGATTGCTCACTACCAGACTTCATAGTCATTCTGAACACAACAAACTCATGCCTCATTGCAATGAGAGATACGACAAATGAAAACAATGTGTTCTAAAATCGGCTCCAAATGTTCGATATCTTCCAAATGCATGGAATCATATTCTGATGCTAGAAAATCTAAATCTGTATCAAACACCAAGTGATTTCATGTGAATCTACTAAATCTGCAGGCTGGCTCTGACTTTCAGCAACTAGCGTAGACTAGTCTAGACTGCAAATCAGGAAAAAATTTGGGCATAAGTCATGTAGTGTATTGCAGACTAAGTAAAGCAACACTGAAACCGAGAAAATTGAGTAAATTAAATGGGAGATCTATGAAGGGGGAGTTGGACTTGCTATATAGCACACAAATCTTATTAACTACTTCTATGGTGCTTTTTTAGTCCTTACTGAAGCTTGAAAGCCCAAATGGTCACCATTGACTTTCATTACACGGAAAAGAACAGTGAACATTCTTTAAACATCTCCATTTGTGTGTTCCATGAAAGAGGATCATTCAGGTTTGGAAAGACATGAGGGTGAGTAAATGATAAACAGACTGTTCATTTTAGGGTGCATTATATATTCAAAAGTGACTTCATGTTGGATTTGTATTAAATACCTTCTTGAAGCAGGAAGATACAAAAAATACATCTCCCTATTACTCTGTTGTTGTTTTACTCTATAAAAAGTGATTTTGTTAGTACTTTGAAGTTGAGTAGAGATTAAATTATTCCCATACTTAAAATTATGGGATATAATTCCAAAATACAGTTTAAACAACAATCACCCTCTAAATGTTGATCACATAAGCATGTTATACCTCTTTGCACATAACTGAACAAGAAGAACTAATGAAAGAATTAAGCCCTGAACAATGTATAAGTCTTAAACACCACCTTAACTCGAGTGTCTAAAAAGTGGTACTTTTCTGATCCGCTAAAGAATTTTGAGAAGGGGTTTCCATGAATTGTTCCCTGAGAGACCCTGCCCTTATTAGTTTCCAATCCCCATTATACCTGTTGCTGCTCTCCATCCAGAAAATCTTTCAGAACAGCAGATCTAATACATCTACCTAAGGGGGCAACAACATTGTCCCAGGTCCTCTATAATACAGCTTACTCAATGGGCCCATCAGTAAAAATGCTGTCCCAGGTCTTGTAAATCTTAGTGACGGCCAGGTTTCAAGAGAAGTATAGCCCTGGCAGGAGACGAAGGTCTGAAGGAAAAGTACACATTCACACACAGGTTTGTAGACTAGAGAGGAAAAAACAAATGTCAGGCCTAACTGTGATCCTCTATTTTCTGATTTTTCCACAGTCTTTTCAAGTAGTTCTGTTTGACAAATGACCACAAACTTACCAATACCCCTCCCTGTTGTTCCACTTGTTCATCAAAAAACACTGAATTTGAGACGATTTCTGCTCTAAAAGGGTAAAATAACTACCAGGCTTCCCTTGCCAAAGGAATCCCATGACGTTTTTATAAAAAAAAATTCAGTCCAGCTTTGTCTCAAAGCATCAGTTCAAGTGTTGATTGACTAAGGAAATGGTTTTGAAATCCTTATGCCACTGGATCACAGTGAACTATTTGGGTTCTTGCCTTATGGCTTGGTTGAGGCATGTGTTTCTCAACTTGGCAAAACAGGCCAAGAACGTCTCTCTGTTCTGATCCATGCCAATGGGCAGACGCCACCTCAGAGCTGAGATGAAGAAATGCACACCAGACCACATAAAACCTGGTCCTGTTGCTTAAGGTACTCAGCTTAAGGTACTGAGAGACGCCCATCCCCTTCGGTTCTCCTTCACCAAGGGCAGCCATCAGATAACCTGCCATGCAGCGTGTCCAAACGCATTAAAAACCACTAATAAATTAAAAACATAAAAGTAAGAGAATTGTCAAAGGCTTGCGGCCCCCGTGAAAATGAATGGATGATTCATTTTAAAAAGCTCCAGATAAGACGGGTCTTTAAAAAAAATAAAAAATTGGAGCATGTTCACAGAGACCAGTGCATATCGTCAAAATCCACGGCCTCACCCAGGTTGGCATCTGTTTCCAGTAAGCTCATAATGACTGCCATGGCTGCCTCGTCAGTGCTCAGAGCACCCAAACCAGGAACCCCCTCCAGATCCAACTGAGAGCTCCCCTCTGAAGGGCAGGAAGAGAGGCAGAGAATGAACGAAAAAGTACCATATTTGAAAAATTTTATAAAATAAAAAAAGGACAAAACATTTACATTTAATATAAGAAAAAATACAGATTTTAGTTGAATAAACATGAATTTACTTTTAGAAAAATAGCATTATACTGCCAAACTATTACAATCATTTACTAATTAAATTAAGTATATGTGACCCTGGAGCACAAAACAAGTCATAAGGGTACATTTTTCTAAATTGAGATTTATACATCACATGAAATTAAAATCTGGAATCTGAGGGTGCAAAAAAATCTAAATATTGAGAAAATCACCTTTAAAGTTGTACAAATGAAGCTCTTAGCAATGCATATTACAAACCAAAAATTAAGTTTTAATATATTTACAGAAGGAAATTTACAAAATATCTTCATGGAACATGATCTTTACTTAATATCCTAAAAATGTTTGGCATAAAAGAAAAATCTATAATTTTGACCCATACAATGTATTTTTGGCTATTTGCTACAAATATACCCCAGCGATTAAGACTGGTTTTGTGCTCCAGGGTAACATATCATAAAAGTATTTATTATATTATATGCATCATCTCATAATTGTAATCCATATATTTCTGTATTATGAAAATTATAAAAAAAGTAAAATAAAAGTATAAAAAGTTTACACAATGCAAAAAATGTTTGGACAAGAATTGTGTCACCAAAATAATGTCACAATGCAAAAAGTCTTAAACGTTCCAAAAGCAGGCTTAATTTTTAACATACAAAACTTTTTTTCCAGGGAAAGACCCAGACATCATCTTGACAAGCTTTAGCATCTTAGTATCACATGGCCAATGTAATATAATGCTGTGACATCTACCCATCAGATTTTCTCCTGCTGTGAAGGCCCCACCCCTCGCTTCCTCCTCTGAGTTTGATTTGCCAGTCATCTCCACATCTGTTGCTTCCCCATTTGGCACCTTAAAGCATGAGGAGTACTGTTAGAAGGCAAGAAACCATAAAACTAGTAAACTCATTTCTAAACACACAGACACAGTTGTTTGACAGACTCACGTTGCTGCTGGCCTGCGCAAGGGCCAGTGGAGACTTGTCTTGCGGTAAACTGAATGGACTTGTATTGCCGCTGGATGGTGAGGAGTTCATCCTTAAGAAAACAGCACGGCATCAGAATTCAAAGATCTTTCCTTTAGGGATGTGCAGAACTACATATTTTCTAAATCAACTAATTAACACAATGTTTCCAAGAAGCTTTGGCCATGCAAACTGTCTGACAGCTAAAGCAGAGTAGGATAAAACAGTGCTGCGATCAATATCAAAAGTAATATTTGAAAGGAAAAAACAAATCTAATTGAAAAAAACATCACTAATTAACTAGTCGTTTATTGGATGACAACCCATCCTAAATTTAAATTTACATTCCTTAATTTTCTTCACTCGTAATACTTCACTGTAAATTACACCAAATATAATAACAGAAAGGAAGCAACATAATTGGTTTACCTATTATAGTCCATTATCTCATTAGCTATTTGGGTCCCTATGCACCCAGCGTAAATCATGCCTGATGCACTGGAGATCCCTGGGATGATTGGAACTTGTTGGGACTTCTTGGCATCATCTACAATACAAAATATACAAATTTACTTAAAAGAGTTGGATATATTTAGAAGTCTTGAAAACAGAGAGTTGCCTAACACAGGGGGGGGGGGGGGGGGGGGGGGGGAAGATGTCTTTTATGTTGATGTCCTAGCAAGTGGACTCTGCAGCCACCTTGGTAGAGTCCTCCGAGTGAGCTTTAATGTAAGCAAAAGGCATACAGTTCCTATGTAATCCTATTGCTATTGAAAATCTCCAAAACTGTTGTCAATATTATGCTTCATAATACATTTCTAATCAATAGTACAATCTGACAGTGATAACATGAATTTTGCATATTTTATCGATTTTAAGAAAATTCAAGTGGTTCCAGCTAATACACAAAAAACAAACAAAACAAAGAAAACATACCAAACTAAAACCACCAAACCAAAAAAAAAAAAAACAACAAAAACATGAATCCATATCGAACAAAAACAAAAAACAAAACACCCCAACCAAACAAAAACTTATTAACTGGAAGGCTGGACTTGCATTCATACAGTTGCTACACTGAACAATGTGTTCTGTCTTTTCCTCTATATATGGTTTCCCAATGCAATATGCAAATTGTAGGTACACGCCTAGAAACAAAACATTTATAACATTCGTAGATCTCAATACTCACCCTCCGAGGCCTTGGAACTGCTAGGCTGCTCGGCTTTATCCCCTGATCCACCTGGATTACTTTTACCGCTGAGTCAGGAGGAAAAAGAGTAGAGAAATAATCTATTATCTCACTGATCACAGAATTTGGGTGAGACAGGTTGAATCATGACATTGATACGCAGTAATAGGAAAACTGGCCTGGTAGAAAAATAAGATGAAATGCTGGTACTTACGATATAACTGTGTTGGTTGACACTATGTATTCTATTTCTTTGGTCCAGGGATTTATAAAACTAAACCACTGACTTTGTAAGGTGACGAAAGAGCCATATTTCGTTTTAAACTTATAGCAGTTTGTCTCAATCTTCTCTTTACTTCTCAGCACTGTGAAAAGAGGTGATCAAAATGAAATAATTAAGGAATACATTTTCTTTTCATTCACTCACAAAACCAGTCATTCCAATGCCATATTGCTTTTTATTTTTGACAGAATACAGAACTGTTGTTGAACGTACTGATTTGCATCTAATGAAAGTAAATGGGGATCTAGGCTGTCAAGCTCCAAAATTAGTAATTAAAGCAGTATTAATTAATTATTAAATAAATTAATTATAATAAAAGCAGTAAATATGACTTGTGTGCTTTATTTTAAGAGCTTGACAGACCCTACTTCACTATCATTAGATGGAAGAGTAGTCAATGGAACTCTAGTACTTTTCTTCTTATCATTTTTCCACAATAAAAATAAATTTATACAGGATTGGAATGAGTAAACAGAGTTTTCCATGTGAAACTCAGAGAAGGTATTAATCGTCACATTTATTTGTATGTGCATGTAATCCAGTATAACTCTCGAGGCACTGGCCTTGTGCATCTGTCATTGGAAGCTGTGCTAATGTTCTTTAGAAGTAAGACTAATGATTAATGATGGATGATGAGGATTTGGCTACTCATGTCCTTTGTACAAACGTCTCAGGTAATCTGCCCAGTTTCTTGGAAACTACTTTCAGCACAACCCGTTTAGAGCTCCAGTGTTCCTTATAGTAAGAATCTGGATGCACTGTACCTTTTCGGTGTCTATCTGCCAAATGAGGCAGATCATCCAGATGGAAGTATTCATAGCAGGATGTGCCTAGCAGCTCCTGGGGTAAGTAACCCAGAATGGTAGTGGCTCTGTATGCACAATAGAAATAGAAAGCAGTATTTAAAATCCCATTTCTCACTATGAAACTAAAAAAGGAAAAGAGAATAATCTTTTTGAGACAACTTTAAGTAACCGATTGATAAGTTGATTTCCTTGAGAAAGTGCCACAGTGTTTACACTATCAAAACATTACTCTTTATTTGCGCATCTAGGCTATCCTGACATGACAATATCAGCTAAACCAGTGGTAAGAGTTTGTGGCAAATCTGCATGCCTGACCAATGGCAGACGTCAAGAGTGTTTCTTTTTTTTACAAAAAAAAACAAAAAACAGTCATTATATTTGGAACATCAGAAATTATTTAAGGATCTACATTATCATCAAACAATATCTAATTTGAGCAGTTAATAAAGCTTAAAAAAAATAAGTTTTTAAATAATTATTATAGAAATGATTTGTAAATTTTATAATTATAATTTTTATGTAACCAAGATCATATAACTTGTATAGTTTACTTAAAAATACTGTTAGTTACTCCCAAAATAAAACTATTATCGCATAACAAATAACCTAACAACTCTTCTTTTAACAATGGTAAACTCACACAAGTTTATAGATTAATATATTTTTTTTATATATTACTTATTTTTATAAAAATATTTGTATATAATTACTTTTATTAATTTACTTTTTATACATTATTTTTATGTAATTTATATAGACTACTAAAGAAATCCTTTTTAAAGTTAATTACTCCTTAACGGATAATATTGACAAATAGTTAGTTAACTATTATCTGAACAACAAATACCTAAACGTTGTCCCTCTTAACAAGTGGTAAACTAAATACAAGTTTTGAAAAGGAAACGCATGTCGCCCTCTAGTGAGAATGAAGTGTCCATGTACAGTCAACTTAAAACTGAATGGTACTGGAAGAGGGAAAGTTATGTGGGTAATTACATACTGTGGAGCTAGTTTGTATAAATGACTATGATTATGCACACAAAAAATGGTCAGTAACAAAAATTCACATTTAGTTATTCCCAAAAAAAAAAAAAAAGAGTCAACTTACCGTTGATCCACAAAGGTGAATTTGCCATCCATGGCGCAGCGGGTGACAAATTCGGTGGGCTTGACCTTGATCTCTCCGTTGGCCTGCGGGAGGGTGTGGGGGTGCATGCGGCCCACTGCTACCAGGCAGCTGAAATGGGAGCTCTCTTTATCCACCTCAGCCTCCCCCTCCGTGCCCAGCTGGCGCGTGGGCCAGGTGCGCATGTAGCCCGTGCAGTGCACAGTGCAGTACCGCTGTGACTCTGTTGGGACAGTCAATCAAAACAGAGTCAATTTACAGGTGAGCTGCGAGCCAAATGTTCCACCATATGCTGTTAAAGAGGAACACAAAGGTGCACGTTTCATTCCTTTTTCGATTTGCTTGATTTACTCTAAAAACGTGCTGTGACAAGCATCTCACAAATTGTGCCAAATGTGATATGTAGCAAAGCTTGAATATAAGCTTTTGCTCAACATGTTGAACTTACTGTAATTTTGAAAAACTAGCTTATAATGCATGTTCAATGCATAAAAATCAATGCATGGCTTTACAGGGTTGCCGGAACAACTAACTGCTCTGGGCAGTTTGGAAAAGGCCATGCTCACCAAGAACAGAAACGTCAATGCTGTCCAAGTCCAGACAGCACAGCAAAACACTTTCCAAAGTGAAGTCACTATCCAACAACTTTGTAGGAATAAAGCTGTTGGAATGAAATCCCACAAGCCGTGCTTACACCACTGCATGTGGCGAGAAGAAAGAAGAAGAGATGATTGTGTAATGAAGTAAATATGCAGACCACGGCATCAACACGTCACAAATGAATCTTGGACCTTTGGTTCTCAGCAAGAACAGAGACATTGCCAGTCTGAAGCCAAGGAAATAGAACCTTTATTTAACTTCTATTTTCTTTCTCTTTTTTGTTACAGAGCAATCGTAACAGATTTCAGTAATGGGTTTCATCACAGTGGATTTGATTGCATGAACACAAGGCTCTTCTGATTCACTTAATGTCATCTTTAGAATTGGAGAACCATCTTTAGCAACTTAATTGTAAAAACAGGATGAGCTCCTGATGTATCCTGACTGTAATGTTTACTGACCTTTCTTTTTTGAGGCCCCAGCCTGAAAGTCCTTCTCCTGTTTGATGGTAACTTTGTTGCACTTCATTCGGCAGAAGAATGAGCGCCGGGCCCCAGAGCAAAGCCGAGCTGCTCCGACGGGGAGCTCAGCCTCCACCTGCAATCCCGCTGCACATAAACACCGGAGAGAGTCAGACTGGTTGAAGGAATGGTTTTCCCAAAAACCCATATTTTTGTTATTTACTCACCTTCATGTTGTTCCAAATTTTTTACCAAAAGCAATCCTACGGTTTCGGAAAACCTGGACTACTTTTATTGTGATTTGTGCCAGGAAATAGTTTTGAAACGTGTGGGAGAGTAAATAATCAACTACGAACGAATAATGAAAAAAAAAAAAAAGTCTGGGGTTGGTAAGATTTTATTTTAAAGAAATTAATACTTGTATTAAACAAAGGCACATTAAATTGATCAAATGTGACAGTTAAGACATTTATAATGTCACAAAAGATTTCTATTTCAAATGATGTTCTTTTGAACATTATATTACTCAAAAATGTATCACGGTTTCCACAGAAATATTAAGCAGAAACACGGTTTTCAACATTGTTCATAATAATAAACGTTATTTGAACACCAAATCAGCATATTAGAATGATTTCTGCAGAATCAAGTGACACTGACTGGAGTAATACTTTATTTTTGATCAAATAAATGCAGCCTTGGTGATCATAAGAGACTTCTTTCAAAAACAAAAATCGTACAAATCCCAAACATTTGAACTGTACTGTATACTGTATATTTATTAAACAGATTGAGTTCAATGTGTACGCAAAAGACATTAAACTGTATAAGCACTTCAGAAAAGCATTCAGGAAACACGCACACAAACTTAACACAGAGAACAACCGTTTATTGCGGTCCAAGTATGTTTACTTTTGGCGTCGATGAGGCGCTCCCGTGGGTAGAGTTCAGAGGCAGACAGCTGTTCCTTCACTTTACCAATGTCCTTTGGATGAACATAATCAAACAGGCTCTGTCCAATTAACTCCGTCTGCGGAGAAAAACATTCAAATGAGTCATAATTTAACTAATACGTTTTGCTAACAAGTCGCATCATAAACCTAATCTTTTTTTCACCACGAAAAAAAAAATGCTGTTTTTAAAACAGCCCTTAAAATACATGAACAGTAAAATGTTTGGACATCCTAGACTGATTTATGTTTCTTGTGATCTCATCATAAAACCTACTATTAACCGGAAATATTATGCTTAAAGGCTTGACTTTAGTTTTGTAGACATCACGTTTCCAAAATTGAAGAACAGTTCAATTTTGGAAAATAACATGCGTAATCTCAAGAATTCCTGAAAGGTGCAAACATTTCCAAATTTTATATTTTATACATAGAGCGAGAGCGAGTCATTATATAAGTAGCACACTTGCTTTTTAAGTCATGATGACTTTACTATGATTCTACAATGTGGAGGACAGCAATAATAAAGAATTAGTATCTGAGACTAATCCTCTTGTCTGGTAGTGTACTTCTGTTCATAATTATAGCACTTAATATAAAACATTCTCTGTGTTTTTTTTTATAGTCAAACTGTCCTACCCGACTGTAGTTCAGGATTTTTGAAACCGATTCTGATACAAAGACTATTTTTCCACGGTCACAGCCAACCACAAAGAGAAATCCATCAGCAGCCTGGACAAGAGATAGAGAGAGATCATTTAGGGTTGATGTTGTAATTTCACAATGGCAAACAGTCAAACTGCCCTGTTCAAACAAAAGCTATTTTTGGATCAATAATTTGCTGTGATATTTATTCTGCTACACTTTAAGACACAGTTCTATAAATTATAGGATTTACCCTTAGGACAAGGTGTTTGAGCTCATCGTCTGGGAGGAACGGAGGTTTGTAATTGGTTTCTGCAAATGAGCTGCTCGCTCCTGAAAAACAGGCACTCCATTACCCCACATACATTCAAGAACATTCATCACTGTTTGTTTTGATTTAATTAGGTATTCCTGAAGAAAAATACATTTTCAAGTTCAATATTAGTCTTTGTGCATGCTAGGCTACACAAAAAGCTAATTGTAAAGGCATTTGAGAGGTGTCTAGGTACCTTTGAGTGATTTGAGGTGCTGGACAGCCATTCGTAACACAGTGAGTTTGTCAAGCTTGCGGGACATGGGGTTACAGGTGGGTATCATCGCTGCCAACTCGTCAATCAAGTTATTCATCTTATCTCGCCGTCGTTTCTCAATCTGACTGTGAGGTTCTCTACAAGATGAAATTTACATTGTAAATACCGCTGAACTCCACTGAGCTGAAATATAACGTCACTTAACAACAGGGTTTTTTTGTGTTTGAGTCTCAATGACAATGGAAACTTCAAATTTAACTAAATAAAAATAAATGTAAATTATATTTAGTGTCAATAAGTACCTGACACACTTAATTTTTAAGTGCTGGTCAACTCCTTCCGATCTAAGAAAACATAATAATAAAATACATACAGGTGTTAAAAGTAATAAATATAAGGAGAGCCATATTGAGTATCGTACTGAGTGGGCTCAGTACCTTCTCTGATCGTCCTCCATATCCTCCTCTAGATTTGATGCAGATTTTGTTTCCCTGGAAACAAAGTGGCGAGATGATTAAAGTGACTCATGAAATGCTGCCATGATTCTAAGAGGACGTTAAACACGGACCACACACTTCCCTTCCCAATGCATCTTGACTCATTCAAAAAAGCAGGACATGGGCCTACAGGCAAATCAGCTATAAAATCCCAATATCAAACATTAATGCGCTACACTCTCAAACCCACGCACATACTTTTTCAAAACACTAGAGCTGGGTGGTATGAGGATATGTAGCATATATAGATATTTATGTGGGAAGGAATTTACTTTAAATCACAAAGAAACGGAGTATTGCAAAAATCAAAAAGACAGGCAAATAATACGGCTGTACAACAACTTTTGAATAATTTAACACATTCTTGTCTTTGGCAAATAACAGTTAATTTAACACACACACACACACACACACACCACACAACACAAGACAAACACTTTTGAACAAATAAATGTAATTAATTTTAATTTCTTTGAATAATTATTTTTAAAAAATTGTTTTTTATTCTTTAACATAAGATTCAAGCATATAAATACTTAGATTATTTACAAAAAGGCATTACCACACTGTTGTTTAATATATAAACCATCAATCTTCAATTTATTCTTACAACAAAATAACAATATGGTAATATATATATATATATATATATATAGTATATATAAATATACGGTTACGGGCATTATTTGTGTAAACCACAGGTCTCTCGAGATGAATGTAAATATGTTTAAATGTATAAATATACTCAGGGTTGTACATGCTGCCTTTCGTTTCCTGGGCCGCTCTATGCCTGAGGCCAACAGGTGGCTGAGGTGGGGGTCATCAAACCAGACAGAGACACAGAGAGGCCCTGGGGTTCTTCCTCTAAAGCGTTCTGCCAATGGTGGGAGGGATTTATTATAGTAAAGTGACAAAAAAAACGTGCCAGAACAGAACTACGTGCTACATATTGGAACCAGGGCACTGTGAAATAGATTTCATAACAGACATCTAAAGAATCAGACCATCTGTAATCGGCAGACAAACGATCAAAGGATTTTTGTGTGAATTCAGAGTGATACTTTTTGTCTGTGTGGTGATAATAAACAGGACATTTCTTATCTTGTGAAAGTCGTCTTAAAAGTCGTAATCTAAAACCCAGAAACCCAGTTTACACCGGTTCCTTTTTAGGGGGGACAGAAACCCAGTTTACACCTGGTTCTTAGAAAGGAAGGTTTACCAAGAACTACTGGCCATATTGAGGCTGGGCGACCATGAGCACAATACAGACAACCTACTTCACATTCGTAAGAACTTGCATCACTCTTTCCTTTATACACATCTATAGGCCTGTTCAGACAAGGAGGAATACGTGACTTAATTTAAATATATGGTCTTCGGCTTCCTTTACAAACAAAGCTTTAAAAGAAGCCTTTATAGCAGTGTATCTATTTCCATTTACATAATACCCAGCCTCCATTATTAATGACAAAACAGCACTCTTTTGGGTTTTGGCAAAAATCACTGAACAGCATTTATAGTTATTGTTGCAAATGAAAGCAAAGGACTTTGATGAAAGAAAAATTGTCAATCCAATTTCAGTTTTGGTTTCTATTAATCAAAATAAAATCAAAATGCCCTTGTGTGATTATTAAAATACAGAAGTGTGGAACTTAAATATATTCAAAGTGAAAGGGTAAAGGCTCCACACACAAAATCTAGCAGGTGGCCTGAGTCCCATACATGTGGTTCACTTAAAAAATGCAAAGTGCTTCATAAGAATCAAAAAGAATACAGAAACTCCCATTTTCCATCAAAATAACAACTCAAGGGTTTAACTGGGCAGAAATGTAAAGAAATTAATTAATGTTACTATTGTGTGGTAAAATACAATAATGGTGACAATAACAACAGAAATGAAAAATTAATTTCACTAAATGAAAATGTCATTATTTGTAACGGGGCTGACGAGACGTGAGACGTGTGGATCCATCTGCAAGCTTTTATTAGAGAGACATGGTAAACAGGCAGGGTCAAACAATGGCAAATAGGTATATGGCGGGTAAGACACAAGAATAGTCACAGGGCTAGTGTAGGTCACCGATAAGCAGACAGAATCACAGGCGAGACGAGAGGGAAAAATCAGGAAAACAGGCAAAGATCAGAACCGCAAAAACAGGCAAGGCAAAACAAAGAAAACACAGACACTCGGAAGAAACCGGAGACTCGAAAGGGTACCGGCTAACATACTCCGCAGAGCAGGTGGTTAGGTGGGTTTGTTATATAGTGAGTGAGTGATATGAAACAGCTGTGTGCAATCCGTGCTGAGTGCAGTGTGCAAATTGTGCAAAGAATGTTGGGAAATGTAGTCCGGGGTGCTATGCTACAGTTTGTGTAGTGCGAGAGTCAATGTAATGGAAAGTGTGACATCTGGTGGTCAGACGACCCAGACGGCCTCCTTGGCCGGAACAGAACAGACAGAGAGTTCATCGGCGGCCTCCTTGGCCGACAGACAGGCAATAGTTCTCGTACGGCCTCCTTAGGCCGGAACTACCGAACAGTGATGCATCGACGGCCTCCTTGGCCAGAACAGGACGAGCAGAGAGTTCATAGACAGCCTCCTTGGCCGGAACAGGACGAGCGGAGTGTTCATAGACGGCCTCCTTGGCCGGAACAGGACGAGCAGAGAGTTGTCATAGGCCCCCACATCCTCCTTGGCTGGAACGATGACAGGCAGAAGTTCACAGGTGGGTATTACTGACACCTCTGGAGGTTCTGCAGCGGATGCCGCCACCTCTGGAGGTTCTACAGTAAAGCCCTCAGGATACAGGGAGAGTTCGGCAAAGGTTTCTTCGACCCTGACATGACAGGTCGAATGTGCATTTCTAGGCACCACCACCACACAAGGAGCTGAAGCGAGCACCACCTCTTCGGAAAGGTTCCTGCAGCACGCGCGCCCCTCTGAGAAACGCAGCGGTCACCATCGCTTCTGTGAACACGCAGCGAGCACCACCACCTCAGGAGAGACTGTAGCTTCAGCCATCGACTCTGCAGACCTGATAGTGGGTGCTGCCGCCTCTGGGAGTTCTGTGGAGGTGTATGCAGCCCAAACGCAACAAAAGGCGATCCCCATCAGGGGAAACACTTCAGACAGGGGAATTAGTTCATGAACAGATGGGTTAGTGTGAGTGGGTTTGGGGATACCAGCGGTGCGTGCAGACACCAGCGGTGCATCCCTCACACCGGATACCAGACTGGGATACCGAAGGACTGACCTTGAGAATCTGGGTGTGACAGACAGGACGTGACATGACTCTGGATGATCAGCGGTGATGCAACGTGATTCTGGATGAAGAACTGAGGCGTGACGTGACTCTGGATGAACAGCTGAGACGTGGCGAGACCC
The DNA here is from genome assembly GCA_018155175.1 of Sinocyclocheilus anophthalmus. Taxonomy (NCBI): domain Eukaryota; kingdom Metazoa; phylum Chordata; class Actinopteri; order Cypriniformes; family Cyprinidae; genus Sinocyclocheilus; species Sinocyclocheilus anophthalmus. The sequence goes on from JADLZN010007326.1 coordinate 101,704, forward strand.
TAGAAGATCAGCTGAGACATGGCGAGACCCTAGAAGATCAGCTGTGACGTAACGAGGCTCTGGCAGCTCAGCTGAGACTTGACTTGACTCATGAAGATCAGCTGTGACCTGACTTGACTCATGAAGATCAGCTGTGACTAGACTTGACTCATGAAGATCAGCTGTGACTTGACTAGACTCATGACTATCAGCTGTGACTTGACTAGACTCATGATAATAAACTGTAACTTGACTCATGACGATCAACTGTGACTTGACTAGACTCATGACTATCAGCTGTAACTTGACTAGACTCATGACGATCAACTGTTACTTGACCTGACTCATGATGATCAACCGTGACTTGACTAGATGCGGTTGTGTCCGCCATCTTGTGAGTGTGCTCTGCTGTCGCCGCCATCTTGCGATCAGGCTTCGCTGCTGCCGCCATTTTGTGAGCGTGCTCTGGTACAGCCACCACTTCAGTCACACACATTGTGTCGCGTTCTTCCTCCGCGACACCCACAGTAAATACAGATCCGACGTCCAACAAAGCATATCCTGGAACTGAAGCGAGTGATGAACGGGGACCTCGTGTCCCTAAGCTTAGCCCTCAGAGTTTGATTTTGCCATCGCAGAAAAACTCTCGGATATGGTTCTCCAGTGATCGTGGACCCTGTTTAAGGGCTAACAAAATCCTTGCGGTGTCCATACCTGGCCAATGCTCCTCAGAAAAGCTGCTGGATCCTTGTTTGGCTGAGTATTCTGTGACGGGGCTGACGAGACGTGAGACGTGTGGATCCATCTGCAAGCTTTTAATAGAGAGACGTGGTAAACAGGCAGGGTCAAAACATTGGCAAACAGGTATAAGGCAGGCAAAACATGAATAGTCCTAGGGCTAGCGTAGGTCCCCGATCGGCAGACAGAATCACAGGGGCGAGACGAGAGGGAAAACTCCAGGAAAACACAGAAACCTGAGGAAAAACACGGAGACTCAGAAAGGGGTACAGGCTAAACAATACTCAGCAGAGAAAGGTGGTTAGAGTGGGTGTTATATAGTGAATGAGGTAATTAGAAACAGCTGTGTGCAATGAGTGCAATCAGGGCAGTGTGCAAATTGTGCAAAGAATGATGGGAAATGTAGTCCGGGTGCTATGCAACAGTTTGTGTAGTGCGAGAGTCAATTTAATGGAAAGGGTGACATTCTGGTGTTAATAAACGGCAAGTCCATGAACCGATTCGTGACTGATATCGATTAATTATTATTATTTATTTTAAATAATACCACATTAGTCCATGCTGACATAAAGCTACAATGTGAATGCAGCAAAAAAAAATTTTTTTTAAAAACACCTTCACACTTAATTATATCCACAAAATAATATCGTTTAATCGTTAATAATTTATTTAAGAAATTCTTTTCATTTTTAGCATTCTTATTAATGAAAATAACACACCAGTCCATGCAGAGTACGCAGCAATAACGAATACATTGTGAACAAATTTTATAAATAAAAAAACCTCTTCACACAATATTTTTATTATTACTTCACATATAAATAATAATAATAATAATAAGATTTTAATTGGTATTTTAAGGACAGATTCTCACTATTCAGCATGAATATTACTAGCATATTGTCTGTTTATTAATACTTATAAAGCACAATTAACGCCTTATACTGCATGACCTCTTTTTAGATCCCTAATCCTATCCATACCATAAGCTTAAAGGAACACTCCACTTTTTTTGAAAATAGGCTCATTTTTCAACTCCTCTAGAGTTAAACAGTTGAGCTTTACCGTTTTCGAATCCATTCAGCCAATCTCCTGGTAATAGCTAGCGTAATATTACGCCTATCTTCACCCATGTTACGGCAGCAAATTTCCTTGATTATTATGCCGGAATGAGAGTATAGTTCCTAGCCATATCGGCCTAGAAAAGCACAACTTTTCATTTTCTTAGTACACGATCTAACTACAGAAGAGTCAAGTTTTAAACAGAAAAATATCAAGAACTCTTTGGTCATTTTTGAGCGAGATTCTAACGGTCTAATCAGATTCAATGATCTATGCTAAGCTGCAGCTAAAAGTGCTACCGCCAGACCCGGAGATCGACTGAATGGATTCGAAAACGGTAAAACTCAACTGTTTAACTCTAGGGGAGTTGGAAATTGAGCCTATTTTCAAAAATAGTGGAGTGTTCCTTTAACAACAACCTTACTAACTATTAATAAGCAGTAAATTAGGAGTTTACGGAGGCAAAAGTAGTAGTTAATATAGTTAGTTAAGAATGAGAATTGGACCCTAAAATAAAGTGTGACCAATAAAAATAACAAATGAAAAAGAAAAATATATAATTGTTATTTCAATAATAATAACAACAATTTAGTCCATGCTAAATTTAAAACTGCAAAAAGTGAATGAAAAAAAAACTTCACACTTCACATGAGAGTTGTTCATCATATTGCAGTTCAAATCACAATATTTGTTGAAATAACTGCAATATGATTTTCTGAACTGTGCAGCTCTACCTGGCACCTTAATGGAGCTGTATTTGCCATCTGTCGTTGCACTGACCACCATAATCCATTCACAAACTCCCTGCAAGCAGAGCAACTATTCATGAAGAGGCTTTAACAGTGCAGTCTGTTTTAGCGCCTGCTTCACCTGTTGCTTTAAGCCTCTAAGGTCAACAGACACCTCATCAGGCCCTGAACTGCATCTGCACATCCTCCTCAGACTGCCATGTGTACACACGTTAGTGTTGGGCGATATCCTAACTTTAGTGATAGTGAACCAACTCCCGGGTAAGACTAAAAGCAGCCTAATGTATGTTAGTGTAATCTATTAACTACACATTAGTCAAGCAGCATATGGATGTCATGTCATACATTTTTTTTTATATTACTGGATTTGTATTTAACAATTTAATAGAAACATTGTAAGTTACTAATTATAATGCTTACATTTCCTCGGTTTTTCAAACAGCAGCTACAGAAAACGAGCAAACAACATTTTCAATTATCAAAGAAAATCATCACTGACTTCAGTCTAGCGTGAGTTTATGCACTTAAAAAAACACTCCCGTAATAATCAGTGAAGCTATCTACGCTCTATGATGAATAGATCTCTTATACTTACATCGCACGTGCATCTGCACTTTGTTGTTTATAATGAGAGAATCCGGGAGAGCACAATTCAGTCAGCGAGTGCGCGCACGGAACAACAAGCAGGGTTGCCATGTTTTCACAACAAACCCCGCCCAGTTGTTTTGGGGAATTCCACCAGTACAAATTGAGCTCCGGGGGTAAAATACACGTTTCTGGCGGGGTTCACCTGATTCAATTCCAGGGGATAAATATCAGGTTATTGGGGGTAGCTTCAACCCGCGGCAACAGAAGTAGCCCAATTCCGTGGGAAAACCGCGGATCTGGCAACACTGCTCCGGTGTTTCAGCGATGACTAATCTGAACGCCTCTGATTGGCCATTGCATTCATAAACGATTCAACAGAATCGTGTGTGATTGGTTATAACGCGCAACACTGTAAAAACGCGGGAAAAGACATGTGGAACAAATAAGCCCTAATATTAATTAGATAATAATACTAGCCTGATAATAATAATAATCATCGTCTTGCCATGGTCAAAGGCATCAGCCACAGGCGATACAGGATACCGTCTATCTGCACAACCCTAGTACACGTGCTTGCACACTGGTGTGTTGTTACAGTACCATCAGGTTCAGGCGACAATGGAACGGGCCAGGCCAAACACAGCTTGTGCCCTGGCTCCTATATTTAACAGTGCTCTGCAGACCCAATGATCTAAATAGTCGTTAACAGATCGGCAACAACCTGATTTTTAATCCTGTGTGCTGGAGTGAAGATCTGCGGCGGGTTTTTTTTGGTTTTATGAAGCTGATAGGAAGGCCGCACCCAACAGTGAAGGGCCCCGTCTTTCACTGGCTCATGATATTACCTGGACTTCACTGACCTGCATTCGGGTGCCAGCGCTCATGACGATTGCGTAAAGTCATTTGAACAAGAGAAAGGCCATTTCACTGACTCGCTATTCATTTTCCAGGACGTCACAACTGGATCATTCAAATGCCTACATAAATATGCATACACATGCATAAGAATGGAACAATTATTTTCAGTGTATTCAGCCTCAAAAAGAACATCACTCAACACCTTAACCATACCTACTTCTTTCTCAAAACAAATGCATTTTAAGTGTAATTATACTCTTTGAATGTCATTAAAAGCAATACACACCCACAAATTGCAATGCCTCAATCTACTAGATAATCTGTCTAAATAACTTGGAAAAACAGTCGATGTGAGCACTACTTGCACGAGAAATATGTCCAAACTCAATTTATGTCAAACGTTGTGCAAGAAACGTGACAAAAGTGTGTGAAAGTAGGTCAGTGATTCCACTTCACTGAATTTAGCTTTTGCACACTTTTGGCACCACACCTTGGTACTATTTTACTTCTCATTGTTAAGCTAAATATTGGACAAACAGGTAACCACAGGGTTTAATTGTAACTACTGTTGATGTCAAGTTCTTGTGTCCTGTAAACTTATAAGACCAGTTTTCTGTGATGTATTGCATGCTCTAGCAAATTCGATTCTTTAAATATGTCACCAAGGGATATGCAAGGTTTGCGAGTAGAGAATGATTTGTGATATGCGGCCTGACCTTAAACAGCCCATAACACCATGCTATGAGTTCTCTAATCTTCAAGATGGGGCATCACAATAGCAGTTACATCGCCACAGCTGCTGTAACTTATTTTAAAATAAGTATTTTATCATCTGTGACACAAAATCTTAAGTAAGAGATGGCGTACAATCATTCAGTCACTAAACAACAACAGGGTGATCAGGACGTCAACAAAGCAGAGGGTCTGGTTTCAGTCTGAATGGGTTTATTTTTGCAATAATGACTGGCTGACTGCAGATTATTCTAATTATTAAATGGCTACTTACAAAAACAAATATATAAGTGAAATATTGAGTAAATAAACAGGCATCAAATATTGATTTCAGCTGAACTTATTTGTTACAAACAATAAGTTTGGCACTCATCATACAAAAATATTGTGTGATCAACCAATCACAATCAATTATTCCAAAAAGACAATTAATATATAATACATTACAGGGCTCGCAAAATTTCAAAATCCCTGGTAGCCCTTCGGGCAGGCATTCTTCAGATTTTGGTAGCCCCAAAATGAATTTAACTAGCCCGAATAAAAGATATTGTATTTTTTCTTCTAATAACCAGTCAAGAGAGTAGGGGTGCAACGGATCACAAATCTCACGGTTCGGATTATATTGCATTATCATATCACATTTTGAGTCACAGATCGGATCATTTTTCAGATGAGCAAAAATAATATGGTTCTTCATTATTCAAGTAACACTTATTTAATGAACAATTTACTAAATCGATACCACAGCAAAAACTAGTAGCATATAGGGATGTAACGATTCACTCAACTCACGATGTGATATGATTCACGATACTGATTTCACAATACAATTTTCTCACAATTTCTTTTTTAACAAAATGAGATTTAAGACAATTTTTAAAAAAGGTGTCTCTGTTATTTCTCAGACCAAAAGGCTGCACATTACTTTGTGAAATTGAAATATGTCAAATAACAAAACTAAATTGAAATTTTTAAACAAGCCCCAAATCAAATAAATAAACAAATAAAATAAATCTCTTCATACAAACAAACTAAGGCTTTGTCTGTGCTTTTTATCCGAGCCAACAAGAGCTGGCATACATGTTATTTAGATTGTAAAATTTGAAACAAAAAAAAATCAGAATCAGAAAGAGCTTTATTGCCAAGTATGTTTGCACATACAAGGAATTTGTTATAGTGTCACATGCTTCCAGTACACGGAGACAACAACAACACACAAATAATAAAAATGAGATGTGAATAAAATACACATGCATAAATATAAACCACAAAAAAATAATAAATTGTATGTACAGGTGTGGTATAGATGGAATAGGAATAGAATAAAATAAAATAAGTTGTAGGGATGTACTAGGGTTTAGGGTGATAAATAATTATAAGGTTATTGCACATACTGTACTTTAATTGCACAATGGGAGAACATTAACGCCGACCAGATGGCAAAAGTTCAGAAAGGAGATGGCTTGGATGTGATGGATCCAGAGTGATTTTTTGAGCCCTTTTCCTCACTCTGGATGTATACAGTTCTTGGAGGGTAGGCAGGGGGGCACCAATAATCCTTTCAGCAGTCCGAACCGTTCTCTGTAGTCTTCTGATGTCTGATTTTGTAGCTGAACCAAACCAGACAGTTATTGAAGTGCACAGGACAGACTCGATGGCGCGGCGGAGTAGAACTGTTTCAGCCGCTCCTGTGGCAGGTTGAATTTCCTCAGCTGGTGAAGGAAGTACAACCTTTGTTGGGCCTTTTTCACAATGGAGTCAATTTGATTGTCCCACTTCAGGTCCTGAGAGACAGTGGTTACAGGAATCTGAATGACTCCACTGTCGTTACAGTGCTATCCATGATGGTGAGTGGGGGGAGTGCAAGGGGGTTCCTCCTGAAGTCCACAATCATCTCCACTGTTTTGAGGGTGTTCAGCTCCAAGTTGTTAAGACTGCACCAGACAGCCAGCTCTTTAACCTCCTGTCTGTAAGCAGACTCGTCTCCATCCTTGATGAGACCGATGACTGTAGTGTCATCTGCATACTTCAGGAGCTTGACAGAGGGGTCTTTAGAGGTGCAGTCGTTTGTGTAGTGGGAGAAGAGCAGTGGGGAGAGGACACAACCCTGTGGGGTGCCAGTGCTGGTGGTGCGGTTTTTGGATGTGAATTTACCAGTTCTCACTAACTGTTGCCTATCTGTCAGAAAGCTGGTGACAGACAGAGCTAGGAACAGAGAGCTGGGTTAGTTTGGTCCTGGGCAGGTTTGGGATGATGGTGTTAAAGGCTGAGCTGAAGTCCACAAACAGGATCCTCACATTAGTCCCTGTTTTGTCCAGATGTTGCAGGATGAAGTGCAGTCCTATATTGACTGCATCATCCACGGACCTGTTTGCTCGGTAAGCAAACTGCAGGGGGTCTAGTAAGGGTCCAGTAATGTCCTTCAAAATGGTCTGACTTTAGCTTTGTGATACTACATAAAAAATCTGAACGAAACAAAAACAGCAGACGGGCTGAATGAGACGCAAATGTCACTCTCTGACAGCAGGAGGCGCTTAAACGGCAGGTATTTATAGGCTGCTGCCCCTTTAAGACCGAATGCACGGATTCAATATAATGATGCATGTGCGATTTCTTTCTCCACTGTTTACGTTCATTTAAGACATGAAAATACTTGTGTCCGTTCAAGCGAAAGAGGAATCAATTCTGTGTTCGTGCCTGAAACGCCGCTCTATGCACGTTGAGCGTGTTTGTGCAAGCACCGAATTGAATTCTTCATGCGCATGAATGGTTTAAAACGCTTGATTGTTTAAATTGTTAAGACTTAGAAACGGGTGTAAATGATAAACTATGATCCGTTTCACCCCTACAAGCGAGTGAACAATGCGAATTAAGGAAGGGATTTTATATCACTATTCAAGATAGGGTGGTGATACATTTTGGTAGCCCAACTGGAAAACACAATAGCCCCGGGATGTCGGGCTAGCTATTTTGCAAGCCCTGCATTATGTCGGCTCTTACACTATTGGTTTAAGCTCAAAAAAGAAAAAGCTATGGTTGCTGATAAAGTGTGCATCTGGCAATGGTATTGTGCCTTATTAAAATTTCACAACAAATGATTGAAGATTCAGATGAAAAACCATGTTCAGTCTTCCCACAGTTAAATAAAACACTGGTACTTTCCTTTTACTAAAGCATGAATGTCAATTACTGATGTCTAGGTTGTTTAAAACCACAAACGAATCCGGTTGAAGCATCTTGGCATTGAATGGTGGATTTTCTGTACAACAAAAGCAACACACCAATAATGTTAATTTTCAGACTTTTCCATATTAGTGTAGTGAAAATGACTCAATTTCACGATATGTTCTATTTTTCAGTTCAGTTTTAGACTGAATCGTTCAAGAAATTGTCTAAAATTTGAGAATCCCTAGACATGACAAATTAGTAAAATAAAAAAAAATAAAAAAGCATTCAGTTTAGAAGTGACCTAATTTTTCCAACAAATTACAAAAGTGCCTTGCCTCAACAGCTGGCAATTTATAAACTGACTGCTTTAAAAGAACACTTAATTATTTTGATAATTAGGCAATTAATTCATGGCTATAACCACTACAAACATAAGCTATAAACTTATAACTCCCCTATTTAAAATGCCCCTATTATGCCATTTAACGTTCATGCAGTGTATAATGTAGCTGCATGTGAATGGAAACAATCTGCAAAGTTGTAAAGCCGAAAGTGCACAATAAATAAAACTGTCTCCCAAAAGAAAGAATCGACCCTGAACAGCCTAAATGAGTCATCATCAGTGATGGCTACATGTCACGGGGTAACACATTTGCATAATGCCTGCCTATGTTCTACTTTGGTGAACAACTTGACCCTCCTTAAAACGGTTTCTTGTTTGTGTGGTTAACATTATGTAGAGAAGACACTGTGTTCTGTGCTGTGAAAGCAAATTTGTTTTATTTTCTCTGCCGAAAGATGAGGGTGTAAAGAATCAGTGGTTAAAATTATTTTTTTCCACTGTACCACAGCAGTACAACCCCAATCATTCTTGTGTTCCCATCATTTTACTGACAACTCCTTCTCTAATCTCAAAGAGTTCAACACAGGATTCACAAAATGCTTGCTCTTGAAAGATGATTCAGTACACAGTTTATTTGGCCCAGCTGGCTCCGCTGGATCACAACCTGTAAGTATGATAAATAATAGATGTTTATATTTTCTATCTAGGGTTCAAAATATGGAACTATGGCAATGGGCGTATCGTTTCTGACACGTGCTTTACGCAGTAGACCAATCACAACAGACTGGGTCATCTGACCAATAAGAGCAGAGTAGTAAGGCTGCACCATAAATCGAAATGGAATCGAGATCGCGATTCGACAGAAGCTGCGATTGTCATGTGTATCTCTCAGTGAAGCACGGTTCTGTGATCAGCAGTAAATCTCCATCCAAAGGCCAGAGGGCGCTCTCGCGCTGAAACTCCAAATACGCCTCGCAGAAGAAACCCAGAAAATGCCTATCGCGGCAGCTGAATAAACAGAAGATTCAACCGCTTTCATTGATTCAACGTAACGCAATTTTTTTGCGTAACTTGTCAGTGAACGACGGCTGTGTGTAGTAAATTCTGCTCCATCAGAAAGCACGTGATGATGATTTCCTGCTGATTACAGAACCGGCTTTTTAAACAAAATGCGCATGACTATCGCATTCGATTAATCGTGCAGCCCTACGGAGTAGGCTCACAGAAAGGATGGGTTTAGAGAGATTGAATCTGCTTCGAACTAATCGTTTGAGAATTGTTGGAAAATTAGGTGATATTAAACGCATATTCTGAGAAAACGAAAGGGTTTTTTGACCTTGCATGCATCTAAACATACTAGGAGACTCACAAAATAATATTAGGAATCTTAAAAATGGCATAATAGTGGCACTTTAAAGAAAAAAAATGAATTATTTAATTAGTGTTAATTAAATATTAGTGTCTCTTGATTTTTATAAAAATTTTAAAATAAAAGTGATAAAAAATAATGTAGTTAAAAGCATCATTCTTCTTGACAAAGTGTCTTTCGAATTTCTAATGGATCATGTAAGTTTCAGTCTCATGCAACAAACCGTTTTTGTTTACTTATCACTTATAAGCAATACTTGCATAGACTTTTGAATTTTAAAAGTTTTTATTATTGCTTTTACTCCTTATTTAGAAATCATTTTGATGTGGGTTTGTAATAAACTGGATAAGCGAATGATAAATTCTTTGAGCTCGATGCTGGCACTGCTTCACGCAAATCTTAAAGCTTACCAGTCATCTGGCCCATTATTATTATGATGATGAAGATGAAGAAGAAATTGTTCTACAAACATGTGAATGACCAAGAATGTGAAGCACCAGTAATGCCAAAATAAAAGAGCAACAAATAAAACAACTATTCTAACTATTCCATTTTATCAAAATGCACAAACTTTTCACAAGACACACATATCTTAATAGTTCCTCTGAAAAACACATAAGATAAATACTTAACATCTAAATAGCATGATCAAAAAAAAAATTCACAAGATTTTCTAATGTCTAGACATGGAGGCAGCAGGACACCATCTCTTCGACAGGAGAGGAAGTCAAGTCAAGCTGTAAAACTAACACACAGAGTTGTGATATGACAATCGGAACATTTTAAGATTAATAGGAAAACAATAATTCCTGACTATTATTTCCAAGATTTAAAGAGGTCCTTGAGAATGAAACCTTGAAAAGAACTCTCCCATTCAGTCTAATAAAAACGCATTCTCAAAATAGTCTCACCATTCAAATCACAGGAGCCACTTCAAAGACCATGACAAAGTGCACACAACACCCAACAAAATGACCCACTACACTGCAGTCTTAAATTCTCTGCTGAATAATTTTGCTTTTAATTATACTTGTCTACTTGCACATTTAAAAATAATGCATTAAAACTTCTATACCATTTCTCAGAAACAAATGCGCAGTTACTTTCAAAGCTCTCTATTTCACGCAATGATATACCTAGTAGAAAAGCTCTTCCCTGTAGCTCAGGATCAACCCACCACGCAACACATTTCATCTAATATATGCTATAGCTATAGACAGGTAGTGGTCAATCAGAGTGTTGTTAAAACAATTGCATAAGCATCGCAATACACCCCAGTTCTGCTGACCTACTTTTGATCTAATCTTCTCCTTTAACTTTATGGCCTTCATAGTCCTAACAAACGTGAGTTCAAATGAAATGTCCTTTAAAAGATTAAATACATTTTGAAAGTAATGGCTACACTGTATGGATTCGACATATGATATATTAATATACAAAGCATGATAAACATGTTTAAACCATATTTAAAAAAATTTTTTTTACAGCAGTGCAAAGTGATGCAATATGTAATGAAAAAATACAAAATATAACATTAATATAATACATAAAATATAACATGATATATAATATGGCTAACATTTTAATAACATTTGATAAACTTTATCTCCATTATAAACATATATTAATATGACTGAGGTAAGACTTGCATTAATTAATAAATGAAGAAGGCGTTAACGTACAATGCTGTCTTTTCCCCCTACAAATAATTCCCACAGACAATTTACCAGGGCAAGTGTATTTTATTTATTAGCTTTGCCAGAATTTACCAGATGGGTCAGATAGTAAATAATTGACCTGAAAAAACACCTAACACTGAATTGACTGGAATCTGTAACCCAAAAGGCCAGTTACCTAAGAGACATACTTTCCAGATGAGTCCATAAATTCCAGTCACGTTTTTCATGTTGGGTAAGGAGAGGGGGGAGTCTGTCATGAGAGGAACCAAACTGACAGCAGATTTAGGTTACACACTTTAGCAAGAATTAAGAGCACAACTACCCTATTACATTGAACAGCTTTGTTTCAGATTGTTTATAGGCTAGTTATGCAAAGGTTGACTGATTGAGTTAGGCTGAAGAGAGAAAGCAACGCCTGAGCAAGAGAAGGGTATCACAGTGTGCCGAGTTTGACCTACATATTACACAACCATGACGTTACAAGAAATCAGACTAGATCAGGTAGCACTATGACCTCACAATGCTAATGATTCACATTTACGTCACAGCAGGCAGTTTCACTCATTAAAAATGAGGCTGAATTCACTAAGGGAAAGGCAACTGTACTAGAAAATGTATTTGTGATTGCCAAAACTCCAAATATACAAAAAAAAACTGACTTTGTCACATACACACAGCAAAATTAATACATAAATGAATACATAGAATACATTTTCTGAAGTAGAACAATAGAGTTTGAACGTTTCTTTCGGGCTCATGTCTGAAACCATTTATATTAAAGAATTAACTAAATAAAAGATGATTTATTAAAAGTCAGTATTATAGTTTGGCACTCTTTAATGTATATGACTGAGAACCAAAAACATCCAATTTATGAACGAATGACTTGTGAGCCGATGTTTTGGAAAATTAAACCACTTATGATCCAATCAATTGGATTATTAATTAATTAATTTGACTCCCTTACTGAAATCACAAGTTGTTCGTTTTGTCAGGTCTTAAAATACTTAAAACAAAAACTGTTCCGATTAGATGGTCTTTGCAATGTGTTAAAGATACACATTAAGATTTGTGGTGATCAATTAATAAATTAAGGAATAAGTCGATTAAATATCTTAATCACATTTTGTTTATGCTTTTTATTTAATATACAGTTATGCCAACAGCATTTATGTATCATCTAAATAGTCACTACAATTGTAATTAATAATTTCTGCTTTTTTGTGTTGAACAAAATGCTGAGAGCATACATACAATAAACATTTATTTTATTTCTATATATTTTACGCTCAAAATTACTAAAAGCGTGGTTAACTTTGTTAAGGAACCAAAACAACCAAAAAAAAATGAAAATCGCAAACAGAACAGTTATATTCTTTATAATTTCTACCGTTATACGCAAATGTATAAACAATAAATCATCGATTTAAAGGGGTCATATGATGAGATTTAAATTTTTCCTTTCTCTTTGGAGTGTTACAAGCTCTTGAATAAAGAAGATCTGTAAAGTTGCGAATACTAAAGTCTCAAATCCAAAGAGATATTCTTTATAAAGTTAAGAGTCAGTCACACCTACCTAAAATGGCTTTTTCTAACACGCCCCCACATGTCTACCGCACTATGTGGGAAGATTTGCATAACACAGCCCAAATGTTCATGCAAAGAAAGAAGGCATTACTTTTATTCTCGTTGTAGTATTGTTGCTGCTGCCATGTTGTGAAGACGCTGTGTGCTTAGTTGTGACAGCGAAACTACTTTGTTTAGTCTTCCAAAAGAGAACGATATCCGCTTCATCATGCCTAGAGCTGATCTGTGCTGGTCGCTGATGTAATACATCAACTTAGTGCTGTGGATCGCCGAATCAGCTTTCACAGTGGACGAAGCGGAGTCGTCACATGTCCTTCCGGACACTCCTTCGTCGAATCCGCCGGCTGTGCCGTTCTCAACCCCGCCTCCTCTGCTCACTCTAGCCCGGCCTCACCTCACGCTAAGCCGGGCTTCCGCTAGGCCGCTGTGTTTTCGTTGTGAAGCGAAACTACTTTGTTTGGCCTTCCAAAAGAGGACGCAACAAGAAATCATTGGTAAGTTTTATTTACAATGCTGTTCCAGAACAGTTCAACCCAAAATTTTCAGATGTGTGCAGCACATTTTATGAGGACTGTTTCCTGATCCTGGGCGAGTAGACATTAGACTAAAAGGCCGGCAGTTCTGACTCACGCAAGTATGTTTTCATTTAAGGATTTGCCACTGATGATTCACATGCGAGTTTTGGGCATTGTGGAGTAGCACTTGTTGTTGTCATTTCTCTTCATATCTCACGCAGCAGGTTTTAATGTTTACCTCCGGCGCGAAGCAACGCAGCGTAAAAGACAGTATTAAGTCTTATAATCAGTTAATTATGTCCCACTGGATGCAACAATGCCTCGTTGTAGGGTTTTAATGTTTTTTTGTCTCGTCCTCCGGCCGGGAAACGCATCAAAGTATGGTGAGTGGCGTAACCTTTCCGTCTCACTCTTGAGGTAATTTGGCCACTTCACCAGCACTGGCTAGCTGCCAAATCCACAGCAACCCTCGCTTTGTTTTCAGACCGATGAGCTTTGGTAAAAATCGACGCTTTCAAAAAGGCGGGGCATAGAGGAAAAACAATAATGTACAGTATGTGTAAAATAATGTGTTTTTTTTTTTACTTTAAATCGCATAAACACAAATTCATTACACCAAATGTTTCTTTTTCGCAGGCATCATATGACCCTTTAAGGATTTATCCGATAAGATCAATTCGTTTTTTGTGATCAGCGGTTGAAAGGTTTGGAAAAGATATTTAACCCTCTGGGGTTGTTCGTCATTTTTAGATCGGGAGTGGGTTTGTTTAAATTGTAAACATTGCTACCCTTCCTCGGAGTGATACGAAATTCGATGACTTTTATGGCAGTCACTATGTGACCATTAAAAACAATCATGGACTCGATTCCAAAATGCTAAAGGTGGTTAAAAATAAATGTCACACCTGTGGTTTTCGCGGTCAAAAATGACCACCGTTGGAAATAAATGGGGGAAAAAAATACAGAATTTTTTGTGTGTACAATCTACAAATCATTCCAATGCAGAAATAGTGCACCGCAAAGAAATGGCGACACTCTAAAATAAGAGTGCAAAACAGACACACTCCAAACAGAAGACTCAAGTAAGAGGTTGAAATCAGATTGATTAATCTCTGATAAAGCATTCCTGTTCATTTTGTTACATTTTTTAAATTTTGATGCTATGTGTAATAAAATTTCTCTGTGTTCAGGTTTGACTGTATTGCAAAATGTTTTTGTATTGTAAATGCAAAAACTGACATTTCAACAAAAAAAAAAAATCTAAACCTTTACAAAAAGTTGTCTTTGAGAAAGTCTAATTATATATCCAAATCCACAATTTAATAAAAATAAGTGTTTGTCTAAAAACAACTAGAAAATGTATAGGAATCTAGTGGCTAAACCACAGAATTTCAGAAGTTTTTCTTTTTTTTTACGCTCACCAAATGTCACTAACTCCTTCAAAAATTGTCTCAGTTTAAACATAAATACTGCCCTAACTTGCAAAGTATAGAGATAAACTATTAAGAAAAAAATGTATCATTTTCAATGGGAAAAAAATGATCATAATTATGTCATAAATATTAATTAGTATAATAAAATTCTCTCAAAATACAAAAGAAAAAAATATTTACAAAAATATGGTGGGGGGGGTTAAATTTCAGGTTCCGGTCACTTTTGAGTGTGCCGCTCAAATGAACAATACCAGAGGGTTAAAAAAAATTAACATGCCATATGAAAGACACAAAGTTTCCCCAAACAACATACAAAGACAAGTCGACAGAGATGCGAATACACCTATAAAGACATAAAGAACAGCATAGCCACAACTGACTGAATGTGACGGCAGCCAATCTGCCAAAAGGCCTCGCAAAATAACTACAGCCCAATAATATACACTACGTCTTAAAAACGTGATTGTCAGTCACATTAAAACCAGAATATATGGTTAAATGCCGAGTTAAAGCCCCAAATATGTCACCGTGAGCCGTTCGGGTTCGGGCAGCTCGGGTTTGCTAGAGTTCGCTCTACTGAACTACTGACCTAGTTTCGCCGCGAACGCGAGTGTGCAAACCAATCAGCGGGGAACACCGAGAGCTCCCCTCTCCTCCGCCCGGCACTCAGCGCAAACTACAGCAACTCTCTCCGCTTCAAGCGGACCCGTCTAGGGTGGACTAACTTGTTTATTCTATTGTTCTAGGCGGCGAGTTACCTGTCTTTTCCCCTATCGCTCCGTCACCGCCGCCAGCCGCTGTATTCCTCGCCGACATGGCTGGAGCCGGTACGCCGGGGCCCAGGACTGCGATGCTGCATGTGGACAACGAAGGCGGTGGTAATTATTTGCAAAGGGGGGAGAGAGAGAGAGGAAATGTGGGGGCGGTGAGGCCTGTATAATTGATTTTTTTATTTTTTTCTTTACAACTAACTCAATTGGGAGGGTGGGCTGAGCGTAAAACGGAAAGGAGAAGACACGATGGAATCAGGACAGTGGTTGAATCCGGGGAAGCGCGGAAGACGACGACGCGCAATCTGCTCCTACCGTCATCAACACCGCCTTTTCTGCTGTCCGTTCTCTCACGTTACTAACCTAGTGAGTCACGCGATATGTTATGCAAGCCGAGAAAAATGCGGTCACGGATGCGATGGCGGTATGCGGTACTAAACTGAACGAGTGCTGGTCAGTCATCTTTTCGATTGCAGCAATGTAATTCGACCATATCGTATTCAGTTCTTGCACCATCATATATATATATATAGACTAGAGCTGTGTGTTATAATGAGGCATTAGCTGAATAAGTTACATTGATTTGTTGGGGTAAGCAAATTATATTACAAAAAAAGCAGACCAAAAACTATGCTTATTTTATTTGTTTAAAAGTGTCAAAATATTTGATCTATTTTAAATAGATTTAGTTTTAACATTTTGTTCCAACGTCTGTAAAATTCCCATATTTGTCTGCAACAATTTCAAATAGTTTAGAAATACTTGCAGCCTACCTAAACTGTGTAAATGGGTGTCAAGTAGCCTACAAAAAAGTAGCCTACAAAAAAAAAACACTAAAAGAAACCACGATGACATTTTAAATTTTGTGTATGAATTTTTCTTATATTATTTTATTCATTGTGGCAATCAATTTTACCTGTTCATTTTGAGTAAACCGATCATATACAAATAAAACTGGTAGCCTAAATATAATTTTTGAATAAGCTTGTCAGTCAGACATTAACTCTTTCATGTTGTAACAGACTAAACTGAATCAGGCTATCCTTATTTTATGAATTTAATGATAATAACTTTGAAATAATAAATAATGGAATATTGTACTATAAATAACAATAGCGGCCTTTACTAGCCTATATTTAATGCTATTTAAAGTTTCATTAATTTTGCTTAGAGAAACCATTGTATAGGCATTTTTTTGTCTCGTGAAAAAAATAAAGACTGTTCTCAAAGCGGCATTTGTTTTTATATTGACTTTAATCATCATTGTGATCTAAAGATGTTGAATTGAAATGTATCGTCTATTTTCTGTTTGATAGATTGTATGGATTAATTTTATGAATGTGTCTTTGCATTGTTTTTTGATGGTTGAAATGAAACCAAAAACTCTTCTTCTGGCCTGATTACAGCTTTCACCTGTTTGAATTGAAACGATTAAAGGGGGATACAATGCTGTTTCATGCATTCAGAGTTGTTACACTGTTAAAAAGTTGGATTTTCATGCTAAGTATGGACAAAGTTTAAAAAAACAATTTTGACCTATGCCGGAGTATTTCTGTGCCAAAAATCTTACTTCCGGGTGCGTACAAGTTTGGAGAGTTTTTTTTGATCGTGACTCTTAATGACGTAAAGGAGGGTGGAACTCCTTATATGGGCATTTCTCCCGGAAGAACGCGCCCGCGCACGCATCGACCAGAGCACGACGATATCGCTACGCCCGTACAAGGCGCTTCTCTTGTGGGCAGTGCGTAAACACGGACCTTTTCTCGCGAATATTTTTCCCATCCACGATGTTTTTGGTTGTAAGGAAAAGATAACTTTGTTCACCTTCCTAAATAACCCAGTGTTATGTAAAGAGTGGATACAGTTTGTTTTTTGGGGCAGCAACAGAGTTTTACAAGCGTGTTTGTTGACGAACGTTTTATAAACAAGGCCCAGTTCGACCCTGGATTTGCACATCGTTTGATACTGAAAGATGGAGCAGTCGAGCTATAAAAGATCCCGGTCATGATTCAGAACTGCAGACAGTAAGTGAAACCGCATCAAATGTCTGTTTTGTTGGCATTCGGCACCCAAGTGCTCGTCACTCTTTAGCTCCGCCCACGGCACGCCTCCAGGAGCTCGGCTTTTTCCGGAGAGAATCGTAAAGCTGTATCTTTCTTTTATAAATATGATCAAACTAAAGACTTTTTGGACATATGAAGGATGCAGTACTACTCTATAGGTACTCAAGATTAACATGAGATTGGGTGAAACTGTGTGTGTTATGCCCCCTTTAAGTAACCAACTCTGAAAGAAAAAACAGACACTAGCGCTAGCTAGTGGACAAGACTTGCGCATCTTAATCATTTTTATTTTCCTCTGTTGGTGTCTAAAGATCGCAGGTGATCTGATCTCATTAATGTAGCTGCAACTGACTGTATTGTAACAACACAAATACCCACAAACGTAACTGTAAAGAGCAATGTTTTATTATTAGCACAATATTTATCTGAAAACATAGAAGTATCAGTGATTTTTAAAAAAATGATTAGTTCCAGTTCTAGCTAAATTTGCTCAGCTTCCCTTATTTCTCTATAATAGGCTAATTAGTGTTATTTTTTTTAAAGCATAAACCCTGAGAATCACACAACCATAAGCATAAGTTGTGGAAACTGAGACACAGGAAATGCAAACTCACGAGAAAGATATCGCAAACAGAAAACAAGGGTCATATTCAATAATGCAGATGAATACTTTATGTGACCACTGCTTCTAAAAGTCCATTAATTTGACCTGGATGATGCATTAGCACAGAGGAAGACAAGCTGGGCAGCAAAGATTGGATGTGGTGCAAATGCATATTTAAAAGAGATATTGTTTCTATTTCTTTATAAAAGATCAAGGGCATAGTTCTACAACTAAGCGGTTATTAAAAAAAACATCAAATGAGCAAAAATAGTTTTGGCAGCTGCACATTGGCTCCTGTGATCCACTAGATGTCACTCTATTCTTTAAAAACAGAAGTGTCTTGGATCAGAGTATGCTTTTAAGATACACTATACTATTAAAATATAATATATAACTTTAGTAAAAGTTTATGGGTTAGTGTGGCACCTTTTCTTAAATACATAAATAAATCAACAGATTCAAAAAATGACTTGAAAACATCTTTTCGAATGAAAGAATCAGCAAATGCGAAACACGTTGTGTATTGCATTTTTTTTTAAAAACATTAATTACAAGGCTTAAATTCTTGAAAAATAGGAAACGTTGGCATATGTAATAGACAACCTTTTATCATTAATAGATAAATATTTAAGAATGAAAGCAGATGTGCAGTTTTGTTCTAAATAACAAAACCTGTTAAGATCTTCAGGTCAGTATGTGTTAAAGAAAAAAAATCACTGAATTTGAACGAATGGTTTGTTCAGAACAAGTATGTGCAGTATAAGTGGGCAGTTATTTTTCACTATAAGTCTGTACTGTAGGGTAGAGTGGAGGGGAAACACCCCTCTTTAAGGACTGTGTCATTTTTTTCTGTGAAACAAAAGTTAAATGTGTCCAGAAAAGTTATAATAGTTTTAGTGACAATGACATAAATTAAAAACCATATAATATGCCAAAGGTTTCATGCTATTCGATTTTTTTAACAAAATAAAATTTGAACGCCCCGTAAGGTGGGGTCAAATGCCCCCAGTCTGACAAAACAATTTGATTTATACATTTACAGCAAAATCAAGTAAGGCCAGTTTATCTTAAATTCAAAATAATTATATCATAATTATTATTCAAATTATATACCATTGGAAAATATTGTTAGCTGATGCTATCTGGCAAGCTACTATCTCTGATGCTAACTCAGTTCATTTTTAATATAAATTCCAATATTTGATATTCATGTCAAATAGTCATCCAACTCTTTGAATACATTTGGTAGAAAAAAACAAAGGATGTTCGGACAGAACTTAAAAGCATGCCTCCCACACGGCTTTGAAAAAAAATGCATGTCTGAAAATATATTATGTGTTTCTACCTAGATGTACCAACATGTACTCCCTAATACAGGCCTCCCCCCCAAACCTTATTTTTCCCCCTCCTATCATATATATTCATATTCACAAACAACAGCTTTTATACACCTTTTCCTACTGCCTGAAATGATATCATTTCCTGTGAAAGCTGGTTTCTCTCAGGTACACCCCTCACCATGGTACGCTTCATGGTCCAATATCTTCTACAATCACTCTTGTTACAACACAGTGATCTCTACTTTATCTATGGTTATGTTGTGATTAACAGTATGGTGGGGTTTTCCCCCCACTTCTACCCTACATTAAAATTGCAGTGTTTACACCAACCCCACAGTGTAAGTTTTCATTCCAGCAGAGAACCAACACTAAAAACATTGAAAGATTTTTATGTGCAGTTCTGTTTTATATTATTGTGTATTGTATTAGGATTGGTTATTATTATTTTGCTTCACATTTGTAGGTAAAAATCTTATTTGTATGAAAACCGCTAGGCCTGTCACGATAACAACTTTTTTTTTTGTGCGATATATTGCCCCAGAAATAATAGCGTTAAGCGATATTATTGTCATTTTAAAGTCAATTTTATGCCACTGAATATATAATAATAATAATATAACGGCATAATAATGCAAGCAGGCCTACACACTTCCAAACGACAACAAACTTTAAATTTTTAAGAAAATTTAGATCATGGAAATTAAGTATCAAAAAATTAGATACCTTAAAAAACTTGAATAAACAGTAAATAAACATTTCTAACCAAAAGTGCAAAGTAACAAGTAGAAAAAAAAAAAATGCGCAAAGTACTTGTATGGAGATTTTTCCATCTACAAATTTTTCCCTGACCTTCTTTTCTCTGTAAATTAAGGGTGCACACTATTGCTGAAAAACACATCACTACTCACAGTCAATTCTGATGAACAAAGGACACAGATCCCTAAACAAGACTCTATCTGCAGATGAAACTTTGTAGAAGCATTTTTTAAATTTCGAACGAGCATCTCATGACTACATCATGTTATGTACGAGAAGCTGCAAAAGACACAGGCGCAAGTGGAATGTACAAAACATGGTGAAATTAATTTTTAAGTAAATATAATGGGCGATATATTGCGTCACCAAAAAGTATTGATGTCATGTACATATATTGCGCGATAAGTTGATATTTTGATTATTGCGACAGGCCTAATGAACGCATATGTTAATTTTGATTGTGGAAAATACTAAGTCCTTGTTTCTCTCAGTTATTCAGGACCTTTGCACTGAATGGCAGACCTTCAGTGAGGATTTTATTCAAACATACTATTGAGGCTTCTACAACAGGCATCAGTGAAACACAGCCTGAGAGCCGTGCAGACTACCAATGAATTTTTTAGACCTCAATATCTGAATTTTTAAAGCACACTGCATTTTTGATGATTATTGCGTAAAAAAGGTGCAGCGCTTCACTTACAAAAGCAATAGAATTAAATTGCAAGTGTGACTTTTGTGCATCAGCTACAGTGCAACGGCCCTCACAGTTTGAACCTTTATGTCAGTTTCTGGTTGTTGACGTTAATACGTTTGATCTATGAACCCCAGGAACTGTTTCTCGGGATAAGGGTTAGACTGGGACTGGAGGATGCAGTGTCTTGTTACACCTGCTCATATCATACAACCTCGAGCCTGCGATCCTTGACTTCGCTGTCAATATTTAATGAGCTCTGCTAGTCACTCTTTTTGCCCTGCTTTCGTATGGGCAAGACGGGCTGGAGAAGAGGCAGGTATTTGGCACCTTCTGTCACTGTCTGTGAGAGAGCAGAGGAGAACGCCGGAGTTTCCATTATTGATGTATGCCAGCATAACTTTCGCAATGCCGATACACTGAACCGAAGACATCCGGATTCACCCCATTTTCTCCTTGTGCCTTGTTTCTGGATGTTCTCAGCTCAAACTGCATAAAGTATTGTACCCAGACCGTCCAAACCAAAGTCCCTCCTCTTCTTTCTCTCTGTTCCATCTCTGGCTCAGCATCTCTCCTCCTCCCCTCCAGCACACCTAGACCATCTCAGAGGATGCACACCAGCGCCTAGTGGATATCCTGCTCTCTTTTTTTCTGCAAGAGCAGAAGAGTGAGAAGACAAGTGTTTGAGGGACAGAAGAACAAGGGAAGGAGAAATGCCACTGGGGGGGTTTGCGGGTCTAAAGGAGAAGCTCAAACCAGGGAAGGAGGAGTTGAAGAACAATGTGGGCGACTCTCTGGGGAACCTGCAGAAGTAAGTGTGAAGGCAGTTGAATTGGAGTCTAAGCACTGAGAGGAAGATGTGAGGAGATTGCTTGCATGTATGTACTGCATCATGCTTTTGGTATTAAATAAAATTCAATTATGTGAAGGGATTGAGAAATCAACTTAAAATATATTGAGCAGCTGATTTTTGGGAGAAATAATATAGAACTATGCAGAGTTATATTGTGTTTTCAAAGATTTGTGATGAGGGATGTTGGTATAATTTTATAAAAAATTATATTATGTTTTAATGTTTGAAGAACTGTTTTCAGAGTATTTCTATACAATGCAAATTGTTTCTCAAAGAAAGTAAGAAATAAATCTTAAATTCTTACATGCATTCTTATATAAATATACATATCAAAATGTTGCCTCAGGATAGATGCTTGTGAGGGCATCTAGAAATATCACTTCATTATCAGGCACAAACCTAATATTTTCACTTTGTATCTTGGCCAGTAATTTAAAGATGTAATCCCGTTTTCTAGGTGTTTCCATATATATTTAATATCTAGTACATCTGAAGAGAGTAAAAACCTGAAGATTTTACATTAGAGCCAAATACATGTCACATATTTCTTGCACATTAGACAGCTTTATATGTGAGATAATGTAAATAATTTCCTGTGTCTCTGTAATACTGCCAGGAAATCTCTTAGAGCTTGTAGAACTAGAACTACACACAATATAGAGGGGGAAAATTAATATATGGGTGCACACTAAATAATTTTACAACAGTCATGCAAATTTATTTTCATTCCTACTTCAAAAATTCTGTAATTTGTTCAGAGTGTTTAAATGGTGCCACAGGTTTCATTTCGATTTGGTTGGGGAAAAGGCAGATAGAAAGGCTCCATAATGTAATTAGGGACAAAGTAGAGTTTATAGATTATGTTGCTCAGAGCAATGCCGTTCCAAAACAAATATTATTAAAAATATATTTTATATTCATATAATAGCAATGACAACAATATCTAATAGAGTACCTGCTTTTGAAAATATATTGAAAGTGTTCATGATAGAAAACACAGTAAGTGTAGTGGCTGTTTGCCACATGCTTTATTTGAGAGAATGCAATGCTATGCTCAGAGAATGGCATCTAATACCTTTCATTTTTATATATTTTTACTTTTCTTGTGGTAAAAAAGTGACTAACATATTGCCTTGGCTGGATCATTATAATGTAAAAGCTGTAATGGTTGATGGTAATCCTTGCACATGGCTTTATGATGTTATAGTTGATAACATCTTTTTTTCTGGTCGGTTCTCGCCACCTCTATGTCATTGGTTATATTTGACTAACTTTTTTTTTTATCTTATGGAAATTTTAAAAATATATACAGTCTCTATTAATGCTGTTACTAAAATCAAAATGACAAGATATATCTCGAGATCTTTGAATCCATTTAAAACCAAAGATATGGAAAGACGAAACAACGTATGGAAACAATGTTTTTCTGATCTGAATAAGTGTATGTATTGTTCACAATAGAAAGAAAAAAATGTGTGTGATTTCAAGAGTGTACCAGACCAGGACTTCACCTCAAATGTGCAATAATAATGCTTCACAGAGATCAGGAACAGGCTCTTGAAATGATGCCTCTTGATCCTCCATTCACAATCATCCAGTATCCAGCTTTTACTGAGCTCCTTCCTCTGTATGTGGAAGAACTCAGGTGCGCATTTCAAAATAGACAGATGAAAGTAATTCCTGTGAGGTGGAGGATGAGAGGAAAGATGCAGGTTCAGTAATGGAACAGGTGCGTGTGAGTGAGTTGGAGGAAGCATCAAACGCAATGTGACCTTTTCAACGCCACACTCTGGCAACCCTTTCTGGCCCCTTCCAACTGAGTCCACCCAGTACATCACTCATAAATATGGGTATATCACTTTCAAACGGCACCGAGTTGAATCTAGATCAGCTAAAGCTACATTTGCAATCCAGAAAGAGGTCCAGTTGTGGTTTATACATCAGTTATGGAGTTATATAATTCATTTCTTTTCTTTTTGTCCACCGCAAGCCATTTCTAAAGCATTTCTTATCCTATGGTAGGAAGATCGATGGCTCTAATGTGGCTGAAGAGGACAACATTGAGCTGACAGAAGATGGTCGTCCAGTGGCGGCCGCTAATCGCAGCCCACCTATTTTCGATTGTGGCTGCTTTGGCCTCCCCAAACGTTACATCATTGCCGTCCTCAGCGGGCTTGGCTTTTGCATCTCATTTGGCATCCGCTGCAACCTTGGGGTAGCCATTGTAGAAATGGTTAACAACAACACTGTCTATATCAATGGGACTGCCGTCATGCAGGTGAAACTAGGAACATATAAACTGAAAATACCAAATTACCATTCTCATACACATCTCATTTTAAGTTAGAAAAAGGGGTTTTCAAAATACGAAAGGTAAAGGGATAGTCTACCCAAAAGTGAAAATGTTGGCATCATTTACTCACCCTCATGTAATCCCAAACCTGTGAATCGTTCTTCTGGTTGAACACACCCACCAGCCACACACACCACACCACACCAAAAATATTTGAAGATGTTGGTCACCAACTGTGGCCGGTAGCCTTGCTTCACCTATATGGGAACTGAAAAAATACAAAGACTGGAAGTCAATGGTAGTCATGAGGGTTAGTAAATGATGCCAAAACTTTCATTTTTGGGTGAACTATCCCTTTAAGACTGTATCTGCAGCATGGAATATCAGTATATTTTTCGTTTACACACATATCAATAGATTGTGCAATTATCTATTTATAACTATTGATTACAAGTAATGCTTTCTATTACTAGACTTCTTTCAGTACTTGACAAACTCAGTACTAGAATTAACAAAACCTCTCGAATGCTTAATTTGATGGCGAAATACGTATGTATATCCATATTTTTCGAGGTCCTCTCTTTTATTTATGAAGTAGTCTAATCCACTCATAAACGCAGATCAATCATAGTAAATACAGACGCAGGCCTGAGCGAAATGAATTAAACAAACAGTCAACTACTAGTATATCCCAAACCAAAAAATGATCACCTTATTATGTTCCACCCACCAGATAAACTGGGTCTGTATACCTGAAGTTATACAGGCTAGTAAGAGTTTCTCTTTAAGATAGTGCGGGGCCCGAGCAAGCAGGCGTCAGGGGCCCAGTGGCGTAAAAGTTTTTTGAAAAACCCTGGGTCGAGATGAGCCGGTTTGACGTCTTCAGCTTCGAGTGCAAAGAGCCTTTATCTCTTTCTTCGGACTTGAATGCCTCAATCAGGGACACTCGGGTTGGCATACTGGCCAAAAGGTTCCGTAAGGTCCGGGCCCGATCCAGTCAGATTAGGAAACACACGACGGCCCACAGACCACACACAATATTCACAAGGTCATTACCTACGTCTGGTTCTTCGCTGCTAACGTTCATTTATTATTCGCACAGGAAAGGTGTCAGTACAAGAAGAATTGTTTTTGGATTCCTTCCGTGTTTGCTTTATCGAAAGTATATAAGCTAACGTTGTCTCCGCTAATATCGTTGTCTCTGCTTTACCAGCTCAGTTTATTGGACCCAGGACAGTGGGGTGTGACACGCCCTAACCTTTGATTGCTGGGGCTCACATTGGATCACCAACCATCCCTGGAGGAATTAATCACTGACTCCCAAGGGAAACGGCGCCTAACCGGAGTTGGTGGGTGGGGGGAGCCGTCCTTGACGCCGGCCGGCCCTGCCACGGTTGGAAAAGCAAAAACGGATGCTTCTTAATAAGTGCTCATATGACGGCAGTTCACTGTGGGAGAGGTGTTGACGACCGAAGGAGACCAGAACGATTCAGTGGTCCAGTTCGGGCGGGAGGTGTTTAAGCTTTGTGCCTTCGTATTGTTGTTAGAGGGGCGATACGCACGTCCTTGAAGGAAACGCCCCCTCACATGGGAAAGCAGGAGGACACTGCTGACAGAACGTATAACTTCGTGACACGATCCAGCCAGTCGAGAATCTCTCGCTGGAAACACCAGCCCTCGGGCGCATGATTACAATGTCCCTTACCCACGTGTGGGGACAGAAAGGAACAGATTGAATGTTGAAAACAATGATATAAAGAGACGAACTGCATGCAACCCAAAAATGACTCATCTTCCCGTGGATCCTTTTGTGTCGTCGAGCTGAGTACACTAGCTAGCGTTATCCTATTCAACCGGATGGGTTTTACAGGTAAAGTGAGAAGCTTTTCTGCAATGAAAAAAAAAGGGCTTGTTTTTTTTGTTTGTAATATATTTGCATAAAGATTGAAGCAGCAAATGTCAGTGAGTCTGTTTGTGCATCATCACAATCAGAGTTGAATACTCCAACTCTACAGTTCGCATAGGCATACTATGCGACTCAGCCAGATTTGAAACTCCTGCCACTGTACTACGCGTGCTACTACAAGCGGTAAGTAGGCCAGTGAAGACACTTTTTAATCTGGTAGAATATCGAATACTATTGTAACTTTTTATTCAGAGTGGTTTAGAGGGGTGGGGTTTTGTATTTTGCTGGTTTTCACATTGATATGTTATGTGTCGTTCATTTTTCAGTAATATTCTGTGTGGGCTTTATTGACATTTTTGGTATGGTCATAGAAGCCTTTCTTGGAATACTAGTCTACTGCAGCGTCTTTAACACTCAGAGTCAGGAAAAGGAGGGGGCCGGGGCGCAAACGGCAGCGGCAATAGCCGAATGCTGTGATAGGTTTGGCTTGGAGGATCTTAAGCGGCGCGTGTTTACAAATCATGCTTTTTGTAGCTCCTGTATGACATGTCTGTACTTTGTCAACTGACAAAATTGTCTATCCTACTCATGCAACGTGAATAGAACTATCCTAGAATCATTTTTGATGACAGTAAGCATGTGCAAATTCACAGGCCGGATGTGACAAGATGGTGTGTCAGCTGCCTTCAGCGTATTAATACCCATCAGGGAAAAGGACCTCGGCCTGGACTGTCGCGATCTATGTGGTCCACAAAACGTATGGATGGACCTACTAAGCGTCTTGCAAGCCACAGGGTTGGGGGAGTGCCTGTAGCTTAGTCTCACGTTGCGATGGACGTTGGTGGGCGCAGGTGTGTCCGAGCAGCAGTTTCGTGCGACGGCATGCGAAACATGGGTCTTGCCCAGCAGCTGCCGGCCACGAGGCTTGTCATGTTTGTGCGATTTACAAGACTGGGGGAGGGGACTGCCACCAGTACCTGGCCAAAAAACCTCATAAAATATTTACTTGTGTTGTGACAGAACTTGATAATTGTACAGATAAATGGTAAGGGAGCGATGGATCCCCATGAGGGAAACTAAGGCGTTTGACATGCGGCAAGAGTTTACTCAATACCATGAGCCCTGACGGTCGGGCTGGGCGGGAACCAAAAGAGAGAAATGGTGACACTGGCGGCATGGTCCAAGGGAAGCGGTATGCAACCTCCAAAATTTACGAAAGCACCATAAAAGTAGTGGGAACGATACTGCATACGAGCAGGTAAGCCATACACAGCGTGTGAGGGAGGACAGGTGGCAGGGAAGGCGGAATTCCGTATTCCTGACGGCATTAGATGGGGAACGAGTCGTTAAGTATTAATTGGCATGATAGAATTACCCAGGGGGTGAAAAAGAAAGAAGAAAGCATAGACGAAATCGCACCGTAGCATGACTTCTCAGAGCACATATCCAGCCTGCCATGGAATGTGGAGCAAATGGGCTCCTCCTTTGGAAAGAAGTCGTCTGGCTACTACCTCGTTCTGTGGTGAGTAGGTTGCAGAAGTTTATTGAACGGGTCAGGAGACATAATGTAACAACATTACAAAAAAAACAAACACTTAATATATTTACTTTACCAATATATTTATCATTACCAGCATGAGTATATGAGTATGAATGAATCAGTGTTGGAGCAAATCGTTTGAATGAATGATTCAGTGAGTTATTCACGTAGAATCTCTTGCTGAATTCGCAACCGCATACTAGCTCTTACCATTTAACTATATATTTCTATAGCAGGAATAGTAAGAGTAGTGTGCAGTTCTGAATTCAGCTCGTTCACTTGTTTATTTATCGAATGAATCAGTGTTTTTAACGAATCATTTGAATGAATGATTCAGGGACTCACTCATAAAAACGGACGTAACAATGTAACCTGTAGAAAATGTGACTGAAAAATGCCAAAATGTTTTATGTTTTACTGTCTTAATGTTCATCACTCTCTGCTTTTCCTTTAAATACTAAATTTAATGCTTCTATATACAAATGTGTCTGTACCTGTGTCTGCAGTAGAAGTAAACACTCAAGACATAGATTCTCCAAAATCATTCTCACAGTCCAGTTGACCAGCCGTCTGTGGGTTTATATTCCAATTCTCATTACCCCTCAAATGCATTAAAACAGCCATCTTTCACAACAAACAGGTGCCATGACAACCTGTGCTTCAAACAGCTCTTGACATGACCACTAAATGAAGATGGTGTGCACACAGCTTCACCTTCTGTATGTGAAGGAGGCTTTCTTCTGTTGACACAAATGAAGCAGCACCCTCTTCTATGTTCAAAAGCTCACTCCTTGCCTACGCCAAACAGGAAGGTTTACAAGTGCATCGAGTAATAAAATATACATTAAGACACATTTTCATTAAAATCCCATTTCCTGCAGCTGCCAGCCTGTCTTTCAGGCAGAGGCACATGTTGCGCTGGGGTCTGAAGTAGTTGCACATGTAACTGAGCAGATTACTTTGTTACTCTGCAAGTTTGATGAAGGGCTTGAATCCTGGCATTGGTATTTACTGCTAAAAAGTCTTAATAGCTTGACAACTTGAGTAAATGTCAGAATCTTCATTTTTGGATAAAGCATTCCTTAAAAAGTCCCCCAAATATATGAGAATCTGAAGGTTAATGTATGTTACTACATTAAAATGAACAAAACTAATTCTGCTCTCTCAAAGCTGAACCAAACCAATCATGCCAGTTTTTCACTGGCAGCTATGAGACAACCCCCACAATGGCTTCAAATGATTGAACTGCCGAAGGGAATATTGCAGTTTGATTAATGCCCTCCCTCTTAATTTAACTTTCTTAATTACACCTGTGTGTGTGTGTGTGTGTGTGTGGTGTTTGTGTGTGTGTGTGTGTGTTCTGGTTGACAGGATCTTATGCAGGAGCTGTGATAGCCATGCCACTGGCTGGAATATTAGTGCAGTATGTAGGCTGGCCCTCTGTCTTCTATATATATGGTGAGTTTAGGATAGGCCTTTGAAGTGTATTGGTAAAGAATGATTTATACACCAAAAATGAGACTGTAAATCTGAGTGAGGATGTTTATTAACTGATTTGCACTTTATGAAACGTTTGCCAGACTTTAATCAATAAGAATAATTTACATTTATATTAAATCCAAGTGAATCACTACCATTAGGGTTCCCTAAAGAACCTTTCAGTGAACAGTTCTTAGTTTGAGCATTTTAATAATCTAAATAACTTTTTGTCCACTGGAAAGGTTTGATGGATGTTACCATGGTACCATAGATGCCAATAAAGAACATATACCTGAGCAGAGATTATATATTATTGTGTGTGGGTGGTTAAAAAACTTTAACAAATGGTGATACCAAGACATACGGTGATAGAATGTCAAAACGATGACACTTTGTAATTTAGATAATATTTTGCATTTATTGGACACTGTAAAGTGACATTTCCAAACGATTCAACCAGACGTTAAAATGATCAGTGATGTGTGGTTCTGTACTCATATACAGGTGTGTTTGGCATAATATGGTATATTTTCTGGCTTCTGCTGGCTTATAACAGTCCAGCAATCCATCCCACCATCAGTGAGGAAGAAAGGGCATACATTGAGACCTCTATTGGGGAAGGAGCCAATTTAATGAGCGCTACTGAGGTAGTCCAAATTCTTCTTTCATGCATTTGGTACAATAAACTAAAAAACTTTATATATATTCAATTTAATGTTAAGATTGTCATGTAATATCCTAAACTACTTTGTGAAAACTTATTTTTTTCTCTTTGTAGAAATTTAAAACTCCTTGGCGTGAATTCTTTACATCTATGCCTGTCTATGCCATTATTGTGGCAAACTTCTGCCGTAGCTGGACCTTTTACCTCCTGCTCATTAGTCAGCCAGCTTACTTTGAAGAGGTCTTTGGGTTCCCAATCAGCAAGGTGGGCTGTGATGTTATTTCGAGTTTAACTACCAATCCTTTTCAGTACAAGAGAAATCGAGAGAATCTAGAAATAGGCTAACTACATGATGTCGGGCTGTTTCAGGTGGGCATTTTGTCAGCGGTGCCTCACATGGTAATGACGATCATTGTGCCAATAGGAGGCCAGCTGGCTGACTTTCTGAGGAGTCGGAAAATCCTCTCTACTACAAACGTGCGCAAAATCATGAACTGTGGAGGTATGCAAAGTCCCAAGCTCATGCCATTGGTTGAGAGTTCAGCCATCAGTTTAGGCATATGCGTATTAAATTAGGATAGGTGAAGGTATCGAAAACACACACATTAGGCTAACAAGTAAAAAAAAAAACACGGAACAGTTTACACAAAACATTGCATTAGAGAAGAATTTGTAAAAGTTTTAAAAGTTGTTTTTGAACGAGATGGCTGATGACTGATTTAACTTCTCTCGTCGTCCACAGGTTTTGGCATGGAGGCCACGCTGCTGCTGGTGGTCGGGTTCTCACACACGCGTGCAGTGGCCATCACATTCCTCATTCTGGCAGTGGGCTTCAGTGGATTTGCGATATCAGGTGACACATGAGACAGCTGTCAGTCATCAGAGTGTCAGTCAACATATTCCTCTGCCATTTGGCTTTGTTTGATTTTAACCATTTTCTTTGTACTTATGCCACCTCTCCAGCTTCAATAATATGAGTTGCTCAGTTGTAGTAAAAGAACGAAGTGGAAAGTACATGATGATACAACCTGGAATATTAGTTTTTAAAATGACACGGGAAAAGATCTAAATATATGAAATGTATTTCTGTATTTCTGCGACACAGGATTCAATGTAAACCATCTGGACATAGCTCCTCGCTATGCCAGTATTCTTATGGGCATCTCTAATGGAGTAGGTACCCTGTCTGGCATGGTTTGCCCCCTCATTGTTGGAGCACTTACCATACACAAGGTATTTAACTTCATCACCTTATTCTTGTGCATAGAAAAACATAATACTATATGCACAAGGATTTTTTCTTTAATCTAAGATATCCCACGCAGATAGCTTCCTTCTTTCATGATGAAGTCATTTTCCTTATATTAGATAAGGGGAATGTTTTAGTGAATATCTATAGCAGTGGTGCTCAACTAGGGGGCCTCAGCACACTTCTAAGGGGGCCTCAAGATGACTAAAGACTATTTAAAATAATAAATTATTATGCATTACATATCATTATGTATATTTAATAAATAATTCTTATATATTTATCTATATTGAAATAATCAAACTTCAAAATGCTAAAGATGTAAATTAAAATATTATAAGATACTAGTATTTTTTATAAAACACAATATACTGTATAAATATAATAATATAAAGATAATATAATCAAAATAATGTGTTTTTTCCCTACTCAATAACTGTTGTTTTTAATTGAAGATCTTGAAAAATCCAAAATTACAAAAGTTATTTGTGGTTATTTAATGTAATTTATCAATACTCCTACTTTCTGCTAAAAAACAAGCAGCTTTGTCATAATTTATGACAGAAATGCTGGAAATAGTCTATATCATGGAGCCTTTGAATATTGTTTTGAACAATGAGAGTTCTTTGAGTCAAAAAAAAGTTGAGAACCACTGATCTATAGTGATAAACTGTAAAAATGTTTTCACAGATAACCAAAAATGATCTGATTTTAGTAAATTGAATAATGTTAAAAAAAAAAAAGGTTACACCAGCAAAAATATTTTTATGGGTAAGTTCAAGTCGAAATATCTCTTTAAAGTAACAGCTGCCTATGTTCAATTATGTATGTACAGTTCAGTGAAGTTATTATTAAAAAATAGGAAAGTAACCAGAAGGTTGTAGATTCAAACCCCAGAAGTGGTGATTCATAAACTATAAAGCTTAACAAGTTCACCCTCACCTTTTTTGCTTTGGGACAAGACACTTAAATTAACCCACGAATGAAAAATAAGCAAATTAAATGTGCGTTTTTGATTTACACAAATATATATTGCATATCCTCATTACTTTTCTATGTCCTCCACAGACTCGACTGGAGTGGCAGCATGTCTTTGTGATTGCTTCCATGGTGCATTACACTGGCGTGATCTTCTATGCCATCTTTGCCTCTGGTGAGAAGCAGGACTGGGCTGATCCTGAGAACACCAGCGACGAGAAATGTTGCATCATCGGGGAAGACGAGCTGGCTGATGAGACCGAGCCCAACTGCGACAGTGCCCTGACCTCCAAGCAGAAGACCTATGGAACCACAGAAAGCTCTGCAGGTCGCAAGCAAGGCTGGAAGAAGAAGAGAGGGGTGACCATGCAAGCAGATGAAGATCATGGATCAAATCATTATGAAAATGGGGAATATCAGAATGAGTATCAATGACATTTTGGTCATCAAACACCCAAGACTGAGCGCTGAGGTGTAGCAGTATTTATTTAAGTAAGCCACCCTGGGACTACAACATTCCACCTGACATTTGACACAACAGTATATTTGAGTTGTGAAGAAATATTTTGGATGGCTTCCTTTATGATTTTACCCTGCTGTAGAAGCTGGAACAGTCACACGAGAATGATCTGTAAATAGTTAATTTGACAGCTGTAGGCAGACATAATGAAGGAAGTTTCAACTGAAGTCTACACTGCCTGTTTAAAAGTTCAGAGTCAGTACAATATTTCTAAAGAAGTTAATGATTTTATTCAGCAAGGATGCATTAAATAGGTCAAAAGTGACAGTAATGACATTTATAATGCTACAAAAGATTTCTGTTTTATTAAATGCTGTTCTTTTAAACTTTCTATTTATTACAAAATGTATATTTATTAAAGAATGTTTTTCTTATTCACCATCAGAATATTAGAAGGATTTCTGAAGGATTATGTGACACTGAAAAGTGGAGTAATGGAGTTCAAATTCAGCTTTGCCATCATAGGAATAAATTACGTTTTAAAAATATACATAAAATAGAAAACTTACTTTACTTTAAATTGTTTTTTGTTTTGTTTTTGCAATATAATTGTTTTTACTGTATTTTTTATCAAAT
Source organism: Sinocyclocheilus anophthalmus (assembly GCA_018155175.1). Taxonomy (NCBI): domain Eukaryota; kingdom Metazoa; phylum Chordata; class Actinopteri; order Cypriniformes; family Cyprinidae; genus Sinocyclocheilus; species Sinocyclocheilus anophthalmus. The sequence goes on from JADLZN010007326.1 coordinate 134,786, forward strand.
AAATGCAGCCTTGGTGATAATAAGAGACTTTCTAAAACAATCAAAATTTTACAGTGGTCCCAAAGGTCCTTAAAATTGTGATGTGACGTGACTGTAACCAAGTATGGTGCCCAATACTCTGAATTTGTGCTCTGCATTTAACCCATCCACAGCAAGGGTGCACACACCCAGACCAGAGGGCACCATTTTTGCTATGGCACCCAGGGAGCAGTTGGGGGTTATTGCTTAAGGGTCTCACCTCAGTCGTGGTATTGAAGGTGGAAGAGAGCACTGGTCATTCACTCCCCCACCTACAATCCCTGCCGGTACCGAGACTCGAACCCACCACCTTTGAGTTGCAAGTCCGACTCTCTAACCATTAGGCCACGACTGCCCCATATTGGTTGAATATCACTGCATTAATAAATAGCAAACCATGTGGCATCTGCTAACAAATGTTTCTAGACCTTTTTTCAAAACTGCAAATATTCCTAACTATTCAAAAACGTGCTTCTGCTAGATTCCTAAACATCTCTAAAAAATAAATTCCACTTGATTTGATATTTTGTGCCTATATGCAATGACATTCATACACTTTTAAGAGTGGCACAAGTGTCCAAGTACTTTTGAGGACACTGTTATTGAGTCTAGCAACAAAGAACAAACAAATAGAACAATGCATTGAAAAGCCTTACAGTAAAACAGACCATGCCAGAATAAATTGGACTTAATTTTTTAAGTCATAATTTTGTCTTTTTCTATCTACCATACTACTTACTATAAGGCTGACAGCAGAATATGCACCAGTTCTTTATTTTATGATTTTATGTTTTGATTGTTGTCAGCTATGCAAAGAAAGCAGGTGTATAGTGCATAAACAGGTTAACGAGTCCGAAATATTTTCTATGCCTCCATGGCTTTTCTTGCATGCAGTTGTGCAGCCTCCACAAACCTCTTTGCTGACTTTAACACATCTCAGAAAATATTGTTTTATCATGAAAGTTAATATTGGTCTGAAACGGGATGTGTATTTAGTGGAATGCATTTGAAAAATGCAGTATGTCCACCATTGATATCTCATAGTTAAGTTTATCGTTTACATATGTGTAGGTGGAAAAATGTGGATGGAGTTTATATTTGGTTGAATATGTAGAAATTAATCATTTCAGTACTTAAAAGTGAATATGGATATCATAAAAAAAAATCCACAATGAGCCTGATTTTTTTTCTTCTTCTTTTTTTTGCACAATACCTGTTGAAAAAGACATTTCATTGCTTACATGGATGTCAAGATGATTGTTTGAAATGTGCACTTTACCATTGCATCACTGTAACTGATGTCTCTTTAAATGTTTATTTGGAGGAGAATAAAAAAAATCTTTCATTTGATCTTTTACTTAAACATTTATACATGATTCAAATATTGCTGACATAGTAGAGTTTTAATATAGCATAGATAACATGCATAATTGATTTTCTTTGGCACATACATTCGATTACAGTAGCGGCTGCTCTTCTGTTTAAATAGCAGCTTACACTATTAATGAGTTGAGTGTGGAACAAATGAAATCCAAGCAGACGTAACCGAGACTTCTGACTCACGACATGTTCTTTCTCAGAGAGAATAGATGCATGTTTATGCTGGAATGCTTAAATTGGCTCACTTTGTCTTTTATTGGAGCTGACAGAACTCTCCTGGTTTCTGTCATGTGTGAGTAAACATCCCTCACGTTATCGCTATTCTTATGTTCACAGCTGCATTTTACAGTGTACAACAAATTAGCCTGACCACCCAAAGATTTGTCAGCTACTTGGCCAACAAAAATTCTCTTTATTGGGGCATGACATTAAAATGTCACACACAAACACTTTGTCACAGAAAACTGAACAGTCTTACATAAAAAGAAAAGAAAGAAAAAGAAAAAAGGGGGAGAAAGCCACTTTACAATTGGTCAGTTAAATATTAACTAAATATAAGAATAAAAAAAAAACTATTAATAATCATATATTCTTAAAAACTTTATATTCTTATTTAAAAATGAGTATACATTTTTTTTTTAAAGTGTGATCTCCGTTGATGGCTTAGTATTATTTATATGCTATTATATTTTTTATTAATATTTTGAATTAGCTTTTATGTTTATATTTTCAGTTTTCATTTTAATAATTTTGTTGTGCTTTTATCATTTTTATTCTTTATATTTCTTTATTTTATTACTCATGTGAAGCTTCATTATTTTTTTAGTGCCGGTTTTAGTCAGTTATTTAATTTTTTATTGATTTATTTTATTTTATTGTCCATTTAGTACTTGAACTTATTTTTAGTTGTCACGCAAGGCAACCTTTCCATTTTTTGTTTAGTATTAGTCTTTCATCTAATATTTATTTTCTTTTTCCCCCTCTTTATTTTAAGGAATAGAATAGTTTTTTTAACCAGTTTTACCTTTCACTAAATAACCCTGTTGGGTTTCCATGTTTTATACAAAAAATTATTATTATTTTTTTTTTCTTAAGAACAAATTGAAAAAAAATTTTAATGATCCTCTTAATGCAATTTTTATTTTATCCAGTTTAGAAAAGAACATTACAGAAAAACATTTAATGTTATTGAAATCATAAAATCTACAATTCCAGTGCCAACATAATCAAGCATAAACTCTTCAGCGATGTATGATTGAATTCAGTGCACCGTATTTTGATTTGCTCGGTTGACTCTGTTACGTGTTAACAGGCCTTTTTTAGGTATAGCTAAATCTTGGGAAAGTTCAAGGTTGTGGACCTTGTTATGGTGTGTAATGGCATTTTTGTGCCACAGTCCTTGACAGCTCATGTTTAACATGCTGATATGAAGCCTCTAACCAGTTTGTACTACTGTTTGATGGTCTTATCTCTAAATCTTGCTTTTATGATTTGATGTGTGGTTCTAAAACAGTAAGCACTTTTTATTTGAGAGATGTCAAACAAAAGGGGCTTCAGGTGACAGCTACTCTCCATGCTTCTCTGAAACGCAATGTTTCATCTGTAATTACTCAGAATATTTTAGATTTCAGACCTTTTAGTTTGCTTTGGCTTGGGTTTATCAAACCACAAAGAGAAGGATTAAGCAGTGGACACTTGGACACTATCACTATGATTTCATATGTAAATGATGGATGTCCTGTTAAAAACGCCCATACTGTAGTGCCGTGTGACTCACAAAATAGCTGAAGTGTTTGATAATAGTTTTTTAATGGAGCCATGAACGTGTCCTTCTCACAAGGCCATCCATACCTCCCCCACCCTCCACACTCAGAATGACTGCTCCACAAACAGCCGCCAGCCTGTGGCAAAGGTTTTGTTTATTTCAGAGTGCTGTATGTTGACTCAGAAGGGCCCTTTGTGGATGGAGCAACAGCCAGTAAATGATTAAGAGCTTGTTTTTAGATACATTTGCAATAATAGCGAGACGCTGGTCTTCATCACGTTTTGGTCAAACTACATCTCACAAGTGGGGTGGGACTCATGTAAATGTCATGGCATGCATAGAGAATACATTATATCATCTATGCATTTGTACACTGGAAAAAAAATGGTGTAGGACAGGGGTGCCCAACCCTGCTCCTGGCGATCGACTGTCCTGCAAAGTTCAGCTCCAACCCTAATCAACACACCTGATGTCACTAATTAGGTCTTCTCATGATCACTTAAAATTAAAGGCGAGGTGTCTTTGATTAGAGTTTGGAGCTAACTTTGCAGGACAGTTGATCACCAGAGACAGGGTGCACACTGGTGTAGGTTTAGTTGAAACCATTTTCACTTCAGCAATGCAAGTTAATTTTCCAACAATATGCAAAGAAACAGCAAGCAAACAGTGAATTGAACATGAAAATCTGAAGCAGAAATCTGAAATAGTATTTACTTGTAAACCGTACCCCAGTAATCTTTAACTTTGCAAAAATTTTTATAGTGTAAAGTGAATTAATTTCTTCCACACTAGGCTACGAAGTGTTTATAGAAAAAATGGCAGGGGTTTCCGTACACAAAAAATAAAAATGCATGTTCATTCATTACATTTTAAAGTCTGTTACTAATAGTTGCATTCAATTGAAAAAATGTAGGAATGTAAGGATTGTGCTCTCCTGCCAGAGTTGTTATTATGGTATCAGTTACTATTATAGTTTTTTAATATATTGAAGCTAATATATTAGCTTTTATTTTTATATATTTCAGTTTAAATTTAGTTGTTAGTCATTTTTTCAAAAAAATGTTCATAAAATTGTTAGTCATTTTTACTACTATACTATTTAGGTTGTTACGTCATTTTTAGTTTAATGTGTTGTTCCCTTTTTTATTATTTCCAATAGTAATAAAAAAAATTCCGTTTCACCAGCAGCATTTCTATAATTAAATAAGTTCTTTAGTTTTTCATCTAAATTTTATATTTTTCGTTTTTATTAAGTTTTATGTCAGGTGATGAAAAAGAAATAAATTAAATATATTTTTGTTAAACAATATTTATTTATTTATTTAGGTAGATCCCACATAGTAAAAAGTGCAAAACATTTTATGATTGCCAGTCGATTCCCCCCCCCCCCCCCCCTCCAAATTTTTAATTAGAATGAACAGCAGAATAAGAGATTATGCAACAATTTTGTTATTAATTTGATAAATATTAATATATTCACTATATCAATTATAAGTATTAATCACACTCCTTTATTGATAAAATTAAAACCCTTGGCTAAATGACTGGCATACTCATACAATCTCAAAGTTAGGAACACAAATGACACAATCATATCTTTTAAATGCATTTCATAGTATATTTTGGGAGCGTCTTTAAGTAGCACTCTATGCAACAGATAATTTAAAGATTAATTCTATAAACTGCCACTAATGTCAGCCTGCCATGTGTTGCAGAATGTGTCATCATCCCCGTTTATAACAACATGAGCCAAGCTGCAGTAATTGGTTATTGGGCAATAGGCTACTGTTCTCTTCAGCTCCACATTAAGCACACTAATATTCCACAATATGTCATGTAACCAAAAGGCAATGCGTAATTCTTGAACTAAACTAACAAAGATCAAGCTCATAATTCAAAGACAAGTATCAGATATCAAAGTTTTCAGTGATGAACTACAACAGAGCTGGTGTATTTCTGTCCAAATGCTTTAAATTACACGAGAGACTAGCATCATTGAGTAATAATTATGTTTACATGAGTATTAGCGTACGTGTGTGTGCATCTGTGGGGAATGCGTTGGGAAGAAGGGTGTGCTGAACTGATATCTCTCGCTCCTAAGGAGGTAATGCTGCATTTGTTGGCCTGTCAGCCAAAGATTGGAGCTGATGTGAGAGGGAGGGAACTGCTAGTTCTCATGAAGAGAAACAGATAGATAGTTTAATTAATAACCACTGTCCCGTTTCCCGATGACCCCATCCACTCAGAGAACTGTCTAGTTGCTGCACGGACTCTGCTTGATGTCAATTTCCTAATACTGATGGCTTCAAATATCAAGGCACGGCCCAAGAGTGCACAGCGTCTGTTAGAGTAATAGGTAAGAAAATTATATTTCTGATTTGTTACTAAAATAAATCATCTATTATTACTGTTGGTGATCAGGGTAGGTCTGGAGACTTATTGATTTGAAATGGCACTATGTTCTGGGGACCCTCCGTGTGTACTAGCATGGGAAATTATGGGCTGGATTAATTATATTAAAAAAGTCTTATAAGGGAAACTGGTTGTTGTGACTGATGTATCGATCAATATCGCTAACAACTGAGGCCTGGTTTCATAGTAGTTCGCGACACTGGGGCCTTGTTCACATATCCTAAATCACAGCGCTGTGACTTTTCTTAAAAGAACCAGTGTTTCCTCCTGTATTATTTACACATAAAGTGGTAACGTCATAAAAAAAGCACCGTTGATAGAAAAAGTTTCTAATAAACATACGCATGCTAATATTGATATTTAAAGTACTTATCTTTCATTAATGCATAATGTGAAAATAAATTAAACATGAAATGAATGTGAAAATGATTCATATTTATATATATATACACACACCATTAATGAGGCTTCACTTAATTTATGTGATATGTGCATGAGTATTTTAATTAGGCAACACACATTACAAAGCATGTCTACATGCATTATGTTTTACTTTCTGGACGAGCTCATTGTGTTCAGTATATGGTTTCTTAAAATATTAGTGCTGTGAAGTAAAGTAATTAAAACCCAGTTTCATTGTGCTAAAAGTTGAAGTAATTAAAACCTTATTTAAAGTTCCGGTGTAGTTGAACTTTTGAAAAGTTATCTAATATTAGACTTCATTTTGGCACAAAATGATGTAGACAAGCTCCCTCCATACCTGTAGTGTTTCAGAAGCCTAAAACTAAAGAGCTTGCTTGGTCTAACCTGGCCTGTAGAGACAAAATGCATCTGAGATTACTGGATGAAATATTGTGGCATAATATCAAAACATTGTTCGAATAAGAAGACGTTAGGTGTTTGAAAAACATGTAAAAAGCAGACATCATGAAATCTAGTGCCAGACTTTCCAGTGTGCTGAACAAAATGACTAAACTGGAGCAAAGGTGACTGCAATCATCTTTAGCATTTCAAGTTGAAAAAAACAAAAAATTGTTAGAATACTATGTTCTAGATTTCTGATATGACTTCAGGACCTTGTCCTCCTAATCTCAAGGAAATCTAAATTAAATCGGAATGATATGTGACCCTGGACCACAAAACCAGTCTTAAATCACACAGGTATATTTGTAGCAATAGCCAAAAATACATTGTATGGGTCAAAATTATAAATTTTTCTTTTATGCCAAAAATCATTAGGATATTAAGTAAAGATCATGTTCCATGAAGATATTTAGTAAATTTCCTACCGTAAATATATCAAAACTTAATTTTTGATTAGTAATATCCATTGCTAAGAACTTCATTTGGACAACTTTAAAGGTGATTTTCTCAGTATTTTGATTTTTTTGCACCCTCAGATTCCAGATTTTCAAATAGTTGTATCTCTGCCAAATATTGTCCTATCTTAACAAACCATACATCAATGGGAAGCTTGTTTATTTAGCTTTCAGATGATGTATAAATCCCAATTTAAAATAATTTAGCCTTATGACTGGTTTTGTGGTCCAGGGTCACAATATTGCTGTAGTATAAAAGTTCACTTGTTAACATGTTTTTTTTCCCTGAGAAGCAGCACCTAAATCAAAGTGTAACAATTTAAGGGACGTTTTTTACTATATTGTGTCAATACCTTAATTTGCAATAAAAACTGCCTCCATTTGTAAATAAAAGACACCACTTCCTCCATTTGTTATTGTCTTGAAGAAACAGGATTATCCCTATCATTTGCTTCCATTCTGGACTGAGGGATCTTTGTGCAGAAAGACTCAACACACAGGCTTCTGAATGAATGAGTGGGTGGGCCATGACGTCAATGTGGTGGGACCTTTACAGATCCCATCCAGTGATGCGTTCCCCCTATCAGAGAGCTCACACTTTTTTGGTGAGTATATTGGAAATCACATTAATTTCTTTCTTATGTTATGCTAATGATATCTTTGCCATGGTGGGTGATGATATAAAACTTTGAGTCAGAAACTATGAAACAAACTGACACAAATTTCTCTTATTAACAGAATCAAAAAAGTGAAACTGTCACCTTTAATTTTACAATCACGTGTCAGCATGTTTTGTCCTAGATGACATTTATAAAACTAGATCAATCCTTCCTGTAATGAGACTGGGAATTGTGACTGTCAGGTTAATGAGCAACTATAGCAACCTTTGTTCACACTAGCATTTATGTATGAAGTATGAAGGTGTTCAGGAAGAGTAATACTTTGTGAAAAGAGATGCATAGACACAGGCTGAGGCATTGAAGATACAGCTGGATGGTTAGGAATCAATACGGCTAATGATCATCTGTACCCTTTCTGGGTCGCACCGAAATGGCCATGGCTAAGGAGAAGGCTTCAGGTCAGTACCTTCTCGTGATACTGAAGCAGTCGGCATATTATAGTATGTGTTGTTGATGAAATTTAGTGTAGACGTAGTGTAGATATAGTACAAACTGTTTTACTTTAAAGTTATTGAATTGCCAATGAGATTTCAATGAGTCTTTCACAGTTCTGAAAAAGTTGTCACTGTTACCAACTGGTCTACATTTGGGGGAAATTTTTTTCATAATTGTTAATCATGAACACAAGGGGGGAAAAGTGCGCATGACCTGATGGAGTTATAGACTTGAAACATGCAAATAACATAATATAAAAATATATAACACTTTTAGTCACTTTTAGGTATTCTAACTTTATTTCCAGTGCCACTGTGTTCTGAAATAGGTCAGAATGTAGTTTATAATGCAATACGTAACAGAAAGTGCATGTAAAGTTCTCAGCGTTGCCACAAGAGGTGCTGTAGCGGATATTAGCATAAACAGTCTTCTTTTATGGTCAGTTTTCTCTTTTACGCCAACTAATGTCAATGTGGACCAATCTTGCAAAGCAAGTTGCAAGTCAACAAGTTTACAGCAATTTGCAAATGTAACAAATAGCGACAGATCGCAATGTAACAGAAGCAGTAACAGATCTTTTCTTCCATATTCTGTACACCCGAGAGAAACGTATAGAACAAAAAATATAGAACAGGGCCTGGTTCTATCCGCCATTTGTTGTTTGGATAGAAGCAGATCTAAATTTTAAGAAAGGGGCTTACGTAAAAACAAGCTCTTAATCATACTTCACCACAGAGAAGTTGGTTGTTTCACTGGAAGATCGAGTTATGACATTTTGATTAAAAATAACGAGCTCAAAATAAGAAAAGAAACACGCATTGATGAGTCATTTACAGAAAGATCTATAAGATGCATTTAGAAAAATAGATGTATTTCCAATTTTTTTACTTTAACGCTATGGATATTTGAAATGAACTCTAGTGCCCCCTGGAGTACAGATCAATACAATGACTAAGCACTTAAGTATGCATTTGTGTACTTAAGTGTGCCTTGTTTAATAATAGAGCCAAAAACAGTAAGTGAATGCTTTTAAACCTACCTCCCACTCAACAGTCAAATTACAGTCAAACAGTCAAATCTACTAAAACTCCCTCAGACAGTAGTATTGTGTAAATCCAGAGCGCCTTTGGTTAATGATTTCTTTTTTTATTTCTGGGTGTGTTCAACTTCTGTATTATGTACATTTCATACAATCTACTGCTACTAGTTGGACAGAGGCTGATTATCTTCCTCGATGGATTTTAATACTCACTTATGAGGTAGTGGAGATCTTAATGATCTTAACAGAATGAGTTTTTTTTTTTCATTGGCCCTGATGATGTCTGCAAGGTAACAGTACCTTAGCGTGTTGTAGTTTCACTAATTGTTGTGTTGGCATAAGACCTATTAGCACACCATGCTGGGCTAACAGTAAGGTGAACTTGAGCTTTGCATCTCCATGACACATGTAAACTGACAAGCTCCGCTCACTCCTGCCATCTTCTCCTCAGATATTCTGGCAGAGCAGAACAGTCCTTTGCTACAGGACCAGGAGATCATGCCCTTCACCAGCTATCCCAGCATGCCGTACACCTCGGTGGAGCCCTCCATGTCATCACCATCATACTACTCCAGTCAGCATTGCTACCCACAGTACAGTGGGGAGGAGTGGTACTCTCCATCCACCGTGTTTGAGATGAGGAAAGGATCATTGGAGGGTGGCTTTGATAATGAGCTGGACGAGTCTTGCCCTGTTGTCCCAACTGTGTGTAAAAGGTCCAGACACACAGCCCACCCTGGAAGGAGCAAAGGCGAGGAACTGTGTGTGGTCTGTGGAGATAAAGCATCAGGGTATCACTACAATGCGCTCACATGTGAAGGATGTAAAGGTGAATTACATAATTTACAGTATATTGGCTGCCGTTTTCCGCCATGAGAACATGTATTTCTGAACAAGATTTTCGTAGGGTCGGGAACCAAGAACTGGTTCTTATTCAGAATAGTGGGATCGATCTGATGTTTGGTACTGTTAACTTAAAGGGGTCATATGATGCAATTTCAATTTTTCCTTTCTCTTTGGAGTGTTACAAGCTCTTGGTGCATAAAGAAGATCTGTAAAGTTCAAAGACTAAAGTCTCAAATCCAAAGTGATATTCTTTATCAAAGTTAAGAGTCAGCCACACCTACCTAAAACGGCTCATTCTAACACGCCCCCACATGTCTACCTTACTATTTGGGAAGATTTGCATAACGCCGCCCAAATGTTCACGCAAAGAAAAAGGCGTAACTTTTAGGTTCTCGCTGTATTATTGTTGCCGCCGCCGCCATGTCATAAAGACACTGTGTGCTTCATTGTGAAAGCGAAAACTACTTTGTTTAGCCTTCCAAAGGAAGACACGACTCGCTTCGTCATGCCTAGACTGATCTTTGCTGGGTGCCGGAGGTGATATACACACTTTGTGTGTGGATCGCCGGATCAGCTTGCCCCATGGACGAGCGGAGTCCAGCCCGGGCGTCACATGTGGTGCCGCATTCCCGCCGGACGCTCCTTCTGATCCGCCTGCTGTTCTTTTCATTCAAGCCCATACCGGCCTCCGTCTCACTCTAACCCTCGCGTGCCGTTTCCCTCACCCTAGCCCCCCGGCCTCTGCTCACTCTAGCCCGCCGTGTGTGACGATGTGTGTTTTGTTGTGAAAGCGAAACTTTTTTGTTTGGCCTTCCAAAAGAGGACACACTAGAAATCAGTGGTTAAGTTTTATTTACAACACTGTTCAAGAACACTTCAACCCAAATATTCGGATGTGTGTAGCACATTTTATGGAGGACTGTTTTCCTGATCCTGGTAGAGTAGACTAACAATGCCGGCTGTTCTGACTCACCAACTGTATTAGTTTTTTAATTTAAAGAATTTGCCACTGACAATTAAAACGCGAGTTTTGAGCAGTGTATAGAGTAGCGCTAGTTGTTTGTCATTTCTCCAATCACAAAATGCAGACATGGTTTTATGTTTACGATTAATGCCAACGCGTAAAAGACCGTATAACGTTCATATAATCCCATATAATGTCCCCACTGGAGGCACTAATGCCTGTTTATAAATGGTTTTTTTCATGTTTTTGAATCGTCTCTCCGGCCGGACAGGGCATCATCACAATATGGTAAGGGGTGTAACACGCTTGAGGTATTCGGCCAATCATAATGCTCGTTTTAGCTGGCCAATCAGAGCACACCTTGTTTTTCAGACTGATTAGCTTTGTAAAAATCGACGCGTTTCAGAAGGTGGGGCATAGAGGAGAACAATAATGTACATATGTGGAAAATAATGTGTTTTTTTAACCTTAAACCACATAAACACATTTTTATTACACCAAATACACAAAATAATGTTCTTTTTAGCAACATCATATGACCCCTTTAAATACTCTTGTCAGAGATTCCTGCACTACTTCCTGAATCAACAGGGTAAAGCAGACAGCACCTGCAGTCTGATTCCTGAACAAATGAATCTTATAAGCTGATTCTTTTATGGAATCAAAACCTTGCAGCGTGACCAGTAGTTCACTTACATAACAAATTAATCTTTGTGGATTTTTTAGTGAATCATAACCATACAGCATGACAAATGTTGTCCAATTCACAAATGAGTTGAATGTTTTTAGTAAATAAAAAAAAAATCATACAGATTTAACAGTGCAGTCTGATTCCCAAACAAATACATTTTAATAGCACTTTTTTGTAGTGAATCAAATCCATACAGTGTGACCAGTGTAGCCTGATTCACGAACAGTTGACTCTAATGAGCTCTTTTTAGTGAATCAAAAAATACAGCGCAACCCGTGTACCCTTACCAAAAAGAAGTATACTTTAAGTTTATTTTATTAAGTATACTTAAGTAAAGATCAAGTATATTTTTAAGTATACTTTATGTAGTAAGATTACATATATCAGTGTACTATTAGTATACTTGTAAGTGTACTATTTCAATACTCCTTGGGACTAAATTTGCCCACTTTCTAGTACACTTTTAAGTATACTTTAAGTATAACAGTTGTAAACTTTGAGTACACAACTATTTTACATCAAAATGTTTAGTTTGTACTGTAACTATACTAAAAGTGAACTTATAGTTATACTGATAGTTTACTAATTAAATAATTGTAGCATTTTTAGTACACTTTGAAGTATAGTCTCAGTAAACTACTAGTTTAGTAGTTTTATACTCCAAGTATACTCTTAAGTTTTCTTTAAGTGAACTTTACATCATACTTCAAGTATACTACAGTCTACAGTACTATGTCCGCTATTCAGGTATTAATTTGTATATATTTAACTTTATAAATATCTGAACATACAAAACATCAAAAGAACATGGTATCTGCTTGTAAACAAAAACATTTTATTCTAGCTTCATACATACATTTTTTATAAACACTTCAATGTGGGTAAGTTTCATAAATAAAACAAATTAAGAAATAAACAACATTTTGAACAAAAGCTGAAAATTTTGATTCAAAATGAAAATCCAAACGTAGATTGAGTCGATCAAATCCCAACATTTCTTCAGGGTCCGACATTCATTTCCATCACGCGTTACACAGTTTTGGATGCGGTTGTTGGTCCTGATTATCATGTTAGATTAGTGTGTTGTTTCGGTTTCTTCTTCGCTTGTATTTAGGAAATTCTGTACAGTAGATGTGTAATAGCGCCCCCTACAGTATAACAATGAAAACATGGATTCCCGGAGCACAAGTATAGCTCAAATATATAGACTTTTTTTCTAAGTATATTATCCTTAAAATTACCTTTAAGTATATTTCTGAGAAGTACCTAAAAAGTAGACTGAAAGTTTACTTTCCTATTTTTTAGTTTAAAAGAAGTATGCTAATTGCACACTTGAATAAACTTATTTTTCATAAGGGTAGTCTGATTCCCAAACAAATTACACCAATGAGTCTTTTTAGTTAATCAAACACATAGAGTTTAACTATATATGTGAGATCAGTATAGTTACTGAAAGGTTTATATGACAACATGTAATTAAAATAGTATAAAAAATAATAAATTAAATGATGAAATATGTTAAAATGTTGTTTTAGTGTTGTATATTTTTAGTGAATTATTGGATTGCATATATGATGGGTCTAATAAGTCATTAAAAGTCATCAAAAATCTTTTGCAAAAATTGTTTTACATTCATTTATTATTAACTATTCTCATCATTTGGCAATGGATTTTTTTTATTTAATTTTAATTTTTTTCCATTAAGTCTGACATAGCAACAACCAATGTCATGAGTTCGGGGTTATTGGTTGCTAGAGGTCTAGAAATTGCACATTTAACTTTAAAGGCCATATATAGCTTTGTAATTTAGATATATATATAATATAATATATATCACTGTAACAATGTACAGCTGCACCTTTGTTCTGTGACCTCTTTCTTCACCCTTGAACCTTCATAGATATCCTGGTCTTACATTGCTACATGGCTACATAGCTTATGAAGGACGTAATAATTGACATGGAAGCCATGCGCCAAATTTAGCTCTTTGGAAAATCATTGGCTGAATGACTGCAAGTGTAATTCCACCTGTGCATGGACAATGTCCAAAGGGCAGATGCTGGGCTATGTGTCCCAAGTCCCACAGGCTTGGCTAGGTTTGGTGCTCCTTCACGTTCAGTTTGGATTGGGTTCCCTCTCAGCTTTCTGCTGAATAATGATGTAGGCAACCAGAGCCACACGCCACCATGCAAAGTTAATGTGTGTCATTGTGCTCATGCTGGAATAATTACCTGTTCCAAAAACAACTGCACATGTTTGTCTGCTGCCTAGAACTGAAAATCGAGCATCCAAGAGTATCAGTATTACAGTACTGAACGTAATGTCTTAAACATTACACCATACGTTACATGGGCTGCAATGAACCTATTCCTTGATCTGTGTTTACAAAGAGTTTAGACTTGTATGGTGGCCACTGTTGCTTCTATTTTTTTTATTTTTTATGGTTTTCAGAATTAGAGAATAGTTTGATTATAATCCCTGTAATGCTTTGGCAATACGTACAAAAGTATGTCATGCGAATAAAGCAATTTGAATTTGAATGGTTATAGAGAAAATTATTAAGCAATGAAATATGCTCTTGAATGCTTTTATATGTCTATTCTTGCCATCTGATCTGTCACTCTCTGTGTCACTCACAAAAATGGATTTCAGATCTGTTCTGATAAGGGCGCAATGCTAAAAAACAAAGCTAAATGTCAATAATAAAATGCAATTTCTATCCTCGTAATACCATGAAAAATTAAAAAAGGTGGAAAAAATTACCAAGACTAGACTACATAAATTGCAACTAAATTCAAAAGATATTTAGAAACCAGATTTTGTTTCTATGTTAGAAATGCATACTGTTTGGGCTTTGATGTTCATGGTAATATTAATAAATTTCTATGTTTTGTCACTTTAAGTTTTCTCAGTTTTTTCTGTGTTGGGTCACTACATGACATTCTATCAAAAATCTGGATCCTGCTGCAACACTATAGTATACTATATGTGAAATGTGTGGCATATTGAACATTTTCAGTTATTCGGTTGTTGATGCTGTGCTAATTTCTTCCAGGTTTCTTCAGAAGAAGTATCACAAAGAATGCTGTATATAAATGCAAGAGTGGAGGAAACTGTGAGATGGACATGTACATGCGCAGGAAATGCCAAGAGTGTCGACTCAGGAAGTGCAAAGAGATGGGCATGCTGGCAGAGTGTAAGAACACTGCAAACATTGTAAAACGTATTCCTGTTCAACTAATATATCAGCCCAAGAGTCACGCATACTGTGAAATCAGATGAGACACTTTAACAGCGGTTTTCAATAAAAGTTATTAACTGGAATACAGTAGTCAAATAGTCAAAAAGTAACTAGCTGTACAATGTTTTCTTTGGGCAACAAATGATATGAGATGGTTTGGGTTCAAATAATATTGATTTACTTGAGATTAGTCTGTGGAAGAAAAGAAGAAGCTGTATTTTCTAAGCTTTTGTTGCTCATGAATAATGTATTGAGTTGTACATAAATATTGCTGAAACAGATCAAATATTACATTTTTATTGTTTCACAAGACTAATTCTTTTAGCATAAAACAGAGTCCAAAATAGATTGTACATACAGTAAACCTTAGAGAAAAACTGTTTACATGTAAAAAGTCAATCTGACCAATCTGTTTCTAATTTATGTATTTTGTATTTGCATCCTCAGGCTTGTTAACCGAAATCCAGTGCAAATCCAAAAGGCTGAGGAAAAACACAAAGGCCTCATCTGATGAAAGTACAGGGGATGATGTTGGTGACTGTAGAGATGCTAAACAAGTTGTATCTACCACTAAACCCTCCAAGGTAAGAACACAGCTGCTGTCTGATTGGGTTATTATTATAATTTTCTAGAAAACTTCCACTTTCAAAGCAAACAAAAATACTGTCTTTTTTTTTTATTGTTCAGCTTTACAGTTTTCATGGTGCCATGTTTGTTACAGTATAACTTTTCAGGCATAATTGCAAACTAAAGTTAAGGGTGTTCTATGGCAACCTTTTATTGAAGTGCTATAAAAGTTTAAAGGGCAACCTCAATGATTCTCTTCACCATCATTCTTCTCACATTTGCTCACATATACGGTTACTTCTAAAAGATTATTTTATGATGAAGGGTTGCAAAATGGCTGTGCAGGATCAAAAGTTGGCTAGTTATTAAAAAAATGACACCACTAATCTTTATTTATTATTCCACATAGCTGGATTGTCCATGATCCAAATGCCTCCAAATCCAAACAGGTTTATAAATTTATGATTTTTGACACATTTTTTAATTTCAGGAGAATATAGAACTGAGCCAAGACCAGCAGGCTTTAATAAGTTATATAGTTGACGCTCACAACAAACATCGCATTCCTCAGGATATGGCAAGAAAACTGGTATGTCTTCTCAAAAATCTTTTTTTTAATCTTATTTTAGATCAACTTTTTATGTCTTTAAATCTTTTTATGGTTCTTTAATGCACAAAGCAGCCAAATGCTACTGTTAAAGTCAGTAAACAACTTTGCCTGTTCTTATCGCTGTTAAATCATTACATAACTGAGGTTATCACCACCCCAATGTCACAAAACAGTGGCTTATTTGCATGCTTTTTCCCCCTTCTAACCTGTCTACAGCTACAAGAGCAATTTAACGCAGAAGAAAACTTCCTTCTACTGACTGAAATGGCTACTAGTCATGTTCAGGTGCTGGTTGAGTTCACAAAAAATATACCAGGTACTGTTTTTCAAATTCTAGAAGAGCTATTTCTATTGCAGTTTCTATACCACTTGTTTGAAAATAAAATAAAATCACATACTTCAAGAAATGGTCATGTGACACTTTTTATATGACAGTGATGTCCTATGAGGAGAATGCAATAACTGCAGTCCTACAGACCTCCAGTCCAAACATACTTATCGGGTTCTTGTATTCTGAGCAGGTTTTCAATCTCTGGATCATGAAGATCAGATCGCTTTATTAAAAGGTTCTGCCGTAGAGGCAATGTTTCTGCGGTCAGCCCAGGTCTTCTCCAAGAAGCTGCCCAACGGACACACAGAGGTACTAGAAGACAGGATCAGAAGGAGTGGTGAGCTCATTATTTGGATTGCAGCATAATTTACAGCACGACTTATGACCTTTATCTGCTTTTATGGCGCGTTCTAAGGAATCATGGCTCTGGGATTGGGTTTCAAACTAGTATGCCACATACTTGTTGAGATCCTCAGAGCCCAGAACAAAGTCCATAAAGTTCACTAGGCACGTTACATTAATAATGTATCTGTCCGCCCTTAATAACGACAGGAAATTTGCCATCTTGATAATCCCGTGGTGTACATTACATGTGTTAAAGGACACTAAAGTCCAACTGGTTTCGGTTTCACAGAAGTCTAAGCACTGGATGACTGCCAGGAACAGCACAAAGAGGAAAGCCCTCACGTAGCCGTTCAATATATCTTCTGCTTTATGACATCTAATCAGATTTTGTAGAAGAGCTGTGGTTAAAGGAAGGATGCATGATCAATTAGGTCTCTTAAAAGCATCTTAAAGCAGCCCTCCTATGTTGCACACTGAATCACCTTTATTTCAAAGTTGCTTTCAGCCTCTCAAGATTTAAAAAAAGCTGCGACGGACCATCCAGTTAGTAATATTTCTAAACAGGCAGATGAATGCAGAGTGGCACAGACTGTTTGAGTCCATCACTCTTCTTATCTCCAGTACGGGCTCAGGAATATTCACGCAAAAGGCCAGAGGGGGAGAAATAGACACACTGTCTAAAGAGACTATTGTTCTCTATCTAAACATCGAGAGGCCTATTGTCCCCACTCATTGCCTCTGCCATTTCTTGTTT
This sequence comes from Sinocyclocheilus anophthalmus, assembly GCA_018155175.1. Taxonomy (NCBI): domain Eukaryota; kingdom Metazoa; phylum Chordata; class Actinopteri; order Cypriniformes; family Cyprinidae; genus Sinocyclocheilus; species Sinocyclocheilus anophthalmus. The sequence continues at coordinate 152,183 of JADLZN010007326.1, forward strand.
TGTTTTTTTGCTCCCTCCTTTTTTTTGGAAAGTTATGACAAAGGTTATCCTTTCATCTGAAGGGAAATGAATGAAACCGTGAAAGGAGTCCACATGCTGCGATCATTTCCTCTCTCGGGGGTGGCGACTATATACTGAGTTTTTGAAGAGTTTGTAACACTCTAGCACTGTTTTTCTTTTAATATGAACATTATGGTAAGCTGAATTAAGGCATGTTTTTAATGTCCCTGCTGTCTTCAGTGTGTCATCTCCCACTGAGGGATTCCCTGATTGGTCGGTCTGTAAACCAAACCCTTATGGCTCTTCACATTGAATGCTTTACATCAGAAAAGAGCTCTCAGCTCACATAGCCAGTAAAGTACAGTATGATAATTATATCAATGATAATGATAAAGACAAAGGCCTCGCACAAAACAAGAAAGCCCTTCAAAGACAGGCTTGAAATGAACTGCTCTTACTGAGAATCCCACTGAATGTGGAAACGCACAGCTGTGGGGATCCGAGGCCAGAATCAGATCAGCTCTGACCTAACAGACAATAGAAAGCAATAAGGTCACGACCCCTGATGATCTACCATTGCACACTGAGGGAGTTTCAGAAAGTCTCTTCCAAAGCAGACAGTGAATACACAGCAAAATCATCTTCTTAAGATATATTTTGTACCATTTCTCATTTTTGTCCAGACAGAATATATGAATTTTCCTTCAACAAGATCAATTTACTTGCACGAGATATGAATAGTTCTTTTTAAGAGTGTATTTTAAATGTATTTTCTCACCTCACTGGCAAATTCAACATATAATCAACAAAAAGACAAAAGCAGATTAAAAAGAGCATAAGATGAAATGCAATAGGCCTACATTTTATATTATGGATGGATAGATTCTTTCTAAGAGGAAATTGTGTGATTGAGTAAATCCATAGGACACTCACTGTTACTTTTAAAAATAGGAAACACTGCCACCCTGAGGCCTCAGAATGATACAGGTCATTTATAAAACATTCACTTAATTTCGTACTTTCAACAAAGACAGTTTTACTACTGAATACTTGAAGTGTGCCTATAAGATTTATTTATTGAAGCTCAAACATATACAGAATTTATGGACGTAAGATTACAGTGCCACAGCTGAGTGTAGTATGTACTAACTAATGTGATCTTTAGTCTAGTAAAGAAGGCATGACATTTAACTTTAAATCATAGCTGGTATGTGAATATGTGCCTGCCTTGGTCTCTTAGGTTTAAAGAAATATGTTTTGGAGTGGTCACAGGTGGCTGAGGTAATAAATGACTTGACAACTGACGTTGTACTAGATATTCAATACTAGAGTGATTTACCAAAAAAAAATAAAAAAGGCGTATGTGGTGTATATCTTTATGAATATCTTTATTTCCTCCACAGGGATATCTGAAGAGTTTATCACACCCATGTTTAACTTCTATAAAAGCATTGGGGAGCTGCAGATGATGCAAGAGGAACATGCTCTCCTCACTGCTATCACAATCCTCTCACCAGGTGAGCTGCCATCTGTCACCTAATGTTTTAAAAGTTTTAAAAGTTTCAGAATGCAGATCAATGTTAGTTTATCAAGTTAGTTAAAGTAGTTTAGCCTGGTTTAATTTATTGCTAATCAAGGCAAATGAAAAATTGCGACTGCTCAAAAGTTTGGGGCTGGTATTTTATTTATTTTTTATATATTTTTGAAAGAAGTCTCTTATGCTAACCAAGGCTGCATTTGTTTGATCCAAAATAAAGTAATTTTAATACATTTTAAAATGCAATTTATTCCTGTGATGGCAAAGTTGAATTTTCAGCAGCTATTACTCCAGTTTTCAGTTTCACATGATCCTTCAGAAATCATTTTTGTGCTGATTTGGTACTCAAGAAGCATTTCTTATTATTACAATGTTGACAACAGTTGTATTTCTTAATATTTTTGCGGAAACCATAATACATTTTTTTAGAAATGATGAATAGAAATTTCAAAAGAACAGCATTTATATGAAATAGAAATCTTCTGTAACATTATAAATGTCTTTACCGTAACCTTTGTTCAATTTAATGTGTCCCTGCTGAATAAAATTATTTAACAACAAAATGAATAAATCTTACTGAGCCCAATCTATTAGTTACTAAGGCAGACATGTTCCAAGTAACCATCAATGCAAATGCATAAGCATCATGTGATGGAAACATTTTAACCCATTTAAAACCCAGGTTTTTATGTAATCAGTTTGTACTGTTCCAAAAATAAGGTAATAAATGGTTTATGATTAACGGAGGTCACAACTGAAAAGCACATTTTTGTCATTGTTTCATGCTTCAGAAGGCCACAACGAAATACATTTGTTTCATATGACTGAAACTGTTCTATCTAAACAACAGACAGACCATATGTAAAGGACCAGCAGGCAGTAGAGCGTCTGCAGGAGCCCATGTTGGAGGTGCTGAGGAAGGTCTGTAAACTACAGCATCCCCACGAACCCCAGCACTTTGCACGGCTTCTCGGTCGTCTGACTGAGCTTCGCACCCTCAACCACCACCACGACGAAATGCTGGAGTCATGGCGCATGAGCGACCACAAGTTCACCCCCCTCCTCTGTGAGATCTGGGACGTTCAGTGACTTTGTGGAAGAGAAAATGTACAAAAAATGGGCAAGTGAAGGAGAAATGCCAGAGACTTTTACTAAGCTGCCAAAGAGAGGAGTTTACACACTTTTCAGAGAAGTGGACTGTTAAAGTATGTAATGTAAACATAATATATTGTCAAACTTCACGTAAAACAGGAAATAAGAAGATTTTAAGACATTATCAGCTCTTCAAGAAAGGATTGATGTACACATTTTGATATTGTAATGCCTTTGTAAATGTTTACCTGGCTTTTGCTACTTGGCACCTTTGTTTAAAATCTGCTTTCCTTCATCTGAGGATTTTGTGGCTTTTTTTAAAAATGTTATGTCTGTTTGTGTTCTGTGTGATTCATCTAATATTTTAAGGTTCTCAAAATCTGTACTGCCTTACCTGCGGTCACTCTTTTCACTTTTCGAGAATCATGTAACCATTCTTGTTTTGTGCCCAAATATATGTGTTTATCTGTAAACTGATGTTTACCATTGTGAAATTATATATAAACAGTATATTTAGTATAACAGGCTAAATATTATGAGGACGCCTGAACAACAGGCCCATATATGCTAAGCACAAAACCATGGGCATTAAATGAATAGTCCGCCCAATAATGAAAATTGGCTGAAAATGTATTCACCTTCAGGCTATCTAGTATAGTATAAGTAGATGATTTTGTTTCTTCATCTGAACAGATTTGAAGAAATTTAGCATTACATCACTTTCTCACCCCTGCAAACTGCTGATAAAAACATCACAATAATCCATAAGGAATTCACATGAATCCAGTCCATCAATCAACATCTTGTCAAGTAGAAAAAAAGGCCTGATTGTCGAAACAAATCCATAATTTGGACATAGAACTTTATGAGTTTATTTCTTCTGTTGGACATAAAAGAAGAAGAATAAAGAAGAAATATAAATTCTATGGAAGTCAACCAGAAACTGATTGGTTACCCTCAATATTCAAAATATCTTCTTTTGTGTTCAGCAGAAGAAAGAAATTCATAGCGGTTTTGGAACGCGAGTAGTTCCTAAATGATGACAGAATTTTCTTTTTTGGTGAACTATCCCTTTAATATCGTAATATTCTAGGTGGAGTCATTGAATGTGACTACCATTAAAACTAATATGTGTTTAATTCCAAAAGCTTGGATTGAACATCTGCAGATGAAATCTTACGACTTTCCCTTGGATGAATCTGCACTCCCTTTGGTAAATCTAACTAGTTTAGGATTGCTCATGATTGCTTAGCAACGGCATACACCACTGGAGAGCGTGTGAGACATGTGAACGGCCTCTAAATCGATTGCAGATGGTTTCATCATCTTGGGTGGATAAAACAGTAAACAGGATAAAAATAATGAAAAGCAAAAAATGTGTTACCAAATATACTTGGGCGGCCCGCCCAGGTAAAGTCTATGTGTGGGAAGCACGGTGTGGTAACTCCTTTCCGTGGATATATGCTAAGTATAATAATAATACTATATATATGAATAATTGCTGATGGGCGGTCCCTTTAATTATTAGAAAATAAGGCACCCCATCGCTTCGCATTGTGGCCGCATCATCCACACCTCGGGTGTCCCATATTCTTATCTCTAATAATTCGAAGGTCAGTCCATCACTATATGCATTATATCATATTCTTTTAAATAATTTCATTAAATATATTTATTATTTAGTTTGTTTTTTTATTGTATTTATTCAAAAGTAGCCATGTATTATTGTGCCATAATACATTTTGCAGCTTTCTTTTTGTATGTCAGATATGTAATTTGCAGATTAATACTTTAAATTTATCATTTGACCACACTAAACTACCGTTTCAATACACTAAACTACAACAACAACTGCATTTTTTGACCATGTCATGCGTTTATACATTGTGTTGCCGATTAGATAGCATTATGTAAATTGTCACTGATATGCTTTAATGCCTCTTTTTCTTTTCACATGCTCCAGGATGAAATCGATTTCTGGAGAGAACTGCAGAAGAAATATCTGGAACCTCTTAAAGTGAATAAAGAGCAACAGGAAAAAATTGCTGATGATCTGAGAGAACTCCGAAATGAGCTAAGCCAGTATGCCAGCATGCAAAAAGTACTTTTTATGTGGTTTTGTCTAAAGTATTTGCTCTGGAACAGTAAATACTTGTTTTTTCTTTTCCATAAAGGTTACATTTGCCTTTTTCTTCTGCAATGCACTTTGGCTGGTGGCAACTTTCTTCCTTCAGGCAATTGGCGACTCAATCTCCATAAAGATTCTAAAAATCTATCCCAATGGGACTCAGTCCACAACAGAAGTGTTTTCTCTAGATCCAATCGCACTGATGTTACTGAACTTCGCATTATTGCTGTTAATGCAGTTTGTTGCAATGCTTTACCACAGGTAACTAACCATGCACACAAGAATAAAATCACAATTACTGATAAAGAGACATTTTTGTTTTATATGCTAAAAATGATCAGACCTATTTTATTTTAGTATTTCAATTAAAAAAGTAGAAAATCAAGTGTATTATACATTATACTATTAATGTATATTATACATTATAAATGTAAAACCAGTTTTAGTATGGGTATATATCCTATTTTAATCCTATTTTATGTATAGTATATATAAGTAATAGATTATGTTCTTTTGTTTCAGAATCTACACATTAATCGTTTGGTTGGCCATATGTCTGCCACAAGAAAGTTCAATCTTAGAGAAAGCATCACCTCGGGGAGCCAAGAATCACACACAAATGTAATTAAGAATCTAATAGTTTTTTAATGAACCATGTCCCCCATGTTGCACAGATCCTGAACTCAAACCACCAGCCTGAGATGAATGGCCCAGACACAGCCTTATATTTTCAGAACCCCTCTGCTATGGCTATAACGTCAGTATAATGTTTTGTATTTAATAATTAATGTTTATAGTCCGGTGGATACTAATATAGTGCAAATAGAATGTTCTGAATATTTATATAGTGTATAAACCTGAATGTTCTGTTGTAGAGTAAAAAAATCATGCCTGCCAATTAACTGATTAAATTTTTTTTTTTATTGAATTAATTACATAATATTCCAAGTAATAATCAAATAATTACAATCAATCACATATTGAATATTAGCATTGTTTCAGACATCAAGAAATTAACCAATTATGTTATGTTGTTATTATTCTTATTATTTACACTTTATTATTTCCATTCCATATACCATGCCACTATATTTCTTTCTTTCTTTTTAAAAAATTAACCACACTAAAGTAACATGTTAAATTGATAGTCATTTAGAAATATTTTTAAATCTAGTTTGTACAAATTTTCTGTAAGTGTAATTATAAAAATATTAAATATATTAAAATTCATATATGCTTTTTTTTTTTTTTATGTTCTTCATTTGTGTTGTGACTCGGGAAGTTTTAATGTTATTGAACAGAAGTTCAGTTTCTGTGAATACTTGAATACTTGCTTCTCTGTCTGAGAAGACAAATGGAGCGCCATCCATTGGTTGGGGCTTTTTAATGCTAGAAATAATTATTTTATTGTTTTATGTGATGTAAAATAAAATTCACAAAGAGGAAAAACATAAGCATTATAACTATGAATCCTTGAATACTTTGAAACAAAATACATATAGATCTCAGTTTTGTGCTAAAATTAAAAATTCAATAAACCATGAGGAAGATTTCAGACACTTTTAATATTTGTTAAAGTACTACTTGTTAACAATAGTAAATACAATGGAACAATAAAATCAGCATCAACTGTGTCTACGTAGATTTTTCTTCTAACTATATGAGACAGTCACACTAATATAACTTGCTAAACAATTATAGCTTACAAGAAATAATAACTTTATAATAATGTTCATTAATAAGTTAACAAAAATGATATGATGCTTAACAGATCAGTAGTTCATTTACATTTAAATATGAATATATTTGAATAAAGTTCCAATTTAACGTACATTAATGATCTGCTAACCATATATAAGGGCTTTTTGCATTGCTCTTAACCCCAGGTTATCGTCAATCTAATCCCCAGGTGAAAGAATGTTTCACACTTGTAATTTAGAAGTAGGGTTAGCACCGCTTTTTCCGAGGGTTATAAACTCTGCTCTGGAGCAGTTGTTAACCCCACATTGCGGTGCCAAACACATACAGTGAGAAACAGTGTTAGTATACAGGTGCATCTCAATAAATTAGAATGTCGTGGAAAAGTTCATTTATTTCAGTAATTCAACTCAAATTGTGAAACTCGTGTATTAAATAAATTCAATGCACACAGACTGAAGTAGTTTAAGTCTTTGGTTCTTTTAATTGTGATGATTTTGGCTCACATTTAACAAAAACCCACCAATTCACTATCTCAACAAATTAGAATATGTGACATGCCAATCAGCTAATCAACTCAAAACACCTGTAAAGGTTTCCTGAGCCTTTAAAATGGTCTCTCAGTTTGGTTCACTAGGCTACACAATCATGGGGAAGACTGCTAATCTGACAGTTGTCCAGAAGACAATCATCGACACCCTTCACAAGGAGGGTAAGTCACAAACATTCATTGCCAAAGAAGCTGGTTGTTCAGAGTGCTGTATCCAAGCATTTTCATAGAAAGTTGAGTGGAAGGAAAAGTGTGGAAGAAACGATGCAAAACCAACCGAGAGAACCGCAGCCTTATGAGGATTGTTAAGTAAAATCGATTCAAGAATTTGAGTGAACTTAACAAGGAATGGACTGAGGCTGGGGTCAAGGCATCAAGAGCCACCACACACAGACGTGTCAAGGAATTTGGCTACAATTGTCGTATTCCTCTTGTTAAGCCACTCCTGAACTACAGACAATGTCAGAGGTGTCTTACCTGAGCTAAGGAGAAGAAGAATGGACTGTTGCCCAGTGGTCCAAAGTCCTCTTTTTTTTAGATGAGATTAAGTTTTGTATTTCATTTGGAAACCAAGGTCCTAAAGTCTGGGGGAAGGGTGGAGAAGCTCATAGCCCAAGTTGTTTGAAGTCCAGTGTTAGGTTTCCACAGGCTGTGATGATTTGGGGTGCAATGTCAGCTGCTGTGTTGGTCCATTGTGTTTTTGAAAACCAAAGTCACTACACCCATTTACCAAGAAATTTTGGAAGCACTTCATGCTTCCTTCTGCTGACGCAGCTTTTTAAGATGCTGATTTCATTTTCCAGCAGTATTTGTCACCTGCCCACACTGCCAAATGCACCAAAAGTTGGTTAAATGACCATGGTGTTGGTGTTGGTGTGCTTGATTGGCCAGCAAAGTGGCCTGACCTGAACCCCATAGAGAATATATGGGTTATTGTCAAGAGGAAAATGATAAACAAGAAACCAAAAAATGCAGATGAGCTGAAGGAAACTGTCAAAGAAACCTGGGCTTCCATACCAGATCTCTTCAGCAGTGCCACAAACTGATCACCTCCATGGCACGCCGAATTGAGGCAGTAATTAAAGGAAAAGGAGCCCCTACCAAGTATTGAGTACATGTACAGTAAATTAACATACTTTCCAGAAGGCCAACAATTCACTAAAAAATTTTTTTTTATATGATAAATATGAACCAAAATCATCACAATTAAAAGAACAAAAGACTTAAACTACTTCAGTCTGTGTGCATTGAATTAATTTAATACACGAGTTTCACAATTTGAGTTGAATTACTGAAATAAATGAACTTTTCCATGACATTCTAATTTATTGAGATGCACCTGTAATGTTAAATGCTGGTCTCTACAAGCAAGCCAGGGCCCAATCGGTAGTGCCTCATATGCATGTAGTATAAACAGTCCTTTTGGTGTCTGAGGGAAAATGTCAATTGGTGATGGAAAACACGTGACTTGAAGTAAAGAAGAGACCGTTTTACCTTTATAGTTCGAAAAAGGTCCATTCAAAAAAAATTAAAAAACACTTGATAGTAAAACTTTATAGCAAGAGCATTTACGTGAACAGGTCACATGCTGAATTCGTCCAATCAATAAAACTGACACCGCAAATATGCAAAAAAGAACTTTAACCCAGGGTTTAGATAGCATATTAATACCCATGATTAATTGTTAAAGCAGGATTCCGTTTACCCTTTGTTTAGAATGACCCAGGGTTAACTCATTCAAGTGTAAAAAGCCTGAATGCTTGTTAAGTCATTAATGAAGTTCAAGTCCCCCCCTCCAAAAAAATATACAATATTTATTTACATTATGATTGTGATGCGTAGAAGCACATAACAATAGTACTATGTTAAGAGGTACAAAAACAAACATATTTAGTACAAAAACAAAAGTCTGAAGGCATAACTATGAATTAATCAGTACTGCAGCTGGCTTTGGTTCTCAGGGGAAAGTTCTGTCTATGTTCATGGATTCACCATCAGGGTAGACCAGGAAACCAGAGAAGGTTGTGTATCGTCCCTGGTTGCTGTAAACGGCATATCCGTCATCCTGCTGACTGTACAGCCAGACACTGTCTCCTCTTTTCAGTGACAACAACAAACTCTGACTCTGCATCTCTCTCCGCCGTGACATGTCCTCATTGAACACCATGGCCCGAACCTCCCCTCTTCCCATCATCAGCTTCACTGAAACCGCACGACGAGGGTGCTTTCCCACGGTAAATGCAAAGTAATATGCACCGGGGAAGTGGCAGGTAAAACGTCCGGATGTTATGTTAAAATGGCCGCCTATGTTGACATACTCCACGTCAAACTTGAGAGCTTCTCTTTCACGACGCACTCTGCTTTCTCCCAGCACTGATGTAGTTCTTGCCACTGAAAATGCAGAACGTGGTTCCTCACTGGTTGTTCTTCTTCTCCAATCATAATAAGCATCTACAGGGGGAGGACAACCTGGAAGATGGAGGCCTGGAGGAGATAGGTGGTTATTGAGATATCCAACAGAGGATGTAGAGTCTGGATAGACAAGATAACCACTAAATGTGATGTATGGTCCAACGTTGCTGTAGATGGCGTAGTAGGGATTGTCCTGAAGGAGCAGGTACACTGTTTCCATAGGTTTCAGACTAACCATCACACTCTGGCTCTGAACCTTGCGGCCCTGGTTCTGGTATCCATCATATGCAATGGCCTGCACCTCCATCCCGTTCTTCACCAGCATGACCGACAGCATCTTCTTCGGGAACTTTCCCACTGTGAATGAGAAGTAGTACGCACCACGCAAGCGGCAACGGAAAGTGCCCGTCTCTGGATTGAAGTCTTCACCAATGTTGACTTGAAGGTGGTCAAAGGTCACAGCACGCTGAGTGCCACCCAATATGCTGCTGCTGCGTGTGGCGGAAAAGGCAGAGCGTAGGCCTGTTGTCATTGGGCTGATGTTGAAGGAAGCCACAGAGCCCAGATAGATGATCAGCCCAAGTAAACAGGAAACACATCTGTTTGGTCTCCATAATGTCACACAAGCTGTAGTAAAAATACATTATCGTCATCAAAGGTGTTTCGTGTCAGTTTTTGGCACTGTTAAAAATGTCAAAGATAGTTCTAAAAAAACAACAACTAATTATTAAAAAATTTATCCGTCTGTAATTTTATATTCTGCACCACACATACAGAATTAATCACTTTTATTTCTGTGTAACACTTTAATAACAAACATTGTCCTTGAATTATTTTTATTATGTGATTAATGACCATTCATGTTTTAACCCCTCTGGTGGTCTTCAGTCATTTTAGACTGAAAAATGTTACGTTGTGACTTTTTACATATTTTTATTTCATTAGAATGGTACTGATGAAGACCAAACTTGGTGACTTTTGTGGCACTTGCTATGTGAACACACACACATAAATTTGGACATGATTAGAAAAGGTTATATGGTCTTAGAAAATAGTCACACTTGTGATCTTCATAGTCAAAAATTACCACCACAGGAAATAAGAAATATAAAAATACAGATATATGAAAAATACAGAGCAATTTTCTGGTGTACAATCTACTAATCAGCCATGATAAAGTCATCTTTGATAATGTATAAATATACATCCAAATTGAAAAATCTAATAAAAGTAAGTAATTATGAATAAAAAATACTATAATAAATAACTAGGGAATATATTTTTACATTACTTTAATTTTAAAAAATTACACTTTAGGCTGTTTTGGATCACAAGTGTGACCCGTAAGTGAGGAATAACTAAGAGTTAAATAAAGATTTTTCTCTAATCTAAAGTGTTTTTTTTTTCTTTTTTCACGTTTAATCACTCAAAAAACAACTTCAAAGCCCTGGCCTTCTGGCGTATGGAAATGTGTAATGAACTGGTTAAAATGCCATATAACCATGCTAGGAAGTTAGGTTTAGCCCTGTCAGAATGGATCCTGCCATTCATATCAAGTGCTCAGTGGAAGCAGTAGTCTCACTAATTCAGCTGGCATTGTCTGTTCACAATGTGCATCAGGAAAAGGCAATAGATTAGGCATTGGTTCATTTGCTCCTATGTGCTGAAACAAAGGCATATTTGGGAGGGTGGATTGAAACATGTCATGGGTAAAGATCCATGGGAGACTTCATGGTCAAGTGAAGAACCAGTCAGTTAGTAACAGATGGAGAGCACACTGAAGACTATATAATAAGACACATTAAGTGTCAATTAGTGAACAAGATGTCACTGGTAGTATATCCTCTCGTTTTGACTTACTGTCAAAATGATTCAGGTTGACAATCAGGAAAGGTTTAACCAAAAATTCCTACAACTACACAGTATCATCATGTGATGTATCTCTCTACTTTCTTTTTTATGACTGCTTTAACTATTTATTGCTTGTAAGTGTAAAATATTGTTTAAAATAATTATACAATTGTCCCTTCAAAATATTTGAATATATTCCTTAAACATTTTATTGCACACCCCAAAAATAAGTTTAAGGTTTTCAATATTTTTAATTCACAAGATTACGACAAGTCATAATGTATCAACCTAATACTTTAATGTTAATTTTTTAAAAATACGTTTTTAAAGGCCTTTGGGATTCTCAGAGCCTTTAGTATTTCAGTTTTAAGATCTATTTATCCGTACATAATTAATAATAATAACTACTGTGATGTGTAAATGCTTATATAAATATGAGTAAATATAAATGCTTATTATAGTAAAAATGTAAACATATACATACAAATTATTTAGATTAAATTTTATGACTCATTGGAACTGCTAATATTAAAGTTTATGTTACTGACATATAATGAAATATGGGCGTAATAGCAATGGCAGGCTATAGTATTCAAGATAAGGTAAAAGAAGAAAAAAATGATATACTGTCTATATCACATAATGTTTGAGGATAAATCATACTGATTAAAAATAATAACTAATTGTTGTAAAATAATTTTCATACCTGGTCTAAGTATCTGAAGAAACCTCATTTCTGTGATGACCTGCTCCTCTGTGTCTGTAAGCCTTTGAAAGTCTCAGTTTGTACACGGCTGTGAAGAGGTTCAAATGTTATTTCTGTGTGGCATCTACTCCAAAAACTACAGTGCCCCCATGTTCAAATAAAAGAGGTATTAGGGGGGAGAGAGAGAGAGAGAGAGGGCGTGAGAGAGAGAGAGAG